>OY759168.1:36596921-37149421 GCA_963662145.1 Sturmia bella | reverse complement strand
ATAATTGCTATATGTATTATAAATATTATTTTAAAAATTAACTTATTTATTTGAGGTCTAATTTTAGACCTAAGATAATACATTTCAATTTTAAATTTTTACTTTTTGATATTTTCAAAAATATAAATCGTACTAATCCATGGTAATTCGTTGTATAGAAGTTTTTAAGAAACGTAAGAGTGTTGCAAGATAAAACAATGTCTCCTGTGTTAAAGGTTTGTTTGAACATTTCTGATTCTCATTTCGTTCGTGGGAATTTTGGAATAAGTAGTTGAGTTTCAAAGATTCTTTTTAAAGATTTTTCGAGTCCACTGATGAGTTGATTAGCAGCAACAAAATGTCGGCGGCATATAGACGGCTGGAAAAGACAGAAAACATCAGGGTCTAATTTTAGACCTAAAATAATTAATATTATTTTTAAAATTTGCTATCGACTGATACCCCAGAGATGATTGTTCTCCACATGGATACCATATTTGTAAAAAAATCGCCAAAAAATGCACTTTTTGCTTTTGTATTTAATTGAGCGAATCGTGTTAAAATGACTGTCATTGTGACAATTGCCGGTATTTTTGATTTCACCCCTACAATTAACAAATAGTTACTTAAATTGTTGTATGCACAGCAATTGCAATAGTTATTTACACTTAAATTATCAGCAAAGTTTTTCGCCACTGTTAGTGACAAACCTTACACCCCCTCTAGACCTGCAATAAATATCCTAGCAATACGGCAATAACGCCGGCAGAACAACGCTAAAATATTGCTTATTGCTATGTTTACGTCAAGGAGTTGTGTAATCGTATTTATGTTAACTCACAATTGAAAAGAAGCAAAAAGAGTACGGTCGAAGTTTTTGCGCAAGATTTATTGATTTAAATATGTCTTCAATGTTCCAATCCATAATAAATACACAGTATTATTAATAACTTTTATTTATAAAACTATTATAAAACTAAAACACAAACTTTCACAAACTTTTTTATAAAATACGCTTGAAAAATGGTAGTCCTCTTGTGTTTTTATACGTCAAGCTCAAATGACAACCAAATTTGACGTTTTATGTCTGCCATAATTGTTAATGAGAATTCGTTGACAATTATTGCAACCTCTTGCAATAATTGTCAATGTCATGTCTACATTAGACATGACATCATTTTGACGTTTGCTGCAATAAATGTTAACATTCTTATTGCAGGTGTAGACGGGCAGTTATGATTAAAAATGGAGTCTAGATACCATAATATTGGTGGTGTTTGGATGGAATTGTCAATTCACCTGTGGTACCCTGTGGCTGCACTGAACGAATTCCGTTGCACAATTCTAAAGAGATCAATGAAATATGTAATTAATTCCTTCAGTGCTTTCAGGAGGATTATGGTCTTCTTATACCGATGGCTTACGTTTTATTCTTCTTCTACTAGCGGCTTAAGGGCAGCTGCGATACTCGCTTAATTGGATGATGTCTCATTTTTTTTAAATATAAACACAAAACTGCGAAGCTTCTTGCTTGTCTGCAAAAACACCCAGTACTTTCGGCAGGAATCGAACCTACAACCTCGGTGACGACTCTTAGTAGGCCACTCTACCAGTTCATCCATCGAAGCGCTCCTCGACTCGACTAACTTGATTACAAACACGCTTTTTGCGCAAAAGCAATTTATTTGTTAATGTTATTTTTATTATGAATTTCAATCAGTAATAACAAACAGACCTTAATTAATTTCCACTATATTTAAATCATTTCCATTTTATCAACCAGTGACAAAAAAAAACTGACAATAAAAAGCAAAACATGGTCATCAAGTCATTGGTCAATTAATGTCCTTCTATGCACAAGCAATCACAAAAGTAACAAAATTACAGTTACGAACAAACATGCATTTGCTGACTTTTTTTTGTTAATATTGTTGTTATAAAATATATTAGAATGATTAAGTATTGCACAGTGGGATGTTTGGAAAATAAATTCTCTTAAAAAATATATAGATACCGTCTAATTCATAAATCATTGTTAGATTTTAGTAAAAGCTTATCGACGACAATACCCTCGTTGAAGCATTTGATGTGTTCAAATTATTTGAAGCCACATTTTCCAAATTAAAGCTCATTATGAATTTGGCATCACCTACGATACTCCTATCGTAGACCGGGCTGATAAAAAGGGTTGTGCCGGTCACCCTCTAGGGTAAAAGATATTTGAACTACGATTCCAATGTCACAAATCATAATTATTATCAAAACATGGTTTCGAAAAAAAAATCATTTTTATTCACATCAACAACACTTCGTTACGTTTATTCATACTATCAATTAATTTTCGTCTCCTCTCGACACACAAAAAAAATTGAACAAAGTTCTCATGAAAAAATTTCACTCGGAATATAAATATAATAGCATTCTCCCCACTGAATTCCATCGTAACCTCTGACGGAATTCATAATAATATTTACTTATATATTAATTAATTACGCTGCAATACATCTTATTTGTATAAATCTTATAGGGGTCAAACTCAAGCCCGATATCCACCAAGCTACAAAGTTTTACTTTTTCTTAATTAATAGATATTAATAAAAATATACAACACCTAGGGATTGAACTTGAGCAAATTAAAAGTTATAACGGCTTATATCCATTTTGCGGTTTCAAAAGTAAATGTAAATAAAACACATATAAAATATTTTATTCATGATACGTTGACATTATGTGTGAAACACTACATCATTTAATTGACTACCACGCAAAGTTTTGCAAGAATTGATTCTTTTAAGGTAATTTTCGACCACTTTTTGATACATATTGGGCGGTACCTCTGCCATAACTTGACGAATATTGGTTTCTAAGTGCTCAATAGTGAAAGGTTTATCTGCATAAACCCGCGTAGCTCCACAAAAAAAAGTCGAGTGGTGTCAAATCGCATGATCTTGGTGGCCAGTTGATGTCGCCACGACGAGAAACTAAGCGGACGGGGAATGTCTCTTGCAATAAAGCCATATTCGCTCGAATTGTGTGGCATGTGGCACCGACTCCTTGAAACCACATATTCTCCAAGTTGTATTCTTCAATAGCAGGCAAAAACAAAAATCGGTTATCATATGACCATAACGCTGCGAATTGACGGAGACAGTCGTTCCATCTTCGTTTTCGCAGAAGTAAGGTCCAATCACACCTGCGGACCAAAGAACACACCAACCAGTGACTTTTCCTGCATGTAATAGCCTCTCTCTTCAATTACTTGAGGATTCTCAGAAACCCAAATACGATAATTTTGTTTATTAACGTACCCATCGAGTGAGAAATGTGCTTCATCGCTGAAGAAAATTTTGCTCGAAAAATCGCCGTCTATTCATGCGCTTCATCGCTGAAGAAAATTTTGTTCGAAAAATCGCCGTCACCCACCGCCTGTTGTTCAAGCACCCATTCCACGTATCTACAACGTTGTGAATGGTCAGCTGACTTCAATTATTGTGTGAGCTGGACTTTATATGGATCTAGGTACATATCTAAATTTAAAATACGCCATAATATGCCGTAAGACAGTCCTAATTCCTGAGAACGGCGAGGAATCGACACATTCAGGTCTTCGGCAAAACACTTTCACTTACAGCAGCGATATTTTCAGCGAAACGATGATGCACAGGCCTTACAATATTTGTAACCGCTCCAGTCTCTTCAAATATCTTCACAATTTTGTCAATTGCTTGCGTAGTTAGACGATTATGTAAACCATAATCTCATAGCGCGACCTGTGGCTGTGGCAGAATCACCATTTTTGTAGTATGTTTTGATGATTGATGATTTTTTATGCATTGCGTGATAGTTAAGCGATTCATTTTCGTCAATGTCAGACTTTCAACTGAGACGGAAAAAATTGGTTGAACAACTTGGTTTGGCAGATGTCGAATTTCAGTCCTATACTTTTGAAACCACGAAATGGATAACCCGTTATAAGTAAGAAATCTATTTGCAGTACAACATTATTGTGTGAAGTCTCATTTTGACCACGAATATTCCTCGCTCGTCCCAGTTGTGTTCTTAGTCTCTTTGTCTGCAGGGCACATGCTTACATATGTATACTACATGTCTGAATGGCATTAAGCTGTTATTGCTTTAAAAATTCATTAACCTTAGAAAATCAACCATAAACATGCTGAAATCGGGAAAAAAGTTGCTAAATGAAAAACAACTTTCTGTTTGTTCTAATTTATTAATGAGTCCTGAAGAAAGGTGCTTGCGGTTGATGGCGGTTGTGAACGTTAAACAAAACCCATTTAAGTACAATAGAATAAATGTCAATTTACTAACCTTGAACTTCATTGAATCAGTCAGTCAGTCAGTCAGTCAGTCAGTCAATCAAATAAATTTTATTGTTGTTGCTGGTAAGTTTTTCAAAAACTATAACACACAGAAATACATTTTCTTTAATTAATGTTCACTAAACTAAAGTGGCAGGATTTTAATAAAAAACTTTCCATGTGTTAGTGTGTGTGTGTACATACATACAATATTAGTGTGCGAAAATAAATGCTTTTATGGGAACGACTTTGTTTGGGTTCTTTTGAAATGGCGCCAAAATGATTTAAGATATTAACTTTTGATTTTTTTTTATATCAAATAAGCTCAGCTACTTCTCAGTCTACAATTCCTTCAAAAATGTAACACTACGTAGAGTTTCCTCCTAAAGCTAAAAGAAAAGTTTAGTGTAAAAAAAATCGTTATTGAATAAATAATTATCGGCTTTCTAATAATGGTGAACTTCTTGCTGTTTTTTAAATTGTTAAAAATTTTTATTATTTAATTTGTATGTGCAGATAGACAGAACAGTCGAAAGAATTGGGTTCTGTTTTCATGAATGCGCAGAACCTTAAAAAAAGAATTAAAAATTTGCTAGTATGTAGGTACATAAGTATTTTTATTAAAGTCACTATTGAAAGTAACACAATATTAGAAAGAGATAATTTGCCCAACTTAGCGGGAAATCTGTGTTATCGTTTTACCTATCAGGAATATTAAATGCATGAGTAAAATGCATTTTCAAATGAAAATATCAACATGACATGAAATTGCATGCACGTCATAGCATTTTTTTTATCCTTTTTTTTTCTAATTTAATATTAACAATTAAGAACAACATTTATTTTTTTTTTTAGTTTTTTTTTAAGCACGTACTTGTTGTGTACATAAATGACAGTTCACAAATCAAGTTCGTGTCATAGAATGGTATTTGTTATTATATTTTATAAAAGCAACAAATTTGAAAAGACCACAATCGCTGCCACATCTAATAAAACTATTAAAAAATCTATAACATAGAAAATGAACAAAATTACAATATTCAGCGACAATTAGTGACTGATGATATCAGTTCGGAAACATCACGGCAAATCGGATGCAAATTGCTTCTAAAATTAAATTAGTGGCAGAAAAATCTTTCTATCTACGGCGTGGGACGTGGATTCCACGCTGAGAGTCATTATGAACAAGCAGCGTTGCCATGTGTGCAGACTTATCCGCATATTGCCGTTTTTCTAAGCAATCGGAAGTTGTGAAATGTTTTGTTTAAAAAATAACTGCCTGTTCCTCAATGTCGAAGTCGTGCCATTGTTCGCTTTCTAAGCGAAAGGAAATGGTTTTGAGTTCCTCTATGATGTTCTTTTATACGAACGGTGACTCGATCGACAAGTCGTAAAGACGTAAGTGTTTTCATACAAAATCCGATGCCTCAATATCGTTCATGTCGTCAGCACTGCGAACACATACATATGTTTATCAAAATCAAGCACTTGTTGTTTTGCTATCGAGTGGTAGTTTTTATAGAAAAAATTTTGTTAAAAAATTGGGAAATAAAATTAGAAATCCCACATATTTTTCATTTTTATTTTATTTAGTAAATTTATTAAACAATTATCATATGTATGCGTGTAGTTTTCCTAAAAAGTGCACTTGTTCGCTGGATGCAATAAAATCCTAAGTTTGCTAGAGGAATACCTCTTATTAAAGGTCTATGCAAAAAATACTTTTAAATTTTAAAGCAACACAAAAACTATTAATTCAGGTCCAAAAATGAACCATTTCAAAATGTTTTATGTCGTCTATATACCGACGACATTTCGTTGGTGCTAATCAATTCATCAGTAGACTTGAAAAATTCTAAAAAGTTTGTTTGAAACTTAACTACTTATTCCATAAATCCCACGAACAAAATGAGAATCAGAAATGTGCAAATAAACCTTTAGCACAGCAAACATTTCTTTTCGTTTTGCAACTCTTTTACTTTTCTTTGCAACCTTCTATTTCCGCACTTTCAAGATGTTTGCTTATTTATTTTGTACTTATGTATGGATTTGTACTTATGTATGTATTCGCTATGTGTCTAAATATTAATAAATTGTGATCCGTATTTAGCTAGTTGGGACTCCTTATTAACTTCGTCGTCAGCACTAGTGTTATTATTTCCTAAATAATATTTTGTTCTATGGTCATTTAGTATGTGCTTGTCACTGAAGTTCACTTAGACACATTAAAAGAACCGACTAAATAGTGACTATGTGGTTCTATGGTGCCATATATTTTGTCTACAGTTAAAAAAATTATTGTTACTATTAGTTAGTTTGTTTGTTTGTTGACAATCCACCTAAAAATAATCCTAATATAATGATGTTCCGCACTTTTTTTATATCGACACATAGAAGAAAACCTCCAGACATCTCAACTGCTCATAGTGACATAGAAACACTTGGTCCCAGCCTGACTGCTGGGTACATAAAACTAAGAAATATTTTTATGCACACATACACACACACACACACACATGCACACCTACATATACTGGATATTATATCCGTCAAAAAAGAAAACACAACTTTACGCAGAATTGTTTTCGTCAATTTTATTAATAAACAAATTATGAATATCTATGTGCGTAGTAACGTTAATACACACGCACATTTGAGATTTTAAATGTGCTTGGTTTAGGCCGATTCAATTTCACCCCACGTCACATACTTAACTTTCTATTAATAGTATTCAAAAGGCTGTATATTACACAGAATTTTTCACAAATTGGATTACACTATGCAGCAGCCCACAAAAATATTTATACCACCTAATTTTTCTTATTTTTATGCATTATGGGGGGGATTCCTTTTATCACTTAACTAAATTTTTTTTAAACATAAAATATTAAAGAGGTGTTTTTTTCTCAACTATTTCACCTATTACTTTGAACCTAAAATAGTAACGTACAAAACTATGTACGAGTAGTACGTAAAAGTTGTACAATTAATCCTAAAAAGATTTTATAGTTTATGAAATATACATGTACTGGAGAGCTCGGATAAGGGACAGAGTATATTAAATTAAATGAAGCCACTAATTGTTTATTTTTAGTATTACTATAAGAAAATTGTTGTAAATAAACGTCAAAAAAAAAAAAAATATGCATTATGGTCTTCCAACTGCAGAAATAATCAGTGTTTCATACCTTGTTCATACATGCATTTCTAATTGAGATAATATTCAGTTTATTGACATAATATCTTTTGCGTTCATACATACAAATATTGCGCTAACTCAATTAGTATTTGACAGCTGAAAAAAAGTTGTTGTTTTTGTTTTGGTAGTGAGAAAGAAAAAGTGAAAAATATTTTCAAATAAGAAAAATGGAAGAAAAACTGTCTTTTATTAAAAAGATTTTAGTGTTCTGCAATAAAAATATGGAAGTTGTACAAGTAGTGCGTTCATGTTATGACTCCAAAGCAGCAATAATAAAAAGAAAGAGAAATAAAAATTTGGAAATGCTGCAATGTTTAAAAATTTTTATGTTTTTGTTTTTATTATTTTGTTTGCTTTTGTTGACATTTATCTCGTCATTCATCTCGCATTCTATACTTTTGCTTATTAAACACATCTTTTACAGTGTTGTGTTTCATATTTTTCTCAATATCCAAAGCAATTTTGAGTTTATTAAGCAATAACTTTATTGACTTTTTGTATGGAATATTAAGCTCAATAATGGACTTTATTGCGATTATCTCAATAAAGACGCATGTATGAACATGGTATTAGATTATAGTGCTAAGTTATTTTATTTTTTCTTTCTAATTCATGAGCGTTTTGAAGAGGCTGCTGTAGACATCTTAACATAATTTTGAAATGACATGTTAGATTTTATTTCACAACACCTATGTCGAAAAATTCTTAATTATTTAAAGCTATTAAACGGCTATAATATAATTTCTTAAAATAACTAATAGTTAATTGAGAAACAAGCGATAGCAAACATTTTTTAGAACATTTCTAGATTTTTGATTTCCAAAATTTTGCACAAAATAGAAAATCGCAAATGCTTTCCAGTTGCATGCAATAGAAATAGAATGAGTCCTCATTCATCAAAATCGATGGGTAAATACTTATTTTATTACAGATAAAATAAAATTAACTGAATATATGCACATACGAAGGAAAATAATGTGTGTGTGTGTGTGTGTGAAAAATATGCCCACGAAATGCCATAAGGTTTACCAGTGAGCGATAAAATTGAGAAGTTTTCTATTTTTAATATTTGGTTTTTTTCGACCCCCTTTTTTTTCTATATATACTGACTGACTGACTGGGGGATCATCGCCCATTCCTTACGGCTAAAGCTAGAGTAATCAAATTTCGTATATGGGCAGTCCTTCTGATGTATGGATCCACTAGGATGGGATTTTTGCAAATTCCCCCCGGAAAGGGGTAAAACGGGTAAAAGAGGGTAAAATCGGTAATACAATATCTCCGGACTTTGAGCAGGTAGGACAAAAATTCAAAAGGCACCAAAAAGTATAATAAAAATAAACGGACAGGTGCCTGACACTTTTTTGATGTTTTAAGTACTAAGGGGATAAAACGGGTAAAAACTGAATTTTGGTACTTTTTTGTATTGCATATATCTATGTAAAGGAAAGAAACAGAAAAAAACTTTAAACTGAATTTAATACCCATTGAAAAATTATCGATATAACTTTGCCACTTTCTTAAATTTGAACATTTAGGGGGTAAAATGGGGTAAAAAAGGGATAAGTCTCTAATTCTATATCTCCGAATCTAATACAAGTAACAAAAAAATTGAAAAAGTGCCTGAAAGCCCACTAAAAATAATCGAACAGGTCTCTTGTATTTTATATAATTATATTTTATATAATTATTTTCTTTTTTTTATATAATCATTTTTATTACAAGAGTATATACATTTTTTGAATATTTTTGTCGATATTGCTCTCTCCTTCGGATAGATACTTCTATTTTTTTTGTGAATTTTTAGATATGCAAAATTTTAAATTTTTCGAAGAAAAATTTTTTTTCACTTGTTTTCCAGTAACGCCAGATTTAATGGTTATACTAAAAATGATATTAGAACAGCTTGAGTGGAAGTTTTACATTTTCAAAAATGAGAAAGATCTTTTGTGATAAAATTGATCGATATTGTTGAAGAAGATAAGAAAAGTAAGGTTGAAGACTTACTGGCTGGGGTACATACCATGGCTGGCTTGGAGCCTCTTCAACTTTACTGGTCTTGTCTTCTTTAAAAATATTCACCACTCCAATTTTATCGCAACAAAAATCTTTCTCAATTTAGGGGAAGTAAAAATCGAACTCAAGCGCAATAAAATAATTAACAATTGTATATCATTTATTTTGACTTAAAGTTTAAATTTAATGATATTAGAACAGTTGAAAGCTAGCATAATTTAATTTTTCTTAGCATAATGCGTAATGAAATCGAACACGTCATTTCTAAGTCACGATAAGATGTCTGCAGCAGCCTTTTTCAAAAAGCTCTTAGTTTAAAAAAATTAAAAAAAAAAAAATATATTATACTGGTTATTTTTGTAGTAAAAATCAATATAATATGATGGTAATGAAGTTAAAGAAAATATTTTTTCATTCGCTGCATAGTGTTATTATGTTGAACTGTTTCATGACAGAACTGAAGAAAATAAGGGAGCATTTTTTAAGTAGAATTGAAAATGTATCAACCATTCTTCGAATTCGTCTCTATCATTTTGATATTATCTACATACAACCCACGAATGCTATCTGCTACAATCATTCACCATCGTATATGGTGTAGCAGTTATCGCTTGAAAACCAAACAAACAAACATCCATTTATTTGCTCTAAATATCGGCCAAAACATTTCGTTTGTCTTTCTGACTCACAAACAGGGCTGCCATAAGCACAAAAAATAAAATTGCCAAAATCTACTAAAGGACAGTTCAGATTATTATGTGGCATCAGACAAACAACAGACATCTTGATGGCGAATGAATAAAACCAGCTAACGAGAAAATCTCTATGATTTCTTATTGCAAAACAATGTTTTATTGAAAAAGAAATAACGGAATTTAGAAATAAATGACAGTTGAAAAACATTTGACCAAAGGCTCATATGGTCTATCCAAGTCAACATCTGATTGATATTTTTTCGCTTCTTGTTTTAGATCAAAATGTCAAATGCTGTTTTTTCCATGTGTTTTATTTTTCCATTGTTTAACTTTCTGACAACTTGGCGACTTTCTCAATGTGTATGCATTCAATTGCTTTTACCTCACACAGGTAATTTGCGTTTGGTAATTAAACTGCAGTATTGCAATGTTTTGGAAATAAAGCATTAGTAAAATTTTGCGTTTTTAGTTGATGTAAGAATCGAATAATTATAAGTGCTTGTTTTCTAACATAAATTAGAAATGTGTTTGGAAAAATGTATTTTGAGAGCACAAGTATTTGAAATACAAAATGCTCAAGGGCTCAGTATTTAAATTACAAAACACATTCATGGGACGTATTTAAACTACAAAATACGTTTTTCTATTTTAAATATATCAAATACTGCCCA
Source organism: Sturmia bella (assembly GCA_963662145.1). Classification (NCBI taxonomy): domain Eukaryota; kingdom Metazoa; phylum Arthropoda; class Insecta; order Diptera; family Tachinidae; genus Sturmia; species Sturmia bella. The sequence continues at coordinate 37,138,542 of OY759168.1, read as the reverse complement.
GCCCAGCCCTGTTAGTAATACACTTATATTATATGCAGTGTTGGGCAAAATACATGCTCTGATGTAATTAAAATACAAAATACAAATACTTTTTTTTTCCATGTATTGGAAATACAAAATACAGTGTAACAAAAATATGTATTTAAAATACAAAATACTTTTAATCAAAAAATTTTTTATTTTCTTTCACAAACACCAGTTTTTCAAAAGTGATATCAGATAAAAAATCTCTTGATGGCGAATAAAGAAACCCAGCTAACGACAAAATCTCATAGATTTCTTATTAAAAAACGATATTTTATTGAAAGACCTATAACGAAATTAAGAAGAAAGTGACAATTAAAAAACGTTACACCAAATGCTATATAACTATATATAGCCTATCCAAGTCAACATTTGATTGATATTTTTTTCTCTTATTTTAGATTAAAATGTTAAACGCTGTTTTTTTTGTATTTTATTTTTTCATTATTTAACTTTCTGACAGCTTGGCGACTTTCTCAATGCATTCAGTTGCGTTTTCTTTACACAGGTACTTTGGTAATTAAATTTTGGTATTGCTATTTTTTGGAAATAAGACAGTAGGAAAATTTTCGATTTTAGTTGATGTATGAATGGAATAATTTTTAGCGCATATTTTTTAACATAAATTTAAAATGTATTTTGAGAGCACGAGTATTTGAAATACTAAATACAAAATACTCAAGCGCTTAGTATTTAATATACAAAAAAAAAAAAAAAAAAAAAAAAAAAAAAATACGTATTTGTATTTTAAATACGCATTTCATGTATTTCAAATACTGCCCAGCCCTGATTATATGACTGGCTCAAGTTCAACCCTTGGTTGGTCACTTTTTTTTTATCAATATCAATTAAGTAAAGAGTTTTATCTGACAAATTTTAATACATACTCATATTACAAAATTCGAGAATCTGTAACAAGTTTGGTAAAAAAAACAACAACAAACAATTGGCAGCCCTGCTCATAAATGTGCCGGGAAAATGAGCTTTTGTGTAAATGTGTTGTTTCGTTCTCAGTTTTTATGCGTATTAGTTTTTGTCATTGCCCTGTCGGACATTGAGTAGTCGACTACTAAAATAATTAACTTTACGTTAACTTTTATGGACTAGCTTCAAATTAGCTACAATACAATCGATTTGTAATTCACTTTTTGTGTACTGGCTATAAGCTAGCTGAAACGTAGTGCAGAGTTAAACCAAAATTCAAATAATAACATACACACATACACGGTAAATAACTCTTTAATTACACTGCCTATTGTTGCATTCGTTTTAAATGTTGCGATGGCTGAGTCAGTATGTTGGCTGCTCACCAGTCTTGAGGCTTAGTGGTTCGATTCCCACCAGGGGCTAACAAACAAAAAAAAAAAAAAAGTAGGGTGAAATTTATTTTAATAAAATATAATATTACCACCGAAAAATGTAAAATCAGCCTTGATTTGTACATTTTTTTCTGTGGGTACTGACTTTTAAGTAGCTAACTTTAAGTTAGTTGAAAAGTAATGCAGCGTCGGACAATTGACTACCTCCTAGGACATCGTAATGTTAAAATAGTCTGTCATCTCCATTAAAAATAATCTAAGTGTCAACCACCAGCAGCTGTAAAAAAGTTAGCTTATAATTCATTACTAGTTAACTGAATTGCCGGCAGGGTGAATTCTTCGTGTTGTTTGTTCTGTTTATGTGACAGACATTCGCTAATAGTTTTGCTCCAAACACATGGTTGTTGTTAGTTAGTTAAAAAAACGATAACAACAAAAAATCAACAAAAACAATTAGTAATAGAAAAACGTCAAAATTCTGAAACCGGCAGTAAATGGAGGGAACTTGTTTAGTAAAGACGTTTTCAACGCTTACAAATAGTGAAAACTTGATATAAAATGAAAATTTTTTTATATTAAACAAAAATCAAAATTATTAAAAAGAATAAAGATAAAACTGTTTGAGTCAAGTGTAAATTAACTCTGTAATTTTTATGGTAATTGCTGGAATTGATGAATGAATATGCATAAATTTAAAACAACTTTACAATAACAAATAAAAATTAATATTAATTTAACAAAAACACACACCTACATGAATTCTATCATAGCCATCTATTTTTAACAAAAAAAAAAAAAAAAAAAAAAACAAAATAAAATAAAAAAGTGTTGCTACAAAATTTTGTTTTTTACTGCGGAATTGAAATGAAGTGAATCTTAAAACTATAACTCATTCGGAATAATAACGGCCGTTTGCCAGAGTTGAGAATTGAGTGCATACTTTTAGGGCACTATTTGAAGGTCAGTAAGCGAGTGTGACGAGTTATGAAAATAAAATACATACCTATGTATGTGATATAAGAATATTTATTAATTTTTCTACTTTTTTAATTGGAAAATGAAAGTGCTGACTATTTCTTCAAGCTTGAAGTCTATTACTTTTTTTTATATTTTTATTTTGTAATTAATGTGGTCATCTATTGTATGTTATATGTATGCCAAAATCTATATATTGGACTAACAATTATCTATGTATTAGACTAACTACTACATAGTTTGTCTAAATAATCTATTTCAAATTTAAAGCACACAAAACAAAACACAACGTACATGTACCCAAAAAACCAAAAAAAAAAAAAAAAAAAAATTTTTTTACAAAATGTGAATTTATAGTTCGAAATTTTTATTTATATTTACTTTTAATCCAAAAATACTGAAGGGAACTTCAAATTTGTTTTATTTACGCATAAAAACTTACACCCATATTCATAAAAACTATTGAAACTTTATTACACGTTTATTTGACAAATATTCCGTAGAAATACGTCAAATAAGAGCTTAATAAACTTACAATAATTATTATGAATATGGCCTTTAAGCTTTGTGTTTTTGGTTCGTTTCACATTTACAAACCTCTTCCCGAATACTCAATATTCAAGCGTTTGAGCTGTAAAAAATCTATGAAAAATCGTCCATTTACAGTTAAAGTAATGGAATTTATTTTAAGAAGTGAAGCACATACATACATGAAAAATAACGTACAGCCTCAAAACATGAAATAATTGTGGGAACCGGAATAAAAACTTGTTTATAAAGCTGTGCTTTTTGAAAATAAATGGTTCTCGCCTTCTTGTAATACCCGTTTCCGATAGACATTTTTAATTGAGTCAATTTTCTGTTAATTGACGGAATTATTTTTCTGCTCACACATTTAGGGGCTTATTCAAAAAAAATTTTTCATATAAAAACACACTTTTTTTTTTTAAGAATAAGCACATTAAAATTTAATTAACGTATTAATCATTAGTCAGTTGAGAAAAAAATCTGCCTACCAAGTTATTTTTATATATTAAAAAAAATAATAATAAATAAATAAATAAACAAATAAATTAATTAATAAATAAATAAATAAATACATAAATAAAAAAAAATAAACAAATAAATAAACAAATAAATAAATAAATAAATAAATAAATAAATAAATAAATAAATAAATAAATAAATAAATAAATAAATAAATAAATAAATAAGTAAATAAATAAATAAATAAGAAAATAAATAAATAAATTAAATAAATAAATAAATAAAAACCTAAATAAATAAATAAATAAATAAATAAATAAATAAATAAATAAATAAATAAATAAATAAATAAATAAATAAATAAATAAATAAACAAATAAATAAATCCATAAATAAATAAATAATTAAATAAATAAATACATAAATAAATAAACAAATAAATAAATAAATAAAGTATGCTAAATTTTCTAAAATCTCACTTTTGACAAAGTTGCACAATAATTTTACTCAATATTTGAAAAAAAAAATTATGACTTAATTGAGCAATAAATTGTCGACTTTTTATATTTAATATAGAGTTCAATAATGACATTTATGCCGATAATCACAATAAAGGGGGTCTATGTGAATACGGTGTTAGTAACTTTATTTTCGTCGCCGGAAATACGAGACATAGACTAACAATTCATTCACCTACTTTTTTGTTGCTTTTGGAAATGAAAGCAAACAGTGTTTCAAGTCAAATAACGCAGCTAGAAATGGCATAAAGACAACAAAATGATACATATGTATGTGTAGTTTTTATGCGCTGTGCAAATCAAGGAAGAACTGAATTAATCACTCAACATAATCAGCATGACCGTCAGGGCCGTTAAAGTATCACTTTGCCACTTTTGATGATCAGTTTGTCCTTTTTTAAGGATACGGAAATTTGTTTAAGTTTTTGGAACAGTCAGTTTGTGTACGCAGCTCTTTCTATGATAGATTGCTTTATCTCGACCTCTACTAAAGTTGTGAAGTTTGTAAAGATATAAAAAATTTGTATAAATAGAAGGCTCCACGTGCAGTAAAATATTTTCCCAACTATTAGATTCTATTGTCAATACATATGTTTACGTGTGTATCTCAACAACATTTGCTTGCAAATATGTTGCGAAATTATTGCTTTAAATTAGCTTCAAGAAACTACATACATATGTTCAACGTAAACTGCCAAACTTGTTAGTAATTGAAATTAAACCAAGTTTGTGAATACACTGCAAGTGATTAGATAATTTATCTTATTAAAAGTAATAAATATACAAAAATAAAAATGATTACAAAGATATATGTATACATACCTACACCGGTATTCATAAAAAATAAAACGTTGCTCAAATAAATTGTTTTTGTAAAATGTGTTTCAACAATGTTTTCTTTTTTAAGAATACCGGTGCTAGAATATTGTACAACCGCTTAAAGTGAATAAACTTAATTTTACCAATATTCCGACCTTACTACTTATGGTAGTAACGGGCGTCGCTTGCGTTTTAAGCGACTCTCACAACAGTAGAATCAGTACAATTGTATGTGACAAGTTGCCAAGCATAGAACGCGTAGGAACGTAGAACGCGAACAGTGGATCTATTTTTGTATCGTGAGTAAAGATAGCTAAAGGTGAGTCTATTCTCAATATTATCGGTATATACTATTGTGTGGTGGAATAATTTTTTAAATATTTTGTAAAAAAAAATATTATGGTAAAGTTTTTAGTTTTGCATTCTGTTTATCGATTACTTTTATCCTGGTTTTACATGGTTATTAAAGGCAAACAAATTCATAGGTCCATATACAACCAGTCTATGGCACAAGGTCGGTTTTCAAGACATTTACCTTAAAAGCAAACTAAACAATTATTCGTATTAAAATGTAAATATAACAGTCAATGATGACAATTTAAAGCTGAAAGGCAACATCTAAAAATTTTTGAATTATTATTAAGCTCTTATTTCACAAATACAGTATAGAAATTTGTCAAATAACAGCTCAGTAAATATTGTATAATTTTGTTTAATAAAACCTTATAAATACTTTGATTTATTAAGACGCAATTACTTTTTTCAACTCCTTAAACTATGCACTACTGGAAGTATTAAATAGGTTTTTGAAGCATATGCTTTAGAAAGTTTTTGCCAGAAACAGAAATTTGCGCTGCAAATATTTCTACATTTAACAAATGAGATTTTTTCAAATATTTAATATTTTCGTTTTTTTATTTTTTATTTTTATTAATCATAATTATTTTAACCACATTTTGCAAATGTTTTCAAATTAATGTTCGGCTGTCCATATGGCATATTATTGTATATGAATTTATGTTCGAACAAAACAAATATGTACATAAATAAATCTTTTGTGTTAAAATTAAAATTGAATTGGCATCTTTATGTTTAAATTTGTTTGTATTTGAAGTGCAAACAAATCAACATTGAAACGAAAACTTAGAAAAAAAGGCAAAATAAGAGAGATCATTCAAAATTTTATAAATTGAAATAAACGAAACTTTTATGTCATTTTAACACACGTTAAAATAAATAGAAATTTGTGTTACTGAAAATATTATGAATTTTATGGCTGAGTTAAATTTTTTTTATTTAAGATAACAGATTCATATACATACGCACATACATTTGTACATACATATGTACGTAGTATGTATCGTCAACAAGAGTTAATTATAAATTTATCAACTGTTTAAATTTATGTATGTACATGTAATTCTGCGTTGCTTGCTGTGGCTTCGTTGATGCTCAATCTCCCTCGTCTTCTGTTTTTTTTAGGCGATTAGTTAGCTATTTTAAGATTAATGATGTATGTTTGTGATGAGTGATCTCAAAAGTAAAACGTTTTTCAAAATCGACAATATTGCGATTTATTTCATTTTTGATTTTAGTCTCATATTCAGTTTGATCCCGTACAATTTGGCAAGGTTTGATGATAAAATCAGGGCAATCATGATTTTTTTTTTGCCAATAATACACAAAAAAACACAAAAGTACGTGAACACTAAAAACTACGTTTGTGTCCCAAAAAATAAAATAAGGTATATTTTGATACTGTAATGAAAATTGAAACGTAGTTTTTGCGAACATGAAATGTTTTTCTGCACGCCTTCAGATTTTAAAGTGCTTTTGATGAAAAACATCAAAATTCTTGTTATCTTGTTTGAACTGTCTTTACTTCTAGCTGTATTATTTGACTTGAAACATTGTTCGCTTTCATTTCCAAAAACAAAAAAAAAATTAAGTCATTGAATTGTTCTCATTGTGTGGGTTTTGGTTTTGGTTTGCTTACGGCAAAATTGGAAACAAATGAGTATGAAATGTTTTGTTTCGTACTTTTTTTCATACACTGGTTTTATAAGTATATCATTTCGCTTCTTAAAGTTTCATCAAAATAAAATGGCACACTGTTGTAAATGGTCTGTGTACAACTTGAGCTTTGGCATTTTTTCCTAGCTCATCAAATTCTAGATACAAGTCCCGATATCTTGGACCTTTCCTGCCTCAAGATTAGTTTTTTTGCAGGACACAAAGGAGCCGTCTTAAAACTATTCGGTCACAGCTGTTAAAAAATACAATTTTTGTTGCTCCCAATATTCCCCCCTCTTTAACATATGTGCTGCATTTTTAAGTCCGATCTCAACATATTACCTGCTATCATTATTCATGCCTGAGCCCACCCTAATGTACATAAGTATATGTGAATTACTGAGAATTTATTAAAATTTCAATAAGAAGTTGCCACTGCAAATACAGCTTTAAATGATACAAATAGGATTATGAATTCAGCCATGTTTTTGGATCAATTGAAATTTAATTTTGTAATGAATCGATTAATCCCGCTTCCATTCACATAATTTTCTATTCATAATAAATTTTATTTATGGGTTTTTTTTTCGTAAAAAAATACCCCCCAAACAGTAAATTAACTGTAGGTGTTTGCTTGTCGACGTCAGATCTTGTGACTGAAACATACCCGTTTTTTTCATTATAATTTGATTGCATTAGGAGTCATCATTACAGCTGTTCAACTAATCATTCATTTGATATTTTCTACCTTAGAAACGTTTGTTTTCAATAGAACAATTAGCAATAAATATATTTAACAGTCAGGTGTTTGTAATGATATGAAATTATTCGTAAAAGTTATTGCACCCATTCTGGTGTTCACACTTGTCGAAAATTAACCTGTCATATTGTGTCATGCTAACATGCAGTTTGTTTTAAGAAAAAGTTTGAAAGTTCTAATACAATTCTTTTAGCTGCTTTAGATTACGTTTCAGCTGCCCTTTCGTATGTATGTTTCCCGAAATTAACATTTACAAACGATTTATAACTTTCGTCTTATACGCTGGTTATGACGGTATCACCTGACATAACCCCCCATTTACACACGCAAGTACAAGTGCAAGTAACTCAATACTTTGACATTTTTTTTACTAATACCATCATACTTCTGCAAGTTGCGAGCTCACTTGCAAGAGATTTGGAATGCCAGTAATTTTTTTTACTTGCATGTCGCTAAAATGACAAAAAGCAAAAACAGTTCATATTTTAATTTTAATAGATAACTTACAAAGAATGATTTTTTTTAATCTTATATACAGAAAAATAAGATAAAATATAAAAAAAGTTGAAGTAAAATATGGCTTTTATGGATTCTTAATATAAATTTACTATTTATTTGATACAAAAGCCGTTCGTATAATTTGCTTCCCCATAACAGTTCCTATGACTATACTTTGGCAACCCAGCCATTAAAATGTCATGTATTCGGCCAAAAATAGAAGGAAAAAATTGTGATTTTTGAATATAAAAAAATGGAATAGTGATTTTGTATTTTTTTCCGCATAATTATTTTATTATTATTGCTTTCATTTAATTCTTTATTTTGAAAGCAAAGCAATTTTCTTGACACCATTTTCTTTGACGACATTTTAACAATGAGCTTGCACTTGCCTGTGTAAACAATCAAGCAAGTAGCAACAGCTTTTATTGTCTCTGTCAGTGTATTGGTTGTTAATATGTACACAAAACTTGCAACAAGTTACTTGCATGTGTAAATGGGGGGTAACATGCAGTAGTAACCAGCAGTCAAAAATATGTATTTATTTAAATGAACCGTTCACTTTTCATTGTATTCTGGTTGATTAAAATTTTGTGCTGTTTTAATAAAATATCACAAATAAATTGAGTTTAATATAGTTTTGTGCGACCTTGTGGTCGGGCACTACGCTTACAAGACAGCTGATGTCATGCGTTTTAAAAACTGAAAATAGAACACGTTCTAATTCCAAGCCAAGGTAGCTCGATACCAGGTAGCCTTACAGGCTCAGCTGACTACTGTTTTTAGCTTGAAGAACTGTCAAAATACCCAACACAAATACACAAACCTGAACAAATGGGTGACAGAATTCAAAGTATTTCTACCAATAATATACATGAAGTGTTTGTTGGTGTTGTGTTTGTTGTAGTTATGCGTCCACCTGGTATCGAGGTACCTTGTTTCAAGCTTTTACACCGCAAACGATTGTGCAAGTGTACAGGAGGAAATTCTTTTTTAGTTTATACGAATTTTGCAGTGGGAAATTTTACAGTTACACTGCAAAAAACATAAAGAGTAATACAAAATATGTGTTAACAGGACTATAGTGGTTCAAGAAGTAGCAAATACATATGTATATTGGGTATATATACATACATTTTTGATGCTTAAAAAGTACTAAAAATTTTAAAACAGAATTTTATTAAACTTTCTGACTTATCTATAAAATATATTTACTAAACGATTGTTGATTATTATTTTTGTTATTATTATAAATTTCTAAAATGTAGTAATGTGTTTGGTTCCAGTGTCTACAATGTAGACATATGTATGTAGACTTTCCATACCAATCCATTCGGGTGCCCACATTCCAATCCCCTTCAATATTTCCCCCCAATTTTTCCTCTTGAGTTGTTAAAATTCGTATCAAGCGCGCAGCATAACTTATGACAGCTCGTGAGAAAATGTTGAAACGAATTGAAATGCGGCCACCTGTAAAGGGCGGTTTAGACGTAAGATTTTTCGTACGACATGTTTTTTTTTTCTATAGAATAGAACGGATGGGATTGTCTAAGCTGTGGTAAAACGGAGAGAAGTTGAGAGAAAACATAGATGACATTTTGGTATTCGCATGGCTCCAAGTCGAATTTATACAAGGTGAACTTGGCAGCACAGGTGATTACCTTTTCTGCTTCTTGCATCAAATAGCATTCAGATGCCAAATTTTTATTCTTTTTCTTTACAAAAAAAAGTTGGCGCCATTTTATTTTAAAGGTTTTTGGGTGATAGAAAATTTTTGCAATAATAATTTTTTTTATTATCATAGTGTTTAAAGCACAAATATAACTTTTAAAGTGTTTAGCAAATATTCGGAGCTTGACAGCAAAACACTCTTTACACTAACAAAAGTATGTGTTAGTTTGTGTGTGTTGTGCGGCCAATTCTAATGCACTTATCAAGTAAAGAATTTGCCTTGGTAAAGACGCTCTTTTTGTTTTTTGAAAATTTTCAAAAAACGATCACGCACCATTAGAACAGGGATGCATTTTTATGTATTCGTTTTACTTTAGTTTTTCTTACGAATCATGTAAACTAACAAAAACCTATAGTGTGATTTTTAAAAAAAGGGATGGAATTTCATAACATTTTCTCTGGGATTTTACGTACATAACGTATTACCGTTAAACCATTAAACCGCCTACTATCGACTCACCTATGTCTTAAAAGACTCCGTTTATCTTAGTACAATTTAATAGGCGAATTCATACCTGGTGGTCACATCCCGATTTGCTGCAACATTTCCACTAGTGGCGGCTATTCAATCACACACTCACGTTATATGTCTACAGTAAATTACATTGTAAGTCCTTAGAACTGGTGACTCAGTGAGGAGTAAGCTACAACAATTTTCGGTATTGATATTTACTGTAGGGTGGGTACATTTTATGTTTACATAAAAACATAATGTGAATATAATTGTATTAGTTTCAAGTTACTTGAAATCAATATTTTATTTTCTTGCCACTCACATTATAGGTATGTACTAATAGTTAGAATTTTATTGTCCATTTGCTCTTTTTCAACAGTTTTACTATTAACATAAGAAATCTATACTAAATTTATTTTATTGTGCCTCTTATTGTGAAATCTTCGTTGGAATTTGGCGAATATTCCAGGAATATTCGTTACGTCACTGGTAGAGTGTTTTCCATAGAACAGCTGTTCATTATTATTGGAAAGAGCAAGAGTAGTTAAAAAATTGTAATTTATTACCAGTCATTTAAATAAATTTTTTAGTAAATATCTCTGTATTTTGAATCGCTTGCTTAAAACATAATTATTACAACAAAAGGAAATCACTTAAAATCATATGGTCAAACAGGTATGTACATATGTAATTTTAAATAACCAAAAAAAGAAGAGGGAAATAATAATAATAAGCCATAAAAAAATGTGTAAGATTTGTGTATTGTTTTTGCGAAGAAACAGCGTTGCCAGTTTTGAAATTTGAAAAAGCATTGAATACGAAAAAATAACTTACTACCTATCTTTATTTAGAAAAAGATTCCTTTAAATTTAGCTTATTGGACTGCTATTTATTTAATAAATACCTACAGTGTTGAAAAATGGTTACTGCTGTTATAACACGCAACTTGATTATTTTTTGAAAATCGTATGTATGTAAACATATGTATGTATGTAAACATATGTATGTATTTATTAGAGATGTGAGTAGCTGTTGTGAACATTTTGTATCACGTAATTAATACTAGACAGTGCAAATAATAGGTTGTAGTTGTCAAAATTAATACGAATTGCCTTCTGCGCAACTAGTGTCCGGACAGTAATTAAGACCATTTATTTTAAACATGAATATTGAATCACAAGTTGCCGCAATATGAGCCTTACCTGAGCTATATAAGCTAAAAATAAAAGAAAGAAAAGGGAGTTCTTTCTTTTTGAATTTTGCTTTGAACTTTTTTCTACTTAATTTCGTCTTCTTCGTACAATCATTATATGTAAAACTTCAAATTATTGTCTGATTTAATGTCTTCATTTTTGATCATGCCATTTGTTGTCAATCAGACAATTGAATTATCTGAATATATAGTGAAAAAGTTTGTATGGATTAGTTAATGTCTTAACAGCACTGTCTAATGTAAACGCTGAATAAATTTAAGAAAACTTACATGTGAGTGCGTTACTTTTGATGGTAAAATTGTAGTGATCAACATTTTTAAAGAAGACAAGAAAAGTAAAATTGAAGACTTATTTGCTGGGGCACACACCACAGCTGCTGTTCATCAGCACCCGAATTGCTTTAAACCCAGGCAAGAGCAATTTTATTATGACCTGAGTTTTGCAGCAATTTGGGTACTGATGATTGTTGTGGCGTACGTGAAACATTTATGGCATGTTCCCCAGTTAATAAGTCTTTGACTTTGCTTTTTTTTCTTGGATACTATTAATCATTACAATTTTACCACTCCTTCTGAATTTGGAGGAAGTAAAACCGAACGGATCCAAAATGAACTATTTAACAATTGTTAATCATAAAAGTTGGGTATAAAATGAAAATTACTAACTTAAAATATTTGAATACTTCTTAAAAGTTTTCAACTCAAGTAATAAATTACGTGGCACCATTTTATCGGCCACCATGAAGACGTTTTCTAGACTAAAACAGCTATAAAATTTAGTTTTTAAAAGTACTGAATTTTATCATTATTTTTCGTTTTTTTTTTATCGACATCAGAAGTTTCCTAAAGTCAGTTTTTTTGTGGAGCTGGTCACACTGCTAAAGACACATATCACTTATAACGCTTACAAATACTAAGTAAACAGTAACTTGGCAAACTCTTTATCGAATGTCATGATCAAGCGGCAATAGACCTTTATAGTTGAGTGCATATTATACTTTTATTTAATTGTAAAGATAATTTTTGTCTCATATACCTGATCAAAGTCTTGCTAACTGCCGAGTTTTAATTATTTTCAAAACGGAAAAGTTGTTGGTTTAAAACTATTACGCTCCCTTACAATGATAATCCACTCTTTTCATAAAATTTTTATATATGCCGGCAATAAAACCCATTAATACGAAATAAAAAACACTTTTTTTTATCTTATTTACACAACTAAGTAAACTTGTAATTCTTATCGAGCTTGTACTTGTATGAGTTTGAAAATAAATTATATTCGAACTAAAAGTTAAATACATATGTAGTACAGGACAGTGGTGGAAAAGTTGATGCGATCGTATTGTTGTAATATTTGACTGAAAATATATGTAATATACTCTTGTTCCAAAATAGGGGGTAAAATTTTCTGTTGAAACCCCAAGAACATTATACTAGTCTTACTTTAAATGTGCCCAATTGAAAAAAAAAATTAAATATTAGCACCCAGTGGCTATAGAGTAATGGCTGCTTTGAATAACTAAAGACTTTGATATCAGAAAATATACAAACACGGTGAGTCGATTGAGCAACCGGTACAGTGCCATACATTTTTCAACATCTTTTGGCATGACTGAGAAAAGTTCAGGCCGGCCTTAGCATAATGGTACCAATTGCCGTAAAATTAAAAAAAACTGTGCTGCCAGATGCTTATAGATTTTGTATGAGAAGCCAGTGTTGTGGTATACAAATGAGAAAATTCCTTGGTGCGACCAAGGACCGGTTGTCAAGAACAAGTTTTGCATACCTATGAAAAAACTTTTAAGCTGCAATTGCAAAAATACGGTCTTGGATTCTTGAAACCGTTAATGAGTTCGCAGTGTTGCGGTTTGTGCAAACACTTTCCTCTGCCAGCACTGTTCTACCAATATTTTCACTTTTTCCTTAGTAGATTTCACAACTTCAAACTCGAATTATTATTAACCTAGGAGACCCCGTTAGACTTTGACTTCAGTTTTATGAGGTCCACGACACCCTCTACAAAGCGATAAAACTCATTTGTTTCCAAGCCAGGCTCATTACTCTAAAGTTTCTCCAAAAGTTCAACTACAACATATGTATCAAAACTAAGCATTTTCCCGGCGACTAAATTAAATTTTTTTTGTAATTTTCATATACGGGTATCCCTAAGGAGACATGGTATTGGGTTGGTCACACAGTTGTTATGTAATGTAATGTTATGTTATGTTATGTTATGTTATGTTATGTTATGTTATGTTATGTTATGTTATGTTATGTTATGTTGTGTTTCACATGCTGCCAGTCGTGAGACCGGCCTACTTGGGTCCTAGAAGGTCACTTTGTGCTACCCGAAGATGCGGTAGGGAAACAGCAATACACTGCCAACTGGTTCTGCCTTGAACCAGCTAGATGAACGGATGAAATTCGCATTCCGACGCTGGTTCACCTTCGCTGCCCTCTAAAGCAATGATTCTCTTGTGCAGACTTAAACGTTACACGATACAACTAGGCTTGTGCGTACAGTCAATGTGTTTGCGTCACCGTTAGCACTGTATGCATTTAGAATAGATAACAGGGTCTTGGTGTGGTGTGCAGTGAATTAGTTTACTTTTGAGAAAGTATTATATTGTCATATTTTAGATTTAAGTCTCTGACTAATTGACAATATTAGTTTCTAAAATCGAGCAGTAAGTAACAAAAAGTATTGTGCACGAATAAATGCTTCATGTATGTACTTGCAAATTGACCAAAATTTAATATTGAAATAAATACTTATAATATGCATTAACCGTAACAAATGTTATTAGTCACTAAAGAGGCAAAATTGTCAACAAATATGTATAACTTTGACACGTGAATAATCAAAAAATATGACATGTAGGTCGTCTGTGGCTTAACTTAACAAAAGGAAATGATATATTTTTATAGTATTTCCTTGCATATACTACATACATGCATAAATTTGTACATATGTAAGTATATTGTATAGAATAAACCTGATAGGTGAAAAAATACTGGAATTAGGTAGCAACACTTTTAAAAAATGTTTTTACAAAACTTAATTTCTCTCATGAAGCACGTCCGTGAACAACGCTGTAAAAGCCAAAAAATATACATATATCTTGTTTTTAGGAAAAGATCGTTAAGATTATTATTTATTTTCTTGCATTTTTGGCATACAGGCTTTTATTATCATTTTTGATTGCAATAAGTAAGAAACACCTGCTTGGTATGACCAGCCACACTCTTTAGCACCAGATTTACTTTTGGTATCTAAAATTTAATTGGCTCGCTTTGCTATGAAACTTTCAAAAAAAAAGCAAGTTCTCGCTATATATCGGATTTTAACTTTATGAGGTGCTGATGAGGTTCATGGTGGACGTGAAACTGCCACGGTATGTACCTCACTCAGTCAACTTTACTTTTCTTGTCTTCTTTAAAAATATTAATGACTACAATTTTATCACAAAAAACATTTTTCTTAATTCTGAAGAAGTAGAATTCGAATGCAAGCCCGATGAAATAAGTAATGATTAATTTTTCCTTTAATTTGACTGACTGACAATTCATGAACATTTTTTGGAGTTGTATCATTATTTATCGATCGACATATTCCTCATTAAATTTGGAAAAAAAAAACTATTTTGTGTTGATTTCTGTCTATAAAACAAAACACAGTGTGGCGTGTGGTAGACGAAACACAGAATATCATGCCGCCACGGAGTATACAGAGGTGTGAAAAGTGTCTTTTGAATATAACCCAGGCCAGCTAATAGAATGTTTGTTAAAAAAAGAGATAGATGTACTAGGCATTGTACAGTTTTTCCTACCGCATAAAAGGAACTGTAAGAACCGTTTTTTTTCTTCCTACGAGTTTTAGCGCATTTCCAGAAGGGAGATGCGCAGAGGTTATTCTGATTTGCTATCTCGTTTTGGCTGCCTTTCATCTCTGCATTCTCTTGACAACCTAAAGTAGTCAGATGATTAACGGTTTAGCTGATGAGGCTACCTTATTAGTTGTATCATTATACATACATACCATGATACAACTAACAAGGTAGCCTCGTTAGCTAAACCGTTAATCATCTGACTACTTTAGGTTGTAAAGAGAATGCAGAGATGAAAGGCAGCCAAAACGAGGTAGCAAATCCGCGTAAGCTCAGTGCATCTCTCTTCTGTAAATATAGAAGTGGCGTCTTTTTGACAGTTTGCATAAGTTGTACAAAAACAAAATGCATGTTATTTTTATTGAAGTTGTTCTTAGTGTAGGGGAAAGGCTACCTTGTTAGTTGTATCATGATACATACATATATTTGAGGGTTTACACTTTGGTACAATATGTGATTGCCCTACGGCAATCACACCTATACGGTACATACTTAATATTCACACCGGTATTCATAAAAAATAAAATGTTTTTGAAATACATTTATGAACAAAATTTATATAAAAAATTTGTTCTAAAATTAACTTCAACAATACTTTAGTTTTTATGAATAGCGGTGTTAAATTTGGATATGGCTGCAAAATTAAAAATTTAAATCCCAAATTTTATTTGAACTTCCCACTGTGTGTCGTTCTTATTGTTTTCGTTTTGCTTTTGTGATTGAAAGATAAAATTAAATCAAATATCTTAATTAAATGACGGAATAGTGTTTGCTAGGAAATCACTTTATCAGTTTTTTATTTTTTCATTACATGCAGGTGTTCGCTTATCAGTAATGTTTTTATTTTCTTCAATGGAATTTCAGAAATTATATTACAAAAATCAATATTTATGTATACCGGAATTAGTAATTTATGATTATTTCAAAATACAAAACAATATCACTTAATATGATTTTATATACATAATTCATAAAGGGACAGAGCGAGTGTGGGAGAGAAGGAGAGAGAGAGCATCGATGAGATTGGCTGCATTTCATGGTCATTATTTAATAAACTGTTTAGTAAACTCCATAAAAAGTAAAGCTTATTCAGCAGTTTATTAAGGACTTTGCATTTCAAACTTCGAGCTCGATAGAGAGTAGAGCTGTGCCCGTGAGCTCTTTTAAGTGAGAGCTTTTTTTAGTTGCGCTCTTTATATTGAACTAGGAGGTTTTTTAGCTCACTAGTTCGCCATAGTTCGTTAGTTCCGGATAAATTTGTATAGACGAGCCTTACAGCTGAAATGTCGTTCGCTAACGATACCTGAGTACAGAGAGCTCAGCTTCAGCTGTGTGCTAATTAAAAACTAATTACACTGTGCTTGAATTTGGAACTTTTTTTTTGCCGACAAACGGGGCACCCAGTGACTAAACCTAATTCGGGTACGCTGAATTCAGTGGTGCTATCCGTAATTTGTACTATTATGCAAAATTATGCAAAAAGGTTTCATAACACTTTTTTAACACATCTTAATGTTAGATAATTACAAAAAACTTTTTATATGAACATGCAGAAATGTACTTTAATTAACAAGAAAATATTTTTTTCAATTTTTGAGGCTTCGTCTGGTAACAGGTTGAAACTGCAATTTTTCATCTTTTGTGAATAAAATCAAAAGTTGCCCACAGATTTTGTTCATTTAAGGCTCGTTTTGTTTCAAACATAATTTTTTATATACACGGGAAAATTTGTTGGCATAGCTTAATTTTTCAATTTTTTATGCAGTTTTAAAGATCACAAAATTTCAAGAATTTGCAAAAAAAAATGTTTTTTTTCAAAAAAAAAAAAATTTTTTTAATGAATTATATATCAGATTAAAGGTTATTTTATTTCGGAATTTCGGTTTTTTACTAAAGTTCAATAAATGAAAAATTTTTTTAGTTAGTTCAATACATGTAGTGCAACCTCCTCCATTTTTAAAATAACGGTAAATCTCGAAAACGCGAGCTAACCTAGAAAAACGGATAGCACCACTGAACCCGAATTAGGTTTAGTCACTGGGTGCCCCGTTTGTCGGTTTTTTCAACTAGCACAGTGTTATTAAATAAATTTTTAAAATAATTGATAAAATTTATTGTTTAACTAAAAAAAATGTTAAGCAGACCTCTTATAAAAATTTACAATAAAATTTGTGTTATTTTCTGATCTTTCACATTAATTTTTTCTTACATTATGTAAGAAATCCCCTCTGTGGGATTAGAATTGAAAGGCAAAGAAAAACGCAAAGTATATTTAATATCGGTAGACTTTTGGAAAAGAGCTAAAATAAACAAGGAACTATGGCGAACTAAGGAACTTAACGAGGTCGCTATTCGAGCGTCTCTTTTAGTTCAGTCGTGTGAGTAGTTCGATTGAACTAGATCATTCGCTACATACTGCATTTCTAATACAGAGCAAAGAACCGATGATGGAAAGTATTGATATCGGTAGTTTTTTTCAGTAAAGAAAAGAGCGAGAAGTTATGAGAAGCAGAATACGTCAAATAATTTAACATAATTCCTGAAAAGATTGTAATCGGTATTACAACTACCAAAATATTTCTCTAGTGAGATATATGAACATTCTAGTGTTATAGCTGATGGCATAAATTCCGCGAAACGAAAAAATTGGGCTCTAAAAACGATATTTTTTGCACCTAGGTACTGAATTGTAAAGAGTTCAACACTGAAAGGCGTATTCCACAGGGAGAATTAATATTTCTCTCTGAATCAATTTACCCTGCTTTAGCTAATTTAACAGCAATTGCAATTCTCTATAAACATTAATATCCGTGTTTTATATCCCTAACAATTGCTGTTTAATTCCTTCTGGCTGTAATATTTCAAGTCTAAGAATAGACGTTATTAATGTATTCTGTCTATAAGCCGCCGACATTTCGTTGATGCCAATCAACTCATCAGTATTCTCGAGAAATCTTAACAGAATGTTTGAAACCCAACTATTTGTTTAATAATTCCCGTGAGCAAAATGAGAATCAGAAATGTTTAAACAAACCTTTAATACAGAAAACATGTTTTCGTCTTGCAATACTATTACTCTTCTTAACAACTTCTATACAATGTGTTAAAGACAGTTCAGACTACTATACAAAAATTAATACTTTCATTGCACTTTACGAGACAAAAGTCTAAATACATTTCTTACCACTGTAAAAAAATCTAACGTACATTACATTTTGCATTTACATTTCAAATAAAATGAAAAATAGTACACGCCAAAGTAAAATCTTTATCGATGGCATTAAGCAGTTTTATGTAGGCGGAAATGGTGCCGTCCACTGGAAATATTCAACGGGAAAAAGTAATCGTTAGGTTTAAGAGTACGAACATTTCTATAACTAAATACCATTGTCTGTAGGACATGGCGTGAACGAAATATAATTCTATACGTTTACTAAAATCCAAATTTTGTGCCATTGCATAAAGAAGAATAATACTTTCAGCAACGGCACAGTGTCGACGGCAAAACTATCGACTCAGTGAAGCTATTTTGTGTGTGCTATTATAAAACGCAACCCTGATCCAATGAACAGTATTATCGTTTAGAAAAATTTCAAAATGGGGAAGTCGTATGGGATGTAAAATTTTTATCGTACTATTTTTCGTTCGTACAACGCACTGCATTCACACTATCTCACTTGCACGTGCTATTTGGTTAATACACAGTATGAACGTCTGAATTATCCTTTACTTTCCAAATTTTCAGCTTATGCATTTTGATTATAAGAAATTTCAGCCCCCATCACATTATTCAGTCCTCTACTCCCTTAGAGGAGTCAAATATATGACCAACCCCCAATAATTTTGTAACTCCAGTATTTTTTGTTTCCAACACACCGAGCCCGTACCATATGCAGAAATCACAAAATGTTGAAACGTGGGCGCCTCGTTGTAGTGAAACTTTTTTTCTCATGCCAAATACTATCGACAAATTTTTGTCCTTATAAATCGACCCTCCCTAATATGTATTTTGATTTAATTTCCTCTTCCCCGTTTTGTGAGCAAACTTCTAATGCGTTTCGTTTTCCAAAACACCATAATTTGATATTAAGCACTTTCCTATCTCTAGTACATACATAAATTAAAATGTTGAACTCTATTATTTTTTCTAGTTTCATTTTACAAATTAGTTGCTCCACATCCTCAACCCTCCTACTTGTCACCCTAACCTTCTCGCACACATACATACAATGTGCCTTTCAACACCCACAAAACAATCAAATGGTGGCACAACGACAACAGCATGTTCTTCTAGTCCGTGTTCATCAGCCAACTCCAACGAAGTTGTAACCGCATGTGGTTCGAATATGAAACAGCAGCAAACACATTTAGATTGTAATGACGGCACTACCACAGTTAACAGTATTAAGCATCGCAAACCCACTTTTGAGGCTCAAAACGCTACAACAACCAAAGATTTAGTCGATAATTTAGGTTATAAGGAAGAGAATGCTGTATACAAAGAAATTGAACCGACCATAGGGACGTTACAGCAACAGAGCGCAGAGACAGTGGCTGAAACAGTATTTCAACCCAAAATACGATGGTTGGACTTAATGGCACAACTGTTTTTACACTTGGGCGCCGTTTATGGATTCTATTTGCTGTTTTCCGCCAAGTTTTATACATTTTTATGGGGTGAGTAAATTTAATTTGTTTATGTTTCACAATCTAATAGTGTTTACCCCCCATTTACACACGCAAGTGCAAGTAACTTAATACATTGCCACTTTTATACTAACACCATCATACTTCTGCAAGCTGAGAGCTCACTTGTAAGAGATTTTTATGGCCAGTAATTTTTTTTTACTTGCATGTCGGTAAAATGACAAAAAGCCAAAAGAAAGTGTTACCTTATAAAGATTATATTTTGTAAGTTAACAAGGGATGATTTTTAGTATTTTGTTATTTGATGTTACATACCGCAAAATAAGATGAAATATGGCTTCTGTCGATTTGTAATATAAATTTACTATTAATTTGATAAAAAAAAACTCTATTCGTATAATTTGCTTCCCCCTAACAGTTCGTGTGACCATATTTGGGCAAGCCATATGTAAACACTTATTTTGTTATTGGTTGCAGTTTCAAAATTTGCAATAGCGCAGTTCATTATTTGGTGCAAATGTCTTGCGTAAGTGCGAATGCAACAAATCTTTGCTTTTCCTTTGCAACTCAACAACAAAATATTCAAGGTTGCACTCGCAATATTTTTGCATTTACGCACCGCTAATTACGTGTTGCTTTTTTCGCATGAGTATTGCGTTTGCAACACTGACACTCGAACAGCTGACATTTTAAAACAAAGCAAACAAAAAATTGTAGAGATGGAGCCAACAGCAATTACCAAAAAAATAAAACGTGAAAAATTAAAAATTGTGTACTAATTTATCAGCTGTTATTTGGAATGCAATAAAATGTGCAAAGTTGTTAAAAAGATTGCTCAATATCAGTTGCAATATAATCGCAAATGCAAATAGTCGCAACCAAAAACGCACCAAACGCTGAGTACCGCTAATAATACAGTGATTGCAAAATGAAATTTTGCAATCTTTAATTGATTGCTACATTTTTTTTTAAATCAATCATTTATTATTGATATTGACGAAAGTAAAAATAACAATCACTTGTTTTCATATAATTGCAATAACATTATTTTCTCAATAAATTGGTAACAGAAAATATTAAATTCTGATGTGATAGTACGACAACATTATTGACTGTTTGCTTTTACTTTGAATGTGGGATTGGATATTCTCTGCATTACCCTTTTCTTCAAATTTATGCTAATCAAGTAAATTAATAATCAGGTAACTTTAAGTGATTTATCATTTGTGCATTGACCCTGTGCTGTAAACTCTTACGCACGTGGTATTAGAAAAACGTGCTGAAGTCAAATTAAATCTATTAAAAGAAATTTAATACGTCCATGTAATTAATTTTCCACAAACTTCATGAAAAGTTGAAGAAAACCTGAATAAGAAAATAAAGGTTGTCGAACTCAACATTCATTACACAGGTCATCAAAGTTGGTGTGTGAGAGTAACGATTTGTTTGTCAAATAAATGAATCTTCTGGTAAATTTTTGACGTGGTATTTAGATGTGAAATAAATTCATTTTCATTTCGATTTGAGATATTTTTAAATGCAGTGTCAGTTTTTCCTACGTAAATAAGTGTTCGCACTTAATTACACCAAAAGTATGGCAGCCAGGGCTGCCAGAAGAAATTTGAAAAAAATCGTCATTTTATTTTGAAATATCGTAAAAAAAAATCGTTTTTTATTATTATTAAGAAATATAAATTATTTTTAATGTTGCTTTAGTAACATTTTAATATAGATATATACATACACATGGTATGTATATATCTACCTGTACATATATAAGTTTGATGTATATAAGTTTGATTAAAAAAGTCAACTTTCAAGACACAATTACAGTTTTTTGGAACGAAGTTCCTTAACGCGGCTTGCTGGTAGTGCAAATTAGTAGAAATCGTCACAAAAGCGTGTGAGCTGTTTGTATGTATTGGTGTACACACAATTGTGTATGATGGGTGGTGGCTCCGCTGACAGCAGCGCAGACACCTACCAATAAATATTAATTAGTTGTAAAAACGGACACTATCAGCTGCTAGATGTCGCTAAAGTAAAGTATGTCACAACAAAAAACAGCAATATTAAAAAAGATTGGCCCACAGTTCCTTTTCTTCGTTTTGTAGAAGATTGACAAAAAAATACTGCATGTGTCAAAAGTAAAAAATAAAATGTTCAAAAAATTCAAAGAATCATAAAATATAAAAATTTCTAAAACAACACATTCAAAGAAACGTAAGGAACTTCGTTCCCCGACCGCATTTCTTTTTTTTTTAATTTAAAAATACATGTCGGAATTAAATAATTTTAATAAATCAGTTTTAATTGAAATACCAAAACAGTTTGAATGATTTAATTTTAAATTTTTACAGCGGTATTCATAAAAACTAAAATGTATTTCAACAATGTTTTATTTTTTATGAATACCGGTGTTAAACTTTAGAATAAAGAATGCCGTGAACTGTTTCATTTTGTAAAGAGTTTCGTGTTTTTGTTTTATTTAAATTAACTTGTCTGAATATTCTTTCCACGTTTGCGGAAGAGTCAGGTAATATCATTATACTTTGAACAAATTTTGATGTTAATGAAAATGCGGATTGTGAATTGCCTCATTTCAATTCAGAAATTTTGTTCCAAAATGCGCTTAAATTTTGTTCCTCATTTGGAAAAATTGCCTTAAAATCTAAAAAGAACAATTCGTGGAGCCCAGAATCTTGTTTTTCCATTTCATTTATGAAATGAGGAAATTCCTGCAGAGCGTCTAAGAAGGAATTGGGTTTTTTTTATTAATAACATTATCAGGCACATCAGTAATATTCAGCTGAGAGCTATAAAATTGCTTTGCATGTGTTAGTAATTAAGTTGTTAATGTGTTAGTTGCCATCAGCTGTTTCTCGTCTCTGTTTTATATACATACAGTATGCTACCAAGCGTTTTAAATAACAAAAATTGTCATTTTTAGACCAAAATGGTCAAATCGTCATTTTGCAAATTTGAGCATGAAAATCGTCAAAATGACGATTTATCGTCAAATCTGGCAGCATCTTTTAATTTCCAAATTTCATGGAAAGCGTCCCATACAACAGCTGTTTTTGTTGGAAGAAAATAATTATTTTTAATGAAAATAGTTATTTTATTACCGGTGATAAGAAACTTTCTTGAATAATTGGTATTTCCCGACATACTATTGTTTTTCACAACACGCGTATTAACAGTTTATTTTAGAGATGCTGCTTGAAGCAAAATCTCATTTGTACATGCGTTTGTGTGAGTGTGTGTGCTTTGTTTACTTTTTAAGCACATCAGCAACAAGAAACTATAAAAACCTTATGATTGATTTACTGCCTGTTCCTCAATGTCGCAAGAAAATCTAAGTGATCGAAATGTAGTCGCTCGATTTCGAGTCAATTTGGATTCCTCTATGTCGCCAGCTTGCGTTCGCATAGTCTTACGTCATGAAATTTTTGGCATTTACTTTACAGAGATGCCAGATCGGTAAATTAAAATTTTAGTTGATTTTTTATTGCACTATTGAAAAAAATTACTAAATTGTTCTGGTGTAAATACAACCCTTCATAAAACTGGTCAGCTGCATTTGACAAGCCAAAGCAAATACATACATAAATAACATAGAGTACCACAGAGTATTCTGTGCAGAGTACTCTGTGATAAAAAAAAGCAAACATTTTGAAAGTGCGGAAATAGTTTTTGTGGTGTTTTAAAATTTAAAAGTATTTTTTTGCATATACATTTAATAAGTATTTTGACGCGATGAACACTGTTATTCCTCTGGCAAACTCAGGATTTTCTTCCATCCAGCAAACAAGTGGACTGTTTAGGAAAACTACATGCATGCATGTAATAATTAAGTGTGTTCGACGTACCTTACCGCGGGACCACGAGGGAACACGCGTGTTCCCAAACTAGCCCGAAAAGTGTTCTTTGTCTTGAAAATTGTGTAAATTGGGTAAATGAGAACGCTCATGAGAGAGCAAAATGTGTCTCTCACTTTACCGAACTTTACCCGTACTTTTTTTCCGTGCAAAATGTGGTAAAACTGTCAAATCATTCAATCAGCTGTGTATCATTTACAAAAATTAAAAATTACAACACAGTGTTCATAAAAAAGTTAATATCGACGGCGGCTTAGTAAAACAAGTCTCGCCGCCTCTTCACAAAACAGTGCTACCACGGCGGTAAAGAACACATGATTTATCGATATGCTTGTTAAGCATTTTGAACGTGTCTAGACTGCTTTGATTAATAACCAATTTACATCTACACAAAATCTAGTACTGGGATTTCAATCCAAAAATTTGCTTAAATATATGGTAACTTTGACGAGATTGGCCATACCAAGGTATATTTAATTGTATCATGACCCATACAAAATGAAATCTACCATGATCAAATAATAAGGTCCATGCATTTCTACAAAAACAAAAAAAAAATGATAATGAAAACGTTAAATATTTTGTTAATAAATGCGAACATTAAATAAGCCAATCGCCAAGCACATGTGCATGCAACGGCGACTAAGAAGTTATGAAAACAGTTCGCCGCGGCCAATAGCCCGCAACTAACCAACCGACTTCGCTCTCTTTTGTTTGTGTATACTATTTTGACACTTAGTTTCGGGCTTGAAAAGTGGTTTTGTGTGTTCGAGGTAAATTGGGCAAATTTTTATTTTTTTGAGAGTATTTTTCTTTTACTCTCATTTTACCGAACTTTACCCGGAATTACCAAGAACAAACCTATTGTTTAATATATTTACTAAATAAAATAAAAATTAAAAATATGTGGGGTTTGTAGTTTTACTTTCCGGTTTTTTAACAAAAAAACAAAAATTTTTTCTATAAAAACTCCCACTCTTGATTTTGACATTTGTGTTCGCAGTGCTGACGACAGATCGATATTGAGGAATCGGATTTTGTATGAAAATACTTACGTTTTTTCGACTTGTCGATCGAGTCATTGTTCGAATAAAAGAACTTCATAGAGGAACCCAAAACAATTTTCTTTCGCTTAGAAGGCGAACAATCGCACGACTGCGACATTGAGGAACAGGCAGTTATTGAAATATAAATGAACTTTAAATGGCCAAACTTGCTGTTAATTTGAATTGCAATCAAATAAATGCTGAAAATATAAATTTTGTGCCTAAATGCAAACTAAAGCTAAATGGCATTTGATTAACAACTCAAAAATTGGCCATTCAGTATAGAAAGGAGCGCAGGTTAGCAGGTTGCCGGAAAGAATATTAACGACAGTTGTCCAGGGTATATAGATCCGATTGTGATTACCTGTAAGAGAGAAAAGAGCAGAATTAGAGACTTGATAAGGCAAGAAAACAATCGCAAATATTATTGAATAATAGGTACATATGTATATAAATATTATCAAATCAAGCACAAGTAATTTTCAGCATTGTGTCATGCAACAGGCAGGATCCAGCCATTTGTTATTCTGTACAAGGGAAAACATTGCCCTCAACTCTCTGGCTGATAATTTCGAAAGGTGCCCGAAATTCCTACTGAGTAATTTTTACTGAAGAAGCATATCCTCGCTCTTCTCTAACATACACTGCAGTTACATGACCAGGAGCCGGATTCTGGCATTCGTGATCGAATATACTTGATAATAAAAACAATGTAGAAAAAAACAAAATAAGCAACAAACACACAGCATTCTATAACGAAATCGTTCCATCACGAGTGCCAGAATTTGGCCCCAGGTTTTGCTATCAAGTTTTTTTCACATACTGCTTGTCAAAATTCAATAAAATTGATAGCTGTGACGTAGGCTGCACGCAATTTCATAATAATTCGTTTTCAAGATGCCGTCAAGAAGAAAATTAAAAATAGCTTCTTGCATATTCTGCTAAAAAAATTAAAGCAAAACCTCCTCTTCAATATTCCACATTAAACCCAGAAACTAATTCAGATTCTAAATCAATATTTTTTTTTAACTATTTAAATATAATCATAATCATACATACATACAAATATCTCTTTTTAAAATTAATAAATTTAATGGAAATCAGTGTAAAAATAAAATAAAAGAATTGTTGGTTTTGTACGTAAACATTTTTAGTTCTATTTTTAAGCTTGAATCTGTTTAATTTTAATCACTTTTAATTGCAAATTTCAAAAAAAAAAACAAAAAAATATTTGCAGACAGAACGAAAAATAATTGTTGTCTGCTGTTTTCTTGATTGTAACTTGATGCTCTCTATGGAAAGCAAAAAATTGTCATCAAGTTTGCATCAATTTTCCAAATTGTGAGTGTATTAGTAAAAAAGGGTGAATGTATTAAAACTTGATCGTGTCACCCCCAAGTTACACACATAAAATTTTGTGCAGCAAAACTTTTCCCTGGAATCTTACAGTGGCTCACAGCAGTGTTGCCAGTTTATTAAATTCAAAAACTTTTGTTGTATGTAAAATTCTTTACGAAAATAAAAGAGTCTTTAAATGTGTTCAATATTTTGCTTCATTGAAAATTTATATCGACTTTATCGCTCTTACAGAAGGTGGTTGAAATAAGCTGTGAACCACTGTATATTTTAAACAAATTAATTTCACAAAAAAAATGATTCCTTTTAGTTATGCATTTCATTAGAGCATGTGATCTTTTAATAAACCATTTGTTGAAGTGATTTTTACATATCGAATGACTTTTGTCTGGTACTTTGCTTGTATGTGATAAATTGATACGTCAATAAGACTTCTTAATTGAAAACCATTAAATTAAAAACTATTAATAAATATACTAGAATCTTTTAAAGTTTCATTATTCTCTTTATTTGATTTATTCAGCCTTAAATTGCCAAGTCGTATGCGCACATTATTGATATTTGTAATTATCAACTACACTGAAAATATAGTTTAACTTAAATTCAATGAACTGACGCTTATTGATTTGAATTGATTGTGCATTTTTCGTTATTCAACATACCATACGTTAATTGAAAATTAATATTCTATTAAGTTCAATGTGAAATTTCATATACATATGTACATGTATAAGAATAGCAATAGTTTAATCCATTCATTGATTTTATTAATTGAACAAAAAAACTGATAATAATAATTAGTCGGTGTTTGGATTTAATATACGATATAAGGAAGTCAATGAGCACGTGATTATTATACATATCTTGAATAAGTCCAGGATATAAGGGGTGATTTTTTAAGATCTATCGAATTGGGTTATAAAACGTTATAAAAGAGGCGATATGTACAAAATAATTGGACCATTTTGGATCTTCCTACTGGCCTTTTTGTACTTGCTTAAATGAATTCATAGTTCGAAAAAAAAAATATTATTAAAGCCTTTAAATATTTCACAATAGTAAAATGGGACTGTTCGTAAATGCATCACAACTCTGCAATGCCACTGCTGATCAGCTGTTGCTGATGTTATTGTTTGCACATTTTATTGTTGCATTTACGAACGAAGAATTTCATTTCTTTTTTTTCTTCTAATAAATTGTAAAAATGGAAAAATTAATAATTAATTCCATCTGTGAATTAGACGACATAAAAAACCATAAAAATTTGTGTAACATATTAGAAAAAAAAGAGAGATTTAAGAATAAAAAACGAAATTTAATATTCACTCATTCATTGCATCAGCTATTTTTATTATGAATAGTTTTTTGTTTTTATTTGCGCCTAATCTACGTCAGTGTTGCATTTACGAACAGATTACTGCTGCAGTGTTACCAACGTTTGCATTTTCGAACGTTGTGCGCATAACATGCAGAGTTGTTACGCATTTACGATCAGGCCCAATATTACAACGAATGGAGCAATCAAAAATAATCAAATGGTAGTTATACCACCTGTGTTTATTCCACCATTATCTTTATTTGTGTCATGCTTGTTGCGGGCAGGGTCGATACAGAGGGGGGGGTAGAAAAATTTTTGCGTGGCGGCAGGGGCATAAAGCATATCGGGAGGAGACTGATAGTATAGAGCGATGCTCTGTGTCTCGAGTCCCTCATTTAATAATGCAGTTAAAAAGGGAGGAGCTTGCGGCCTGTGGAGACACTACCTCCTGCTCGAGTCCCTAGTGAAAGGACAGCTTATGTATCCATGGCCAGAGGTTAGCTGAAAAGAAAGAAAAAGTAAACTGGGTATAGGAAATAGGGAACGATACCATAATTACCAACTCGTGCCAACCGAGCAGAAATGGAATCAAATACCTGAAAGTAAAATAAATAAAATTTATTAATATTAAAGAAAAAAAAAAAAACGATGTGTATACTCACTCGTGTTTGTGTAGAATGACAGCTGCCTAGAACGAGGTGAAATTAGAAGAAAAAAAAAAAAAAGTAGTGTTGGAAAGTGGTTATATTTTGTAATTGTGCTAGTCGTCACTAGGGGACTGAGAGAAGTAAGATGATAGGAGAGTCAGAGGTTATTTTTAAAAGATACATATAAACGAAACAGAAATAGTAGCTAATAAAGGAAAAAGGAAATAGAAAAAAAATACCTGCACTCCGATACGGAAATGAATAGCCACCGAAAGGTAGGGCGGTCACCTCTAGCATAATAGGGAAACACTAAATACGGATACACGTAAACGTATAGTAGTAAAATGGAGGTAGCGCGAACGCAAGGTCGTTCTGATTCTGTCAAGGTCGTAGCAATAATTAAGAGAGAATATAATTTTGCCGGGAAAGATAGATACGAGAGAAAAGGGAAATTCATTAGTCAAAAGTTAGGTGAGAATAAGAGAAATAGATAAGAACGGAATGATCAGCTCCTTGGATGGATGAAGTCTTTTTTTTTTGGCGGCCTCCATCATAAAGTAAATATGTACAAAAAAAAAAAGTACATAAGGAGCAGAGATATAAAACGCAGACAGCGGGAACGTCAGGCCATTTAGTAAGTGCACAGAAATAGTGACAAACAGTTTAAAAGTTAAATTAACTAGTATAGAAAAGGAAAAGAATTTAATTTGGGCAGTCGGAGTAAATAAAATAAACTGTACCAAAGGTTACACAAAAATAAACCGAAGTTAAAAGAACCGGCCCAGGAAGAAAAGGTATTGCGGCGCAAAAAAGGAAGGAGATAGAACAGAACGTGAGTACCTACAAAAAAAAAAAAAAGTTTTAAAATAGGGAAGAAAACTGAATCGGTGTGAAATTTCTGTTCTTGAAAATAGCTGGCTATTATCCGGAGAAGTGGTTCCAGGCGAAAACAGACGATTTGTCTTGGCAAGTGTTGCCGGAAAAATAGCCAGGTAAGAGTTTTGGCTAAAAGAGAAATTTAGCTCGGTTGATGAAATTAAATTGATGTGCCAACCAGCCGGTAGTATACTCGTAACTGTTTGTTCACTGGCGGTAGCTGAAAGTGATGGAATATAAAGCAGATATAAACCTGAATAGCAAGAAAACTGCTCCTTGAACCGAACATTCAAAATCCGGCCTAACCCCAAAAAAAAGGCAAAGTGCACCTAATTAGAAAAAAAGAATTAGAAGAAAAGGAAGTCTGAAAAAAAAAAATAAAAAAAAATTTTTAGTTTATATGTTCACCATATGTATGTGTTGTAGATCGTGTTATTTAATATATATACATATGTAAGTGCGTCGAAATAAGTGTGAAATATTGCGAGCTCTTAGTTCAAGTGAGGACTAAACAGAAACCTAATTTTTATTAGCCTCTGATAAATTGAAACAAAAAAAAAAAAAAATCTAAGTAAATCCAGAAACATCTGTATTTATATGTACATTCCAAGAGAAATCTAAGTAGAACTTAACCAAAACGCGGTTCGCGGTTAGCAAAAATTAAAGCCAGTGCGAAAGTGAAGCAAGGCAAAATTCGCCAACTCAGGGAGCTCCCTTAGTGGTAGAGTAGTAAACTGGGCGGAAAGTTTCAAAAAAAAAAATTAGTTGAGTTAAGCTCTATAAGATCGAAGGAAATAGCTAAAAAGATTACACTAGAGAATGCAAATAAATCTGTTCAGCTAATAAAAATCGCTTTACTGGTTAGTCCCCGAAATATCAATCGAAATAAGAAAACATAACGCTTTATTTTAATCGTAATAGAAAAGTCCTCGTTGTCTTAAGCTCGAAAAGGAAAAAAGTTTATTGTTTAAGAAAAATTGTATGTATAATTGTATTGTTGTTTATTTGAAAAAAAAAAAATTATTATAAAAGATAAAAATTATGATAAATGCATGCAATATGATTGAATAGATAAAAACAATGTTGGCTTGATTTGAAAAAGAGATACAGGAGATGATGGAGTGATAAGGCGAAAATTAAAACGTCTATGAGTGGGTCGCAAACAAAATACATAGATTGGTGGAGTGACGCCGCGACAAGGTAGGGAGGGCAAGCAGAGAATGACATCCAATCTCTGACATTGGTGTGAAGTGATTCAATTGTAGTATTCAGAGTAAGTTTTGTGAAGTACAAAATTTGTTGTGTGCAGATACGCGGCTGGCGGGAAGGGTTGGAACCGCCTGAGGAGAAGTGGTGTGAGCTAGTTGGAAACCCCGCCAAGTCAACCGGTCTGCAACATGCTTGATAGATGTACATACACAGGTATTCATTATTCATGGAAACGGCCATATACATATGTGGTCATTAAATCTTACACAAATTCATTTGTAAATATGTACATATTTACGTTGTACATACTTGTTTTCGTATTAAAACGACATAACCAAACAATAAACCCATAAAATAACCCAGATATGTTCAAGATAATTTTAGAAATCTTCAACTAAACTTATCCACCTTTAAATAATTTGTGACGTTTTGACTTGTTTTAGTGCAAAAGAATGACATAATAACATAAAAATAACAAACAATATACGAATGTTGTAATAAATAATTGTGAATGATCTAAGACCCATAGAATTAAATAAAAAAAAAGTAAATGGAAAATATATGGACATGTCCCAGTTAACAAATTATTTCCCATACAAATCGGCAGCACAAAATGCTTATATTTTTTATGACATTGCATTGCCACCGAGGATGTGGCAATAATTCAAGGAAACTTACTTTACAATTAAAACAAACACCTCGTTAAAAAACCAGAACTATATAAGAACATATCTGCCGATTGCGATTGTAGCTTCATTGAAACTATTTTGTTTATAACATAGCGGATAAACAAGGACGGCTATGTGGCTGTTTTCACCTTTAACTTTTAAAATTTCGTTTATTAAAAGAATGACTCTTTAGCATCAAAAGTTTTTTCGGTTCGGTGAAAGGGCGAATTTCATTAAAAATCGGATTATGTTGTATAATTAGGCTATATGATGTGGTATCACTTTCAGATCACTCTCTCTCTCTCTCTCTCTCTCTCTCTTTCTCTCTAATAACAATTATAAGTTTCATTCTGATTTTTTCAATACGAATTTATGGAGTTAAGGAAGTCTTATGAAAATAACAAGACTTCCTTAAAAAACATATTTTATTAGCTTTGTTCGTTAATAGGGCAACATTTCAAACTTTACACCAAAAAATTATGCTGTCTTTTGGGGTACCACACTCATAAAGTGAAAACGGAGCCCTATTACTGAGACTTCACTGTCCGTCCGTCCGTCACTGGCCCCATTCTCCAAGAAAGGAGCTAGATAGCTGAAATTTTCACAGAATATGTGATTGTTTGGCCGCTACAACAACAAATACTAAAAATTGCAAAAAAAATTAAAACTTAAGGGGAACCCTATACCAAAAAATGTGAAAATTTGCTGAAATTAGCTGTAACTTTTGAATCATATGCGCATTTATGGGCTGTATAGTTAAAGTGGTGTCTTGATCCAAGTTGTTTATTGAATAATTATTATTTTCAATTATTCCGTATATAAATGCTCTACAACTTAGCTACTACTATACAATACCTATCAGTTAATGTTGCTTCCATACAAGAAACGTAAAACCAAAAGTAACAAAAAGTAAGAATTCAAATGATGCCATTTACACGGAGATACCTTTCAATTTGTATGTAGTTTACATGCCTCTATAACAAAATATATAAAAAGTAGCAAAAAGTTACAATTTAATTAGTGTTCATACATGGGGCCACCCATTACTTTAAAAATCAGCTATAACTTTTGAATCGTAAAAGATAAGATCTTGAAATTTACATGGTATATGAATTGCCTGGCCTCCAACAACAAATACAAAAAACTATAAAAAGTTAGGAACCATACAAAGGGTACCCGTTGTCCACCGCTTGCAAGATAGTACGGAAGCTTTGTTGATCGGGTCTCATACTTGGCTCAATTTATTTTTCTTGATGGGCGGGCATTTGCTTGCATATGATTTTACATGTCGTTAATATTTTGTTTATCTTATCAATTTTGTTTGATTTTTTATGATATACTTAAATTGAGCACTTCAATGGCTCGGTGGATAAAGTACCAGTCTCATAGGCTGTGAGTCATGAGATCGGTTAATTCGGGTCCCGATGTGCTAGTTAGAACTGTTGTGCACATAAAGCAAAACATTTTAAATTACCAGATGAACTATTTGCCATGAAACGACTTGTAAAATTCTGATACTCGATTACCTAACACATTACATGAAACCATACAGAAACGGTTGAAGTAATTCATTAAATTAAAAAATAAGTTTTGAAAATGTTTAATAATCAAGTAGTTCTTGCAGAGAACACACAAAGTTTTATACTACGTTGCACGATTAAGTATTTTAAACTAATTATTTAAATTGCAATTAAAAAAAGGGAAAATATCATAATTTTTACCGATTAAGTTTCGTAACTTCTTCAACATTTAAATTCAAATGGTTTGATCAGTAAATTTAAATGAAAAATGAATAGAACGGATTTTAAATATAATTTCCTTTATTTCAAAGAACGTTCTAAGCTAATTTTTCGCAAAAGTTTTCTGAGTGTAGCTCATCTACGTGGGTGGTATGGTACTCCATCAGTGTCTTGAAGAACAACTTTTTTCCACATTTCCAATGCTTTTCACACACTTCCAATGCATTGGAACGTTAATCCTCAACATTGGGTAAGGCAATGAACCCTGAAAACTATCGTACTGGGCTCTGCGCTGTCTACATACTACACAGATATCTCAAAAGTGACGTTTGAAAAATGGCCATATCATTTGTTTGGGGGCCAGTCAGAAGTGAGCAGTACAGGAAATCGTAGCAATATTAGAGTGTGAGACTAACTAGTGTACACAAACACAAACATAAACAATGAAAAAATGTTGTTGTAAAGTGTTTGGAAAAATATTGGTTTTGTTGTAATTTTTCCGAAAAAAGTATAAAACATGAATGAAAAGCTTTGAAAACTAAGTTTTGAATATATTCGATGTACTGCTAATGATATACTCAATGTAAATAAAATATTAAATACAAATAATTATTATTTGTTTGCTTGCAAAGCTGTTGTTGTTTGCACCAGATTTGCACTGAATTTTTCTAACCAAAAATCAAATGTAAACAAATGCGGAGTCAACCAACAGAGACAGCTATATAAAAATTTTCATGTTTGCTGTCCTTCACTGGATGCTTCAGCACCGCAAGGCTGCCACTTTCATGAAATTTGACAGAAAATTGGTAATTTTTGTAGTCCGGCAAAGCTGGTGACCTTTCTGGTTGTTTTGTGGAAAAAAGTCTCCTCGATAGCATTTTATATAATCTTATGTATTGTTTTTTTTTTTTTTGTATTTTTACATTTGTAAATATTTCAAATTGTTTGCTGGGTTGGATTGAACATGAGTATGAGTTTGAACTTAACCCCAATAATTAACAACTTCTGCGTTTTGGTTTAGGTGATGGATTTTATTTTTTGCATTTAAATACTCAATTGTGTACATGAGCATTTTCACTAAATTAAATAGAAATTTAATTTATTGTATATCTATACATATGTACATATGTAATATTTTGTTCTACACAACAACAAAACACAATTAGAAATTCATATTTAGTGTTAATAATGAAATCTCGTTATTTTATTTCCATAATGGCAAAATAACATGTCTAAGCCGCATCTTTTGTGAGCAAAACAATATGTAACATTAAAAGCTTTCTAGCTTTCTTGCGATCTTTTATTTTTTGTATTATTTTATTACACAATCAAATTTCTATAAATAAAAAAACTTTTTTAAAAGCTGTATGGAAAAAAGACTAAGATTAGCAGTTTTTTTTTTTTAACTTATTTATATGGTGAATATTTATAATTCTGTGAAATGTCTAAATCAGAGCGTTATTCAAATACTTGACTTCATTTTTGATTTATACTAATAACACATTCCCACGAGACTTGTTTCGCTCTCCGAGTCTTGTTACGCAGCCCAAACACTGCCGAAATAGCTCTTTACGCCATACGAAATTTTGAGAATGAAGTATTAAGCATTAAAGCATTAAGCATTAAAATAACTGGACAAACACGAAAAATCTATTCATTTTAGGAATGTAAATAAATTTAGTCAAGTACGAGGCTGGCTCGCACACTTAGTGAAATGCTTGAAACTAGTAGGACTACTTTTGTCTCTTTTTGATTCTTGTTAAATAATGTAAAGTAATCCCGACTATTTTTAAATTTTATAGTAATTATATTTAGTAGATTATTTCGGAGATCGCAAGTAATCCTGCCTGTAATACATATGTATCAAAGTTTTTTACTCTTAAAACAAAAATAATCTAATTAGTAATGATTATGATTACTCTTCATTACTTAACAATTACACTTTAAACCAATTACATAAGTATGTTTTGAAATATTTTCTATAGAATTTTAAGTTTTTTTATTTTAAAAACGATGCTGTTTGATTAATATTAATTAGTTTTATTTGATTAATTTCAGTTGTTCTAATCATATGGGCTTCGGGTATTGGAATCACAGCCGGCGCGCATCGCCTGTGGTCACACAAGTCCTACAATGCCAATCTACCTCTGCGTGTCTTACTAATTTTTTTATTCACCATAGCGGGCCAAGTAAGTTTATTATATTAAATTTGATCGGTGCCAGAAATTTTGCAACTATATACAAATATTTTGTGTTTTATTTCGCTAGCGTGATGCCTACACGTGGGCCTTGGATCATAGAATTCATCATAAATTTTCCGAAACCGAAGCTGATCCTCATAATGCCAAAAGAGGATTTTTCTTTGCTCATGTTGGCTGGCTGTTTCTTACAGCCCATCCCAAAGTGGAGGAGAAACGTCGAGTAATCGATATGTCCGATTTGGAAAAAGATGGTGTTGTAATGTTTCAGCGCAAATGGTTCATACCCTTGTTTGCCATCTGTTCGATTGCTTTGCCCGTTTTGGTTCCCTGGTACTATTGGAATGAATGCTTATGGAGATCTTTTTGGATTAATTTCAATATGCGTTTTACCTGCACGCTGAATGTGGCATTTTTTGTCAACAGTGTGGCTCATATGTGGGGCAGGAAACCGTATGACAAGTAAGCTTTAGTTTAAGTATCATGAAATCCACAAAAAAAAAAACCGCGCCATTTGTAGTGCGTGCATTACGATACATTTTGCTTAATAGATTGACTTATCAGTCAGTTTCTTAGTTTTTTCTTCATATCTAAAGAGTTTGTCTATCAGTTTTTTTTTTTTAATTTCGTTGACATACGGCGAAATTGTGTCGTCAAGCACGCGCTACTTTTCTAAGCATGCCCGTCATAAAAATAGTACAAAGGACTTCATTTATGTTTTTGTTTTATTTTTCAGAAATATAAGCCCTGTGGAGAGCCCCATTGTTTCGTTTTTGGCTTTAGGTGAAGGCTGGCACAACTATCATCATGTCTTTCCTTGGGATTATAAAACTGGCGAATTCGGCAATTATAAATTGAATGTCACTACATGCTTTATTGATCTTTGTGCCAAGCTTGGTTTGGCTAAAGGAAGTGAGTTGATTATTAAAAACATGAAATTTTTTTCAATGTTCTGGATACTCGTTCTTCGACCTTTTTTTTTTATTTAACTTTATTAGGTTTTATAAATGAGCGTAAGGTCACTTAATTCTCAATAAATATATTTTCTATTTATTGATAATTTTTCGATATTTCGATACGCCTTTGCGTATCTTCTTCAGGAAAATGTGTTTTCTAATATTTTATAAAAATGTGTTTTCTAATATTTTATAAAAACAAATCGTAATGACAAACTAATTGAAAAATAAAAAGGGTTTTACATACATATTTTTGATTTTACATATGTACATGTTAGAAATGTTAGAAATTATTACAGTTCCATTGGAAAAGAGGATAAATTTTAAGAAGGATACAGATGGACTAGCTAGAAATTATAGACATCTAATTACAAAAACCAGAACAGGACTTAGAACATAATATCTTATTTTTCTTTAATGATTTGTCATTCTTTTTTATAAAAAACTAAAAAAAATGTTATGTTAAAAACGTTATTATGTATAAAATAATTATTAACATTAGTATAGATATATACTGTCTCAATTTTTAATTGTATCAAACACACCATTCATTTCTATTTTTATTTGTCTATATTTATCATAGCATATTTAAATGAATGGTGTGTTTGATACAATTAAAAATTGAGACAGAAAATATGCAACCACTTAGGTGGCTGAGTGGCATGGTTGTCGCTTTAGAAACATGAGCCCCTGAGTTCAAAGACGGGTGCTGACGAGAAAGTGTGGCGGCTTCGAAACAACTAGTTGTCCACCCTGCTAAATGTCTTTGATGTTTTCTTTGTCTAATTTAATTAATATCAATCACAAAGATAATATAGAAAGAACTTGAGCCTAATAAACTTAATACAGAAATAATTATATAAGAAAAAGTTCGAATAATAGAAATTAAATACTCTATATAAAATAAATATATAAAATAAAAAAAGGGGTCGGAGGAAACGAAATAATAAATCTATTATTTCATAGTATAAATTTCTTTTTCAAAGCACAAAAATGAGTTAATGCACTAAATGTTGCTGTACTATAAATGGATTTTTTTTTCTTAAAATAAACTTAAATATTTTTTAGCAAAACTCTTGCAATTTCTTGGCGAAATTATTCCCAAAAAATTAGTATGTCATTCTCTCCTTTATTTATATTTAGAATACCTACTTTTTCCAGAGAAGAGTTTCCCAGTTTCGAAGTTTATTTGGAATAAAGGAAAAGAGAAAAGAGAGAAATTACTCGGGGAGATTTTATTCCGAGAAGGAGAGGTGGGAGTAGAGAACAAAGTACTCATAGAGTTATTATTTAGAATCGGGGTGATAATAACACAAATTCATATATTTTATAAAAAACAATTGTTTATTTAAAATATTATTTAAAATAATTATTTATTTTTACCTTTTAGCATGTTTTTTGTTTTGGTTTATACAATATTGCCACACTTAACTAACAATATGGCCATATTTAAAGAGCAATACTACTACCATACTTTACTTAAAAATAGAAAAACTAAAATTTCTCGGAATGAGTTAAATCGTTTAAAGTTTGAAGAAGATCTAATAAAATCGATGAAATTGAAAATTCGTAAGCAAAACCATTCAAAATAATTTTTGTGACAGACGTGGTAGTACTCATTAACTCAACATTGCTACCATACTAGCTCTGTTTCTTTACT
Organism: Sturmia bella; assembly: GCA_963662145.1. Taxonomy (NCBI): domain Eukaryota; kingdom Metazoa; phylum Arthropoda; class Insecta; order Diptera; family Tachinidae; genus Sturmia; species Sturmia bella. The sequence goes on along the minus strand of OY759168.1, from coordinate 37,101,143 downwards.
CTACTTTGCGATCCCCTGAGATACCAATTTGCACGAAAAGCGTTCCCATACTTTAAAATTTGGCAAATGAGAGTATTTGTGAGAGAACATTATGCTCCTTCTTCTCACACGAAACAGTCCGTACTTTTTCCCGCACGCCGGTACGGAGTTCAAAAAGAAACGTAAACGGAATTTTTTACTATAGTAGATATGTTTTCACTATTAGTGGATACTTTTTCCCGTCAACTCTAAGGAAAATTAAGGTTCATACATACATATGTATATTTGGCTGTGGACTTTTTTACATTTAGTGTTTTGAAGTGGATGAAGATGTTTGTGCAGAAGACGAAGAGTTTGATTTATCATTTAGAACAAATTTTATGTTTGCAAAATAACAATTATCTCTACACAGTAAAATAATTGCGTGTATTTATGTGGAGAAGTTTGTAGCAAATGACAAATCAAGTTTTTTTATGTCTTTATATTTAAAATTTTTAAACTAAAACTTTTATTTTGCAGGAAAATTCGTGTCGCCCGATATGATCAAAAGACGTGCCTTAAAGTGCGGTGATGGCAGCCGATTTATTTGCGATGAATTTGCGCACAAGGATCAAGTTTGGGGTTTTGGCGATAAAGATTTGCCGCCTGAAGATTTACAAGAGCTTTCAAAAATGAATTCTTAACTTGAACTCTATTGTTTTTTGTTTTCTACAAATATAGTCATTACTTAATTTAAATGTTTTGTTAAGCTTTGTAGATTTTATAAGCAAGCGTTCGTTTATTAAAATGCATTGAGTACGGAAGACCCAATAAGCATTCCTAAATTTTTAATATATACAAAAATTTAATTAAACGAAATTGTGAAAAAAAAACTTTAGAAAATTTTCTGATAATCAAGTCTTATATATTGCAAATAGAAATGTTTTAAAGTGGAACTTGTTAAATTATATACCGGAGACTACAAATAATTAATTCCAAATTGAAAATGCAGCCCAACTTTTCTAATGAGTTTGTCAGTATGTACATATGTTCTTTCTTAAGTTCTTTATGGTATAAACTAAGTTTGTTTTGTATTTCTTTTATTCGCTTAATGCTCACATAATATTTTAAAATTTAGTTCTTTATTTCACCTGAAAGTGGCCTGGTTGTGTGCGAATTTCAAGGCGCAGCAGCGAAAAGTGTTCAAAAGTGTTTGAATTTAAATTCAATAAATATCCTGGCTGACAGGTACTTAAAATACATGTTGCGTTAAAAAAGGGAGCTCTCTAAATGAAAAAACATAAAATTTAAACCAAATGTTCAATTTGTTATACATATACTAAATTTATAATAACCCTAAATGAATTAATATTTCCACTGAATTGTCAATGTGAAACAAAGGATTACGAAAATAAATATTGAATTCTACAAACATGATTGCAAATATTTAACTTCTTTTTTTAGGAAAATATAAATCTAACACTAATAAATTCTAAAATAAGGAAATCTTTGGTGAAAAAATATTGCTAAAAATTGGATTTCATGTGACATAGATAAAATGAGACTTTAACTGGATCAGCCTATTTTCAAAATTACACTACAAAAATGGCCATAAGAAATTTGTATGCAGGATTTATAAAATTTTGAGCAGGATTAAAGGGAGCACTTTACCATTTCTCTCTAACAAAAAATTATAAAATGCTTTTAAACTGTAAAAAATCAATTAAATTTCCTAGCGCAACTTCCTTCAAGTTGAGTTGATTATTTTTTTTTTCAGTGTAGCTAATCATTTTTTTACTTTTAAAGAAAGAAAACATTTGTATTTGATTATTGGAAGCAAAAAAAAAACGCTTTTCACATCCTGCTGGAATTGATTTAACAACCTGATGAATTACATACACTTAAAGAAAAAATTTAGCCAGAAATATTTTTGTTTTGTTTTACGGTTTGTAATTTTTTCCACATGATTAAAAGTGAAGTGTTCTAAGTTTCTTCAGTTTTTTATTTGATTAAAGGTGGAGGAGGTACATGACACGCCCATGTTGTAAACTTCTGTTAGCAAAAGTTCAACCAGTGTTTTTTCACAGATACATGTTTCATACGATACTTTTTGAAGCGACTGCGGCTGAAAGTTGCTAAACTTTGAACTTTTTCATACGTTGTACACAGAGCGAAAACTTCCTAATAGATTCAATAAGATTTTCTCTTTGAAACGTTTTTAGGCTGAGGGGTATCCCAGCAAAGAGAAAAGAAGATTTTTCTATAGGTATTTCTTATTATTTCCATGTTGCAAATCTTATTAATTGTCTCAACAAGAAAAACACATAAAACCAAGAAGAAAACTTGTTACTCACGTTTGTTTTTACTCAGTTTCCGATTTGCATGGTACCAAAAAAAAATTCTATAGAGAAGAACTTATTGATTCTATTTGGTTTTCTTGTAAATTGTATACAATAAGGATTTCTTATTGATTTTATTAGGTTATCCTATTAATTTTTCCCTATTGGTTTTATTAGTTTCCTATATAAACACACGTAAATCATCTTTTTAATTTCATTAATTGTTGTTTTTTCAATAAGGTTTTCCCATTTAAAATAATAAGGAATCCTTCTTGAAAAAAAACCATAGAGATATCTTATTGATTTTGTTCTACTTTATTAGGTGCTTTTTTTTTCTGTGTACGATTTTGACAGGTAGTCAGCGGGCAATAAATGAAAAATTTGTAAATTATGGAGGAAATATTTATTCATGAAATTAAGAATTGTCTGAAAAATAAGTCGGGATTGCAGAAACAAAATTGTGTTTAATGTTTAAATAAGTACATAAACAAAAACCCAGTAATAGTAAAAGCTTCTAAGCGTGTGCTATGTAACTTACAAGTTGTAAACTCACACGATTCGTGGACGCATTAACACGTGCCAGGTAATTCTACCTTTAAGTTCTGGGTTGTATTTAAGGCCCTGCAATGCCGACTCCGAAGATATTTCCATATGAATGTATGTTTTTTGTGACAACACCTTTACATACTTTTTCGTGCATTTAGAAAAATTTGCTTTACAAAATTAATGTAAAATTTTTTTTGGCTTATTAATAACAAAAGTCAAATCGAAGCACATAGACGAGTCGTGTAAACAGTGTAATTCATAAATATAATTTAGAGAGCGAAGCGTGTGATTCAACGCGTAATGGAAACATACCATTAGGCTTTTATTCTTTCTAATCACAGATATACATATGTTTATAAATAAAATTATTTTACGTACATATTTTGTATTGATGCTAGTTTTTCGACCTTTGTTGTTTAATATTTTAACTTAATAGTTCGAGCTTGAGGTCGCTTGTTTTTTTTATATGCTTATTTAATTCAATATTTCGATACCTCAATGGGTATCTTCTTCAGGAAATTCCTCCAAATATTGAATTAAATAAGCATTAAAAAAACAACAAGTAACCTCAAACTCGAACTATTAAGTTAAAATATTAGTACATATTTTGTTTCAATACAAACGTGATTGATCGTGAGAACTTTTTTCGTTTTTCTTGGGTAAAATTGCGTGACTAAAAAAGGTTCCTGCGTGGACAAAACTAATTTTTTGCTAGTGATCGTGAGTGATGTGAGGCCCGAAAAAATTGTCGTGCATGAGGAAAATTATTCTGATCGTCAGCGTGCGTGAAGTGAGCGAAAAAACACCCACGCTCAAATCTGTCGTTTTTCCTAATTGTAAGCAGGGTTGCCGGAGTTTTTCGAGTTGCATTCCCGATTTCAGGCTTATCATCCCCAAAATACCTATTGAAAGTAACTCTACTTTAATCAAGTTAACTGCCTGTTCCTCAATATCGAAGTCGCGCTATTGTTCGCATGCTAAGCGAAAAGAAGTAATTTTTTTTTTGTTCCTCTATAGTGTTCTTTTATTCGAACGATGACTCGATTGACAAGTCAAAATACAAATGCGAATACAAATGTCAAAATCAAGCACTTGTTATTTTGTTATCGAGTGGGAATTTTTATAGAAAAAATTTTATATTTGTCGTTTATTTCCCAGTTTTTTATCAAATAAATATGAAATTTTTTCTATCAAAACCCCCACTCGATAGCAAACCAACAAGTGTTTGATTTTGACATTTGTGTTCGCAGTGCTGACAACATGATCGATATAGAGGAATCGAATTTTGTATGAAAACACTTACGTCTTTTCGACTTGTCGATCGAGTCATCGTTCGAATAAAAGAATGTCATAGAGGAACCCAAAACAATTTTCTTTCGTTTAGAAAGCGAACAATCGCACGACTTCGATATTGATGAATATGCAGTTAATAGCGGATTTACATTTACTCACATCTTTGAGATGTGTGTTGAAGATGTTGAAAATTGAAAAAAGCTGTTTACATTACATTTTCAACATCTTTCATCTGTCAAATATTATTTCACGTGTTTGAGCAAACTAAAAAACATTACACACACAAACTAAAAAACATTATTTTAGTATTTTTTACTAAAAATAAAAGTATTGCATTACTAATTTTATATTATGTTTAATTTAATTTAGAGCGTGTACAAACGCTCATTGTAAACATTTTTGACACTTGTATATTTTCTAGAGATGCTATGAATTTTTATCATTTTTTTTAACTTCTTTTTAGTGATGACATTAAAATAATCGAAAGATGTTGAATACGGTGAAATGAGAAATGAACATCTTGTAAAGATGTTGAGAGATGTTGAGTTTTTTTCATATAGAATTTGTATAGGAAGATGTTAACATCTTGCCAAAATGATGAAAGATGTGAATAAGTGTAAAAAGCCTATAAAAGCCAAGATAATGTTAAATCAAGGTGAATTCATACAAGGTGAGCCTGGTGGTACAGCTGGTTATTTTTTGCTTCTGACATCAAATAGATTTCATACGTCAAATTTATTTTCTTTGTTTACACAAAAAGTTGTCGCCATTTTATACGAAAAGTTCTTGGTGGTTGAAAAATTTTGCGATAAAAATGTTTTTCTTTTAATAGTGTTTGAAGTGAAAATATAACTTTAAAATTTTTTTTAAAAATATTCAGACTTTGACAACTGAAATCACTTCATACGAACAAAATGCATGCTTTAGCTGGTGTGTGCTGTCCTACAAATTCTAATGCACTCACCTGATAATAAATTCACCATGTTCCAAGAAGCAAAAACTAATCACTTGTGCTGCTAAGTTGCCCTGCTAATGAATTCGCTTTAGCCACAGCCAATTTCTATCAAATTCGTTAAATGAAGTTACATACATATATAGGTACATATGTATGTTTGTATATCTCTGATATACATACATACATATTTTATATATGTATATTTTAATAGCTAGTTCAGATTACTTAACGATACTTTGCTCTTAAATTAGAGAAGACAATAACTTGTTCGTGTTTGGCTGGTAGTTTCAAAATAAAACATAAATTTTCCAGCTCAAGATTTTTGTACGGCGAAATAAGTTTGTGGCGTATTATAAGAGGCAGGTAAGTCAGAATCGTATACCACCAGTTGGCTGTTGCTTTTGTGACGTCTCCCTTGGGTTTTTTTTTATGGGAGGGACGTAGGATTTTTAAAACTAGACAATCTATTACAGGGTCATGTGTCAAGAGATTCCTACCAATTTTAAATCTGGTCATGCATTGACTGTTGTCCATAATCACTTCGAGTTATTTATGTAAAATCAGAATTGATTTCGATTACATGAAAAGTATTTATTATTTTTTGAATGTAATACGTTAATTATATAAACTTTAAACAAGCAAAAAAAAAATATTAAAAATTGACGAATTCATTTAACGATATTAATTCCAATTCAAAGATCGATCATGACGAACGACCACATGCTTACGTAATTTTCATTTATTTATTTTCTTTACTTTTTAGAAAACAATTGTTTTAATTTAGCACAAAATACAATGAACACAGCGCAACAACCACAAGCAAATGGTTTTGAAGCAACGAGTTCTGAAATGCCTACAGATAATGTTAAAACCTTAAAACGTGAAACCAGTTGGCCATCGGTGCTATTTTACATACATTTGCATATACTTGGATTGTATGGACTATTGGCGGCGTTCACAAGTTCCTCGTGGCTGACGATATTTTTCAGTAAGTAGAAATAATTTTATTTATGTAGAATTGCAATTGCTTTCATTGGCATACACATTTCAGCTTTCCTGTTGTCAGTATTGGGTGTTTTAGGAGCAACGGCTGGGGCTCACAGATTGTGGGCTCATAAAACTTACACTGCTACAACCACACTGAGGGTTTTCTTAATGCTGTGCCAAACTTTGGTTGGCCAAGTAAGTTGATGATAATGATTTGTGAATTCGCTAAAATAATACTGCGAGTGTATGTTCTTTCACTTTGCAACACTTTGACCAAGTGAAGACAATCACTTTAAGTTTCAGTCTTGTAGAGGAAATTTAAATAACTGTAAAAAAAAGCATTCGTAATGCCCGTATGACACTACATTTTTCTTGCATTGTTTAAATTTTGGAGAACAGTGCAAATATAATGTAATAGTAGAATTTAGTATGGGCAAAGAGTTCAGCTATATTAAGATAAATGCAAAACTGTCAACATTTTCATATTAAGTTTTTGTTTTATGACCATATAATTTGAATAATTCTTTCAATAGGGGTTTCCTACGGGCTGGTAATGGTCAAACCTTTGTTTCAATTTATAATAAAATAAAAACAAATTTCATAATTTTTACTCGACGTTTCGTTCGCTTTTTCGAACATCTTCAGGAGTATGTTTATTTTAATCTGGCACAATAAATACAATGATTTTGATTAGTTAGATCTATCATATTTGATTTTAACATTTTCGTTGAAGTTATCCATAAAAAATCAGGTTATGAAAAAAAAATTTTTTTTTTTTTCAACTTAAAATTGACATTTTAAACTTGAATGTTGCTGTTAGCGGTTTATGGACAATTTTAAGCGATTTAACGCTTGTTTTTGGAACATTCTTATTTGCTAGCGCTTTCTTGAAATAAAAAGAATACAACACTTACAAAAAAGATGTCAGTTATCTTTACGTTTTATATATTTGATTCTTTCTAGCAATTGCTGTTTATTTTTATCAATTTTATACCAATTAATGAAAGAAAAATGAAGTATCATAGGGGCTTAAGCGAAATGTTAAATGAAAAAATTTCTAATAATGTACGCAAACGTCTATATGGGGGCTAACTTATTTAAACAGCTCTTAAAGTTATTCTCAGGTGGTTACTTTCAGCAAGAAAATTGTACACTTATGTAATTATGTGAAGAGATGTGACTAACCCCCCATTTACACACGCAAGTACAAGTGCAAGTGACTCAATACATTGAAATTTTTTTTACTAATACCACCACACTTCTGCAAGTTGTGAGCTGACTTGCAAGAGATTTTGATTGCCAGTAATTTCTTTTACTTACATGTCATTAAAATGACAAAAAGCCAAAAGAGTGTTACCTTATAAAGTTCATATTTTAATTTTAATAGATAACTTACTAGGAATGATTTCCTTTTTTTTTGATCTTATATGCCGAAAAATAAGATAAAATTAAAAAAAAAGTTGAAGTAAAATATGGCATTTATGGATTCTTAATATAAATTTACTATTTATTTGTTTAAAAAAAACTATTCGTATAATTTGCTTCCCCCTAACAGTTCGTATGACCATACTTGGGCAAGCCATCCATTAAAAAGTCATGTAGACGGCCAAAAACAGAATAAATAATATACAAAAAAGGCAAAAAAATTTTGATTTTCAAATATAAAAAATGAAACAGGGATTTTGTAGTTCTTTCCGCAAAATTGTTTTATTATTATTGCTTTCATTCAGTTCTTTTATTTTGTAACATTTTCTTTAAGACCATTTTCTTTGACAACATTTCAAAAATCAGCTTGCACTTGCCTGTGTAAACAATCCAGCTAGTAGCAACAGCTTTTATTGTCTCTATCAGTGTAGTGGTTGTTAATATGTACACATAACTTGCAACAAGTTACTTGCATGTGTAAATAGGGGGTAAACTCAAAAAATGTTTGTGTAAAATGCGAATGGTGTTTCATAATAAAGGATTGCTAAATTTTAATGTCCGATGTTGATTTTGAATAAAACACAAATTACACTGCACAACAGGGAAAATGGGTTCAAGAAAAAAACATGTAGGTTATATGTATATGTGCTATTCACGAAAATTGGAGAAGGGTCTTCCGCATTATGATGAAATATATGGGCGTAACCCTATAATTTAGGGGGCAAAATAAGCCACGCCCATAAAAAAAATCCTTACGTGATAGAGAAAAACTGAAAACAGATTTGAATTTAGAGCACCAAAATACATATTTTCTACATATTTTTTTTCAAAACACAACCAAAAAGTGTTTTTTTGCAGAGCAGTGTTATTTAAGAAATTTTGTCATTTCTTTTCATTGTGAAAATACTGGTAAGGTTCAATTCGCTTGCAGAAATTGTTAGAGTACGTGATCCGTTTTAAGTAAAAAGGAGTAGTTACAACATGGTCCGATGTAATGCAAACATGGATCATGATGAATAAAAAAATTATTTGCCAACACTCGCAACACACGATTACCATGCGAAAATTCAGGGAGTTGTGGCATAAAGTAATTTCAAATGTTAATAATGTGTGGAGTAGTTACTTGCACTTGTTTTTGGATTAGTCTGGCGTAAGGTTTTTTTTTTTTTTGGATTACATAGTCCTCTCCTAGGACTTTTTAATGTAAAATGGAGCATGTTTTTCCCATAAATTTGGATTACCTATGGACTATTCCTGATGCCTTATGGAGTACTCTTTACACGCGTGTAAGGAGTACTCCATAAAATATCGGCCCTATGGCTGCACGACTTCGACGGCACACCTCCATCCGATGGTATAAATTTTCGGAGTTTCTATGCCATTAATGTGACAAATTATCTCATCCAATAGCTCTTGAATCTTGAAGGCTGGCTTATCGACGTACACCTTTTCCTTAAGATCTCACAAAAGAGCCATTGTTTCGTTAGCTGTGCGGCAAGTGGCATTATTCTGTTGAAACCATATATTGTTCACATCCATACCTTCTGATTCGGGCTAGGTTCGTTATTATCTCACGATAGCGAACACCATTCACAGTAACTGCCTGACCGGCCCACTGTGTTGCGGCTAGTGGAAAAGTAACTTTTTTCCGATTATTTTTTTCAGTGTTTTTAATGATGCAATTTTGTCACAGACATTCCAAGTAAACAAACAACACCTAAAGCTTATTTTTATGTTGGCCCGTTGATTTTTAATTGATTTTAGAAGTCAAATATACAAAATTTTCACGAAAAGAGGGGATTTCAGGGCTGTATTTAAAAATGATCTCATTTGATTTTGGTGACCGATATTTTGATTCGGAAAAAAAATCTGCCTTCGGACAAGTATCTTCTGTAAAAAAAAGGAATGTTGTTTGAGACATTTTCATATGCACCTTTTTTAGAGCGAAAACCCGACTAAAGGTCCATTTTTCCTTAAAATTTGGGTTAGGTAAGCAATATCTAAAAAGACCCAGAGAGTCCCAGTTCTAAACCACTACAGAAATGTTACATAATTTGTTTTCAACGAACTGTGAAAAAATCAGCTGCCCATACCTGCCCTCCTGGGAGTTATAGCGATTTTAGTATATCACTCTCAGTATTTATTCCATAGAAATAGAATATGCCTGTGTTATAAAATAGTATCTTGAAAGTTTTTTTTATTCTACATCTATTCTAGCACTCCACAAAAATGAGCATAACTCTCATAAAACTGAAGCTATTGACTTCAAACCGGTATCAAATTAAAGCTTTTATTGCCACCTTTCAAATAAGAAATGAAATAGATTTTGGTTTTATATAAAATTTCAGAGTTATTCAACAAATATTGAAAAATCATGAAAATCTGGCGTTTATAATTCTTGTTCGGACCACCCTATAATTTATTTTAAAAACTAATCATAGGGTATTTATCAGAAATAAAAGAAGAAGTAAAATAATTTTTTTTTTAAATTTTTCGAACAAATTTTTTTTTTTGACTTTTGTTGAAAATTTGTCCCAACAATTTTTTTCGGTCTAAATTTTTTTTTCACTCATTCTGTTTGGGATTTCATTCTGACCAATCTGTAGAAGTTTCTCATCGATACAATTAAAATTACAGTTTAGGCAATATGATTTCCAAAAAATTTCGGTTTTGCAACACTGTGCGGCCTCATTTTGGAAAAAATACACTCTTTGTGGTTGCATTGGTTTTTCGACAATCACTCTTAGTTTATCATTCACCCAAATACGGAAAGTCTGCTTATTAATGAATCCACTGACGTGAAAATGTGCTTCACCACTGAAGATGATTTTGTTCGAAAGCTCATCGTCCATTTCTTGTCACCATTCTGACCATTGACGATGCTTGGAATGGTCAAGAGGCTTTAGCTGTTAAGTTAATGGCACCTTGTAAGCGTGTAAATGCAAGTCTTTATGCATAATGTTCTTCAGCGTTGAGCGTGAGAGGTGGAATTGTTGGGCACGACGACGAGTTGAGGCACTTCAGCCACACTATCACGAACAGCAGCAATATTTTCTGTAGTACGAGCATAAACTGATGTTTTGACATCTTTTACAAACCCCACTTGCTCAAATTATTGCACAATTTTTCCGATTGTACGCACATTTGGACGACTGAATTGAGCGAAAAAATCACGAAGTGCACGACACGCATTTTGATTTTAACGCCCATTTTCAAAATAAGCCTTAATAAATTTACCGCTTTGCTAGATTGTGTATCTTTTGATGGCTCAAATTAAATTAGTCTAAAATTGAGAAACGTCAAATGAAATGCAGAAAAAAACTTGACGTTCAGTTGTAAGTTACATTCAACATCGGCCTTTAAGAATTAACCACCTTTGTGATTTTACATACGTAAAGTATCACCGGTTAAGCCGCTTATAAGCAAATAACGTTAAATTATATTGATCATTATATGAAAAAGTTGAATACTTTATTCTAAGGAGTATTTACTTTAAGTAAAGACACTTGCTTTAATCCATGAAGAGAAGCCAAGTCTGGCAAGCAGTGTAAAGGCAAGTCTGGCAATGCTGAAGAGCAGGTTTTTTAAAGCCAAACTTAAAGTTTAATTTCTTAACAAAACTGTGTAAAAGCTTATAAATATTAATACTGGTTAAAGACATTGCTAAGCTTTTAGTACAGTAGCTGTGTTAGAAATATATACATACATATTTGCAGGCTTATCATATTATGCAAATTAAGGATTTATTAGACACGTTCCAGAGTTCGATTTCAATTTAAAACAGAGCGCAATCCGCTCTTTGATCTTAAAAAAAAATAAAAAAAAATGCGAAATGTACTGACATACCTGCTGGTTGAAATGAAAGTCAAATCGAAAATACAGACTACTTGCCACCGATTTTTGCGGGCTTAATACGGATAAATATTTTATATGCACCTCCTTTAATTGCATTAGCGAAACATGCAATTGCATAGACTTCAATTTCCTGCATACAACTCTTCGCGTACAACAGTAGTAATAAAATATTTTGGTTTTTTTTTCAAACTCTCAACATTTAAAAAGTTACTCAATTGCTAAATTTTATTTGATTTAAGGGTTCCATTTACCACTGGGTGAGAGCTCATCGTTTGCATCATGACAAATTTCGTAAGCCAGAAGATCCTTTCTTCAGCAATCGTAATTTTATGTCTGCCCAAGTGTATGCGCAAGTTTTAAAGTACAACGAGGAACAGGAAGCTTTACTGGAAAAGGTTGATATGAGCGATTTGGAAAAAGATGGTGTAGTCATGTTCCAGAAGAGGTAAGAGTGGACACAAGAAACATGCAAATTTATGTAATATTCTATTGGATTCTATTCTATAGATTCTATTGGATTTTGTTCGTGGTTCTACATGTGCTAATTCCCATCAATTCACCTTTGGAATATTGGGGTGAATCTCTGTCATCCTCCATTGTTGTGGCCTTTTCTTTGCGTTACATGATTGTGCTAAACCTTTGCTGGCTCATCAATTCTGCTCATTTTGTTTGGGGCTTGGACAAAACTTTCAAGGCCTCCGATTCGAACAGTGTTTTCTTTATTACTAAGAGTTATTGGCCCCAATATCACTATATGTTGCCAAACGATTACCAGAGCGGTGAATATGGAAATTATGCCTCCGGCTGCATAACTGCTATGATAAGAGTATTTGCTGCTTTGGATATGGCCACAGATTTGCATACAATAAGTTCAACTGCGGTGCGCAACGGTTTAACCGAAGCCGTTGAAACAGCTCGTCCTATAGTCGATTGTATTAATGAGTTTGCCCAGAAGGAGAAAGAAACGATGCCAAAAAATCATTTCCTAAACAGAGAGAAATTTATGTGAATGCCGTTTTTTGTTAAAGTGAAATTATTTTTAATGCTCTAAAGTTATAAAATAATTTTTTTTTTATATTTCCAAATAAATTGAGTTTACAAAAATTAAAATGTAGTATTTGGTTTCGTTTTTTTTTTAATGTACATTGAGCTAAAATGTATTTTTCTCAAGCACAAACGCAATAGCAGTTCATGGTTTAAATTACGACCTTCTAAAAGTGTCAAAAGAATAAATTTTAAAAGAATTTTAAACATTTGGTTTGTATAAAAAAGTAAAAAATTAAAAATCAAATATACAATGTATGTAGTATGTTGTTCTTTTATTTAAATTCAATTTTATTCTGAAAATGTTTTATTTATTTATTTTGCTTTTGGCGTGAAAGTTTTGGTTTTACATAGATATTTTTTGAACAAAAAATGGTATGATACTCCACTGCTACATTTGATATTCCCTGGTTCCAAAACTTTGCTGCATATATGTACTTATTAATGCCACTGTTTTTTTTTCTTTTTGTGAAACCCCGCACAGCTTGAAACGTGTCCAAAGAAAGGTGCCAAGTTGTTTTAGAGTGTAATAAATTAGGTCGCTTGACTCACTTTTATTGTGAACTTCATTATAATGGCTAATTAAAGTGTAATTACTTCCTTATTGTATGGTATTATTTTGATTGTATTATTTTTAACTGAATATTGTTTTATCACAAAAATGATAACCGCTCTCTTTTGCTCTATGTAGTAGGAGAGTAGTCTATGTAGAAGTGTATTTAGTTACTAAATTCTAGTAGCTCGTATTTCGTCATTAGCGAAAGAATAATACGTGTCAGTTCTTTAAGTTCTAAATCTTAGTTTTATTGCAGTTTCGCTTTTTATAATAGCAATGTCAGTCAACTTAACCATTTAATGACCAGCTGTTTATATATTGCGGTTTAACCATGATGTGACAGCCGGTTCCTCAATGTCGAAGTCGTGCAATTGTTCGCTTTCTAAGCGAAAGAAAATTGTTTTGGTTTCCTCTATGACGCTCTTTTATTCCTACGATGACTCGATCGACAAGTCGAAAAGACGTAAGTGTTTTCATACAAAATACGATTCCTCTATATCGATTACGCCGTCAGCACTGCGAACACAAATATCAATATCAGGCAGTTTTTGTGTGTGTGTTTTCAAAGAAAAAATTTTATATTTATTTGTTAAAAAACTGGGAAATAAAACTACAAAACCCACATATTTTTCAGTTTTATTTTATTAATGCCCATATGACACTACATTTTTCTTGCATTGTTTAAGTTTTGGAGAACAGTGCAAATATAATGTAATAGCAGAATTTAGTATGGGCAAAGAGTTCAACTATATATTGAGATAAATGCAAAACTGTCAACATTTTTGTTGAAGTTATCGATAAAAAATCAAGTTATGTTAAAAAAAAAAATGTAAAATTTTTCAACTTAGAATTGACATTTCAAATTTGAATGTTGCTGTGTCAGCGGTTTATGGACAATTTTTGTGATTTAACGCTTCTATTTTGGAACATTCTTATTTCCTAGCGCTTTCTTGAAATAAAAAGAATACAACACTTACAAAAAAGATGCCAGTTTTGTTTACGTTTTGTATATTTGGTTCTTTCTAGCAATTGCTGTTTCTTTCTATCAATTCTATACCAATTAATGAAAGCAAAATGAAGTATCATACGGGCTTTAGTAAACATATTAAACACTTATCATGATTATGCATTAAGTTTTCCCAAACAGTTCACTTGTTCGCTGGATGCAAGAAAATCCTGAGTTTGCCAGAGGACTACCACTGTTCAGTACATCAAAGTACTTATTAAATGTCTATGCAAAAAATACTTTTAATTTTTTTTTAAACACCCCAAGAACTATTTCTGCACTTTCAAGATGTTTGTTTTTTTAATTTTGTACTTATTTATGTATGTATTTGTTTTGGCTTATCGGCTACAGCTGACCAGTTTTATGAAGGCTTCTATTTACACAAGAACAATTTAGGAGTTTTGTTTTCAATACTTCTATAAAAAAAAAACAACCAAAACTTTAATTTGCCGAAGTGGCAGCTCTGTGAAGTAAATGCCAAAAATTTCATGACGTAAGCCCATGCGAACGCAAGTTGTCGATATAGAGGAACCCAAAATTGATTGGAAATCGTGCGACTACATGTCGATCGCTTACATTTTCTTGCGACATCGCGGAACGGGCAGTTGATTTCCATCGAGCATAATCGGTGTCTTGCATACAAACAAATATGTATTACCATAGCGTTTGACAGAGTCTCTTCTGTCCCCGTCAGATTCTGCCAAACGGTAATTTTAAAGCAGTCCTTGACCGATACTAGTACTTAGTACCTAATACCTGGTACCGAACTCCGCCACTCGTGATCGATTGCTGTGTTTTTGCTGCTTATTTTGTTTCTGCTTTATATTATTTCCACTATCCATTTTATGCGACCGTAATTCGATCGTGGCTAAAAGTATTCGATATTGAAAGAAAATGGATCGAATATGTAGATACTAGTATAGTTTCACCCCAACCAACAAGGGTACTTGCCATCTCGCTGCAGAAATCGGGACTACCCCGTATACTCGTATGAAAAGTATTCCACAAGGGATCACGACTAGTCCAAAAAAAGTCCAAATATACGGGAAAATATGCTCCATTTTACATTACAATGTAGAGGGAGAGGACCATGTAATCCAAAAAAAAAAAACATTACGTCAGAGTAATTCAAAAACTAGACAAAATAACTACTGCAAACATTATTAATATTTGAAATTACTTCATGCCACAACTCCATGAATTTTCGCATGGTAATAGTGTGTTGCGAGTACAGTTATTTCCGCTTAATTGAGTTCCTAAAAATGCACCACTTTAGACGCAATTAAACGGGAACTCTATCAAGCAATACTCAGTTAATTGCATTGCCGACCCAATTAAACGAAAATGGCTTAATTGAGCAATGTAGGCAATAAAGCGAAACACCCTTGCGTAGATGGAAAACAAAACTCATTTCTTTTGTTACATATTAAGTTGAAAAATTGTTTGGGTTTATTAAAACAAAATAAAAATCAGGTACGTTTATCGTACAATGTTTATAAAGGAACAGAACCCTGACCATTTTGCCGCAAAATAATTTTTTGTTACGTTTGTGGAGCAAAAAAAATAAATTAAGTAGGCGTAACCAATTAAGCGAAACATTTGCTCTTGTTTTTCGCAATGCGGTCTTAATTTGCAAAACAATTAAGCGGGTGATGCAATTAAGCGGAACTCAATTGAACGGTTATTTTAACTTACCCCCAATTTTTGACTTGGATTTTAAATGCCATTTCAAGTTAAATTTGATTTAAATACAAAATTGAGTCAAACAGTTGCTATTTAAATCAAACTTAAACGGCCAGCCGTGCCCATTTAAGATCGATTTAAGTTTTTCCAACTGCCATATGATTTTGACAGTTTGTTTTTATTCTGCAAATTAAGAAAATTGCACATGTTTTTTTGTTTGTTTCATAATTTGATTTTTTATTATTTCCAGAAGGTAATCAACTTCTGTGGCAGTGAAATTGGGAGTCCTTTTATCACTTTTGCTACTCATTTTAATAATTTTTACAAAACAATTTATTATTTTCTAAACTTTTCACAATTTCACTTGCTTCCAAATTTGTTTAAACAGCTGTTTTTTTTTATTGAGTTATCGATAATTTTTTGACACTTACATTGTGCTGCCGTACTTTTATTTCAATTAATTACCAAAAATAATTTTAGACTGTAAAACAGAAAGCTATTTTAAATCCAACTTAAATTTTAAGGAAGGAAAATATACTAATTTTCTATTTAAATCCCAAGTCAAAAATCGGGGGTTAGACAGGTATAGTGAATGATTTCGTTTCATGATTTTTAGTGCAATCAAGCGGGAAACTCAATTAAGCGGAAATTAAATTAAGCAAATAATATATTTTTTATTCATCATGATCTATGTTTGCATTACATCGGACCATGTTGTAACTACTCCTTTTTACTTAAAACGGATCAGGTACTCTAATATATACTGCAGGTCTAGTTCTGACTTGTATAAATACACCACAAGTGAGCCAAGTGTGCTGGAATGTACCAGGTCCATTCTTGCATTATACCAGGCCACTTGGAATAGAAGATGTATACTAGTACATTATTTACAATTGTGTGAAAGATATTGCAGTTCCTTTTAAATTTGTGTTCTTAGTTTCAATTTTGGTCTTGACTCGATTTCAATATAAAAAATCTTTATCGAAGAAGAACTAACATTGCAATTTTCTTTTGCAGTTAATTAACCCAGTTATTTTCTTTATAATGGGTTAAGTTAAAAAAAATTGAAAGTGATGGCTCAGCAGAAAATCGCAATTAGTGAAAGAGACTGGCTTCATGTTAAAGAAGTTCCAATTAAATGAATTTAGTCATCTGAAAAATCTTGGAATATAAACAAAGCAAAAGCAAAAAGACGCGTGTTTGAATAAAATTATCATATTCGATGAATCGAATCAGCACGTACGTAGTGCTGAAAAGTATAATAAATAATAATAAAGATCGAAATTATCTAAATATATATTAATATACATATATACATAAATGTATATACATATGTGTATATAGACATATTTACCTGCTACATACTTATTTCTTTGTTAAAGTGTTTTAATAGGCTTTTGATATATTTCAAATATTTCGACGAATGAGGCCATATACAAAATCAAAATCGTTTACTAAGCTCTAAAAAAATTCAAAAACCTTTTTCTTTCTCTCAAAATAAGGCCTTGTTTTATACGCAACTGTTACAACCATACACACACACACATACATACATTGATAAAAAAAATTTAATTTATTAAAAAACTAATTTTAAATGATGAAAATACAAAGTGAATCAAAAGGAACAAATATTGTATGAATTTAAATGCAAATTATATGTAACTAATAAGGGCGTGTGTGCTGACCATGTTGAAATATTGAAATTGAAATATTGAAATTTGCGAATACGCTATTGACACAATTTTCGTAAGCATTCCTGCATGCTAAGCAAAATTGCAAGAAAAATGTAAACTATTTAGAACTAGTGCAATATTTAGCAAGCGCTTTTCTTCACCTGCGGCAGAGAAAAAGAATTTACACACATAGAAAAAAAAAAACTAATACTAATTGTTTTCAAAATATATAATTAATAGAAACATAGGTATGTAAGTATGTATGTATAATTGTGAACTAAAATTAAAATAGCGCTAAGAAACTTTTATTATTTGTAAATGACCTTGGTCGACTTAAATTTTTAAAATG
Organism: Sturmia bella; assembly: GCA_963662145.1. Classification (NCBI taxonomy): domain Eukaryota; kingdom Metazoa; phylum Arthropoda; class Insecta; order Diptera; family Tachinidae; genus Sturmia; species Sturmia bella. Next base: position 37,083,474 of record OY759168.1, on the reverse strand, counting down.
TAATTACATCTCTGGAGCAAATCATGAAAATGGTTTACCAACCCTCTGTCTGTCTGTCTGTCTGTCTGTATTGGCCTTAAACATGTTAATATATATGTATATAGATTGCAGCAACCTTCAAAATAGTGCCATCTCCAATGAAAATAATTCTGCTTCCCAAAGCCAATTTTACACTTCCCTGCAGGAAATGAATAACCGAAATAAGAACAAACAACAACAAGATGTTTTTACTAATCCACATGCAACAATTTTACATTGAATTTTTGCTACCGGTACTGCCATTGTTTAATTTTTTTACTCAATTTTGTAGGATTATTTTATAATGCATATTTCACACTTTCGTACAGCAATTTTCGTTCATATTTATTTAAGTTTTATTAAAGAATATTGATGATGTATTCATAAATTATAGTTATTTGATTTTATTCGCTATAAGAGCCAATTGAAATTTATTACTTTAGATCTAAAAAATAGACCTTAATGCTTTCTGTCTTTTTTCAGCCGTCTATATGCCACCGACATTTCGTTACTGCTAAACAACTCATCAGTAGACTTGAAAAATCTAAAAAGAATGTTTGAGAATTTTGGAATTTTAGATTTTTCAAGTCTACTGATGAGTTGTTTAGCAGTAGCGAAATGTCGGCTACATATAGACGGCTGAAAAACGGTTGTTTAGCAGCAACTATTTTTTAGACCTAAAGTAATATATTATTAAAATTATATAATGTGTTTTGGAAATTTTGGGGGTTTGTAGAAAAAAAAAACATATTAAACAAAAGTTTTTCGTTAATTAATTTTTATTATTCGAACTTTTTCTTATATAATTATTTTTGTATTAAGAACTTTAGCCTGATAAACTTAATACAAAAATAATTATACAAACATTTTTCGCTAATGGCAGCTGCGGCAAATATTGCATTAGTTGTTGCACACGATTGCCGAAATGCTCCAATTTTGCACAATTTTTAGTGGGCTGAATTGGTGCACAATAAAAAATTTTTTTCCAATCAAATTCTCTGCAATCACATGATTGTCAGATTTTACTGAAATTTTATTGCCGCAAATTGGCGCAAAACAATTTACTGCCAATAATTGCCGCATTATAGTCACACGATTGTTATTATTATTGTACGGCAACTCTGAGAAACAGCTGTTGTAGGTGATGAAAAACTTTGGTATGGACTCCATATGTATGTGTTACTTTATGGTGTATGGAGACATCTAGTAGCTTTCTACTTCTTGTTGTTGTCATTTGTTGTTGTAAGGCATCTGGGAATACGTACACTGTGCGAATTTCGGCTCTCTATCTCTTACGATTCGAGAGTTATAGCTAACTGTTACTTTACGTTGTAAAGGGACACCTGGTAGTTTGAGAGTTATTGTTGTGGAGCATATGTGAATATATATATATATATATATATATATATATATATATATATATATATATATATATATATATATATATTATGCAAATTTCATCCCTCTGTTTCTCACAGAACGAGAGTAATGGCTAATTGTTACTTTGCATTGTGTAGGGACACCTGGTAGTTTTCGCCTTGTTGTTGTTTTTAGCATTTGTTATTGTAGGGTATATGTGAGTACATATGTGTATTGTGCACATTTCATCTCTCTGTCTCTTACAGTTTGGGAGTTACGTCTAATTTGTTTTTACTTTACGGTGTATAGGGACACCTGGTAGCTTTCGCCTTGTTGTTGTTTTTAGCATTTGTTATTGTAGGGCATATGTAAATGCATATATTGTGCGAATTTCAGCTCTCTGTCTTTTACAGTTTTGGAGCTACGGCTAATAGTTACTCTACGTTGTGTAGGGACACCTGATAGTTTGCAACTTGTTATTGTTTTTAGGATTTATTGTTGTAGAGCGTCTTTAAATACATACACTGTGCGAATTTCAGCTCTCTATCTTTTACGGTTCGAGAACTATAGCCATGGTATGTACTCCACCCAGTATCTCTTCAACTTTACTTTACTGGTTTTGTCTTCTTTAAAAATGTTGATCACCCCAGTTTCATCACAAAAAATTTTTTTCAATGTTAAGGAAGTAAACATCGAACTGAAGAGCGATAAAATTAAAAAGCAAAAAAATTAATCTTTTAACTTACAGAAGCTTTTACAGTGTAAGCGTTTTCAGCTAGACTGTGCTCTATTTTCAACTGTAAAAACCCATGACATCAGCTGTTTTGTAAGCGTAGTGTATTAAATTCAAGTAATACATATGTGATATTGTCGGAAAAGAGGACAAACTTTTCATCAACTAGAATATAACTTGAAGTCCTCACCAGCCATCAACTTGAACACGACATGAACATAAGCACGGCAAAGCAAAGGTTTATTTAATTAATACGCTCATGTTTTTGTACATGGAGAACACATATGTATATCCAAGCTATCCGCAAATTTTGATTTCAGTATTTATATTATTTATTTCAAAAGTGAACTTAATTATTTACTTGCCTTAAGAGCTAATTAAAATGTATGATTTTAAATCTAAAAAAAATAATGTTTTCCGTCTTCTTCAGCCTTCTATATGCCGCCGACACTTCGTTGATGCCAATCAACTCATCAGTAGACACGAAAAATTCTACCAAGAATGCTTGAAACTTTTTCTTCATGGCACTTATTCCATAGTAGTTAAGTTTCAAACATTATTTTTAGAATTTTTCGATTCTATTGAGGAGTTGATAGCATCGGTGAAATATCAAGCAGCCCCAAAAAAGGGTCTCTGAGTTATGGGACTAAACATAAAATTTATATTTCTTTTTGATCGCATATAAGTATGTAATACAAATCAATTAATTATGCATTTAACAGCTCAACAATTACTTTTTTGTTAACAAGATGCATTATTTTTTTTTTGTCTTATCAATTTTTAGAAGTTGTTATTGTAAGCAAGGTTTTATGATTAGTTTTGCATTTTAACACTAAATTGTCACTTAACCCCCTTTAGATAAAAATAATATTTGTTCAGTAATTATTGAATAAATGTGTTAAATTGTAAACTTAACATTATTTGTGATTTATCGAACGCATTAGAAAGCAGAGCTTATAACTGCTTAAATATTTACTTAAAGAATTGGAAATTTAAATGCAAATATATGCACATATTTGTATGCACACATATGTATGTGCATTAGGGGGGGTCGATTTAGCAATCGTTAATTTTGCTATCGACTTTTCGACGGCTTTCAGCACGAGAAAATAAAGATTCAACTACGACTTACAGAAAAAAAAAAAAATTGTTTTGGAGGCGTCCGATTTTAATTATTTCTTTTTTGTATTTTTTTGTAAGGGGCTTCCCCTTATGCTAGGAACACAACTGGGGCGAACGACGAATTGCGCCCATCACGACGAATACGGCGGTTAAAATTCGCTGTGTAAATTCGTGGTATGAAGCACAATAACGACGAAAAACAAAAACATCTGTTATAATTGATAAAGTTGTTTATTGTTTGTTCAAAGATAAAAAAAATTAAATGAATCAAAGAATTTCAAATTTTGTAAAAATAATTAAAATGATGAACATGATCCCAGATTATATAAACATTCATGAAGTTTAACATTTTCAATTATAATTTCACTTGTATCCATTTTCTCAGTTTTTTAATTTTATCTTATTATGTACAACACATGATTTCGGCACTCAATTCTGATAATTGTAAAAAGAAGAACTTCTGCATCATTCGTTTGGTCTTGGTACGTCAAATAATAGTTTAAAAATTAATTTTAAGTTAGTAAGTATAGTGTAGGGGAGTGTGTCAGGTTTTAGGCTCTTTTGTTTGTCATAACTCGAGAACCACTAGGCCGAATAAGCTGAAATAAATTTAAAAAAAATTAAGAACTACAATTCCTTTATACCATGTTCATACATGCGCCTTTATTGAGATGATCGCAATAAAGTCCATTATTGAGCTCAATAAGCCATACAAAAAGTCAATGAAGTTATTGCTTAATAAACTCAAAATTGCTTTGAATATTGAGAAAAAGATGAAACACAACACTGTAAAAGATGTGTTTAATAAGCAAAAGTATACAATGCGGGATGAATGACGAGATAAATGTCAACAAAAGCAAATAAAACAAAACAATAAAAAATAAAAAAATAATAACATAAAAATTTTTAAACATTGCAGCATTTCCAAATTTTTATTTCTCTTTCTTTTTATTATTGCCGCTTTGGAGTCATAACATGAACGCACTATTTGTACAACTTCCATATTTTTATTGCAGAACACTAAAATCTTTTTAATAAAAGACAGTTTTTCTTCCATTTTTCTTATTTGAAAATATTTTTCACTTTTTCTTTCTAGTGAGAAACAAAACAACAACTTTTTTTCAGCTGCCAAATACTAATTGAGTTAGCGCAATATTTCTATGTATGAACGCAAAAAATATTATGTCAATAAACTGAATATTATCTCAATTAGAAATGCATGTATGAACAAGGTATTATTCTGTTCATACAACGTTTCGCTATATAAACCAAAGTTTCGCAGTTATAAATAAATGTATGAAGAAAAAAAAATAGTTTTTGCCTAAAAAATTGGATTTTTAAAATTTTTAATTCATAAAAAATCCAAAACGGTGTCAAGTCTTATTACTTTCACGTGAAGTCGAATAACCTATGAACAAAATGAGACATAAATCATAAAAATCGATGGACGCGTTTCGATTTTATTCACAATTAAGTAAAGGTATGAATTAGGAAAAAGTATTGAAGACTTTTTATGGTTGCTTTATTTTGCATGAAAATAAACATTAATTTTTTTAAATTTATTTCCGCTTATTCGGCCTAGTGGTTCTTGAGTTATGACAAACAAAAGAGCCTAAAACGTGACAAACTCCCCTACACGATACTTACTAACATCAAATTAATTTTTAAGTTATTATTTGAGGTACCAAGACCAAACGAATGATGCAGAAGTTCTTCTTTTTGGGGCTACTTTCATAAGCAATTATCAGAATCGAGTCGCGAATCAATCACCTGAAAAATGTTGTGCTGTGTTATAGTTGAACAGCTGATGGGGTGACCATATCATAAAAAATTGGTTGCTAAAAAATTTAGCATTACCAAAAACAAAAAATTAAGCACTCCAAATGTGTTTTATAATCTAATATGTTGGCTTTTTATTTTAAATGCAAAAAGTCAAAGCTTAGCACTTAAAATAAAAACTAGTAAAGTAAAAATTAACTGTTTTTACTAAAACACTTAAAAGGTAAAACCAAAATGGCCACATGCTACTGATTTGTTCGTCGTTCGCCGGCGTAAGAAATAGAAATAAATCTATTTCAAGTTCACCGCGTACAACGAATTTCGACCGACGCTGTAACTGTGTGCATTTTCATATACACCAATGTGTTTTATTTTTGACGGGGAATGTTCGCGGCGAAAAATTCGTCGTTCGTTCCGGTGTGCTGGAAAAAAATATTTGCAAAGCAAAAATTATTTGACTTCTAGTCCGTCTCACATTTGGGGCACTCCAAAACGAAATATTCTACCCGTCACTTTAAATTGCCCAAGACAGGCAGACTTTGGCCTTATTGCAAGAAACATTTGCTGGCCGCGTGATTTTTCGTCGTGACGATATCAACTGGCCACCAAGATCATGCGATTTGACATTATTAGACTTTTTTCTTATGGGGCTACGCGAAAGACCATCTTTGTGCTGATAAACTTTTAACTCTTGAGCACTTAAAACCCAACATTCGTCAAGTTATGGCTGAGATACCGTCCAATATGTGTCAAAAAGTGGTCGAAAGTGACCTCAAACCAATCAATGCTTGCAACACTTCGTTTGGTGGTCATTGAAATGATGTAGTCTTTCACACATAATGTCATCGTTCAATCTTTATAATAAAAAAGAAATATCATGAAAAAAAAAATATTATATATGTGTTTTATTCACGTTTACTTTTGAAACCGTAAAATGGATAACCCGTTATTTTTCTGAAGCTGCTAACAAACTGTTAGCGAAATATTGATTAATAAAAAAGCTGCAGAAATTATTAAAGTCAATAAATAGAACATTTTTCATAGCGAACCTAAAAGTCTGTAAAAAGAAAATTTAAAAATGGAAAAACTTTTACTGAATTTTTTTTTTACTTTTTATTATTTTTAATATTTAAAACAAATTTTCTTGCATCGCCATAAATAATGTGCGCTCAAATATTTGCAAAACAATTTGCTGTATAAATAGTTAGGTACGCGTATTTTACAGGGTACTGATAATTTATGTCAATTGTGGGTAAACAAAACTTGACAAAAGGCTTCGTCACCAACAACAATTTTATTCATTAATGGCTTCATTGGAGTTTTTCAATAGAGACAAAAAAAATGATATAAGTTTCACACCCAAAATATTGTAAACAGGCACATGCGTACAACATGTGTACATACCCTGCCGGCAACTCAGTTAACTAATAATGAATTACAAGCTAACTTTTTTACAACTGGTGGTGGTTGACACTTAGATTATTTTCAATGGAGATGACTGACTATTTTAACATTACGATGTCCTAGGAGGTAGTCAATTGTCCGACGCTGCATTACTTTTCAACTAATTTCAAGTTAACTACTTCAAAGTCAGTACATACAGAAAAAAATGTACAAACAAATCAAGGCTGATTTTACATTTTTCGGTGGTAATAGTTATTATATTTTATTAAATTAAATTTCATCACACTTTTTTTTTTTTGTTAGCCTCTGGTGGGATTCGAACCACTAAGCCTCAAAACTGGTGAGCAGCCACCTTAACCCATTCAGCCATCGCTACATTTAAAACGAATGCGACAATAGGCAATATAATTCAAGAGTTATTTACCGTGTATGTGTGTATGTTAGTATTTGAATTTTGAGTGAACTCTGCACTACGTTTCGATTGTATTGTAGCTAATTTGAAGCTAGTCCATAAAAGTTAACGTGAAGTTAATTATTTTAGTAGTCGACTACCAATTTGCTGGCAGGGTATGTATGTAGGTGTGTATGTATGAGTGGATGACAGCACCCCGCCGGCAATTTATTTATAAATAACTTCTCATAAACTAACTAAAAGCTAACTACATTGTAACGCAGAGTTGGCCCAAAATCAAGCTTTGGATCGAAAATAATAAATTTGTTCTCATACCTTTTGGGCGCAAAGTTCGGTAAAGTGAGAGCAATCATGAATTTCTCTCATTAATACACAAAAAAGCACGGCAACACCAAAAACTACATTTCTGTCTCAAAAAATAACATATGGTATACATACATATGTTGGGAAGATGAAATGTTTTTCTAGGCGCACTTTGAATTAATTTAAAGTGCTTTGCAGGTATTTTTATATGTAATACTAATTGAAAAACATCAAACTTGTTGTCAAGTTGGTTAATTTAGTTGAACTGTTTTGTTTGTTATTGCTTATTTTTCGCCACAGCTGACTGTTTGTCTTACCTGGCATTTAGACGGGAAAGTGCTTTCATTGCATTTTTGTGAATAAAAATTTCAATGAAATCTATTAATTCAGGTCCAAAAATAGACCTCTTTCAAATGTTTTCTGTCTTTTTCAGCTGTCTATATGCTGCCGACATTTCGTTGGTGCTAATCTACTCATCAGTGGACTTGAAAAATTCTTAAAAGTTTCAAACATACTTTTAAGAATTTTTCAAGTCTACTGATGAGTTAATTAGCACCAACGAAATGTCGGCGTTATATAGACAGCTGAAAAAGGTATATTTTTGAACTTGAATTAATTTCAAAGGAACGTGAAAGTTCATTTTAAAAATGTCGCCAAAGCGAAGAGTTTTATAGTTTTGTTTATTACTGAAATAGAATTGCCAAAACTACTACAAACATAAATTTATGGGGCAACATTCGAAAATAAGTTTTATTGCTAAACTTTTATTAATTAATTTGATAATTATCACTATAAATATACTTCATTTGTGTTCTTTATTGATACTTGCTGTAACAATTTTTTAATGTACAAAATAATTTAAAATTCACAATTATTATTCTACTGCAATTCAATTCTGAAAATTTGTATACGCCGGGGAGTGGGCAATCGTATTTACTACCCTGTCACTTTACTTTCAGTATATTTTTCGTAAAATTTTTGAATTTTACTTGTTATGTTATAGTAAAATATAAAGATTCTATTAAATAATGCAATAGTGCAATATAAAAGATTCTATTAAATAAAATTAATTAGTTTTGGGTTTATTTGGGTACATTTTTATAAATTATGTACGTTTTTTTTGACGTTTTACGAATTTGTTTTTGACGTTTTTCTTTCCAAAATTTGGCGTTTTCTGAAAAAATTTTCCTAACACCCCAAAATACCGGTTAGTCTTGTAGTTAGTATATTCACCGGAAGATCTTTTTCGTTGTAAATGTTTTTACCTTTTTTTCATTTTGTAAATGTTTTAAATTCTCGTAGACCGAATGCGTTTATTTTGCATACTGTAGAACAGGGATGCCCACGGCATATACGCTTGGTACGCTTTTGTTTTTGTAAAAGCGCGAAGCATTGGCTGAGCATTCTAATATGTATACACAACTCTTTGTATGAAATACACACATACACACATATCCCAAGTTCAAAGCAACAACACTTTCATATGCACAGCAATAAGAACACAGGCTTTGTTGGTACACATTGGTGCCAAGCGTAAATTTTGTTGTTTTTTGATTTTTTGTTTTCATGATTTTGTTGTTTTTTTAATGATTTCGTGAGTATGAAACACTTGAAGGAATCATTTTTTGTTATGAGTTTATTTCTGTTTTTCTTTGTGTGCGTCAATAAAGTGTATACGTATTGGTGTTTGCGCTTCCATAAGAAGATTTTGGGCACCCCTGCTGTAGAACATGAAAACAAATGTTCTCTTGTTAATTCTCATTTTATTTTCAAACGCAATTACATTGAAAGTGCTCCCTAAAATGGTTCAACATTTTTCCAAATGCTTTCCAAACTTTCACTGATGAGCAGGAAATGTAAACAGCTGATGCACTGTTGGACAATACACGAACAACACTCATGTTTTATATGTTTGTAAACCTTGAAAAGAAAAAAAAAAAATTGAATAAAACATACCAAATAGTACATAATACGCAGTAAAACTTGAACAATAAAGTTGTTTGTTGAAGGGCTATAAAATAATTCTCAGTTCACAAAACGATTTTCTTAAAACGAACGAATTTTTATTTACACTACGCTTTAGTTAAATAATTTACCTGTTTGAAAAAAAGAACAATATTTGTTTTGTCTAATAATATTCAATTTGATTTTGTCAAGGTAGCATTAAATGTTTAATGTTCTTAAAGAATTCCGTTTGTTTTCGATGAAAAAAAAAACTCATCAACATTTAACAGATTTCTAATTAGAATTGGATGTTCGTTTTTTATAATTGAATATCTCAAGACTTTTTGTCATAAATTATTTTAAGTATTGAATCTCTGCTTTAAGATGTTTTGTAATTAGTTTTAATGTTAAGAAGTTGTATGTGGGGGATAGAGTTTTCTTTTCTTTTTCTGAATTTTATATGTTAAATGTGTATATAAAAATATAAAAATATGTGTATATAAAAATACTTGCAAACAAATTTTTTTAAGTAATTGTTCTTTCATTCATGTTTTTTGTTATGGTAGAATACCTTATTTTCCTTTGTATTGCAAAGTTTTCCGTTTACCTGTGGTAGGATTTAAATCGCCATCGCAACAAGCAATTTAAATAGATGATGTGTTACACACACAGAGAAAAAAGCACCTAATAAAGTAGAACAAAATCAATAAAATATCTCTATGGTTTTTTTTCAAGAAGGATTCCTTATTATTTTAAATGGGAAAACCTTATTGAAAAAACAACAATTAATGAAATTTAAAAGATGATTTACGTGTGTTTATATAGGAAACTAATAAAACCAATAGGGAAAAATTAATAGGATAACCTAATAAAATCAATAAGAAATCCTTATTGTATACAATTTGCAAGAAAACCAAATAGAATCAATAAGTTCTTCTCTATAGAATTTTTTTTTGGTACCATGCAAATCGGAGACTGAGTAAAAACAAACGTGAGTAACAAGTTTTCTTCTTGGTTTTATGTGTTTTTCTTGCTGAGACAATTAATAAGATTTGCGCAACATGAAAATAATAAGAAATACCCATAGAAAAATCTTCTTTTCTCTCTGCTGGGATACCCCTTAGCCTAAAAACGTTTCAAAGAGAAAATCTTATTGCATGATGATTTCTAATCAAATTTTGCTTATGCTAATTTTAGTTACCAAACTTTAATCAGTTTAACGAAAAAAAAAAATAATAAAAATAATTTTTCATGTCCGGCTCACCTGGGATTCGAACTCGGACCTCTGGGCTTAATAGTTGGCGCTGTATAATAATGAGTTATATAACACACAAAAAAAGAATGCGTTATAATATAATGCCATGTGCGGCAGATATATAAATATAGTTATAATGTAATGCAGGCAATAAGTACTCGCTATATACATAAATTTTAAGTGAAATTCTCGGCGGTATGCTACAAGCATTAGTTGCTAAAAATAGATTGTTCTTTTAAGTAATTTACAAACATACCCCCTAATTCATAAAAATTATAACAGGCTTATAAGACTGTTATTTGACATATTTGTATGGAAAATCTGTCAAATAAGAGCTTTATAAACCTGTTATAATTTTTATGAATTACACGGATAGTATTTATTTCATCTAAAAAAATGCAATTATAGTTCTCGATTTTTACTAATGCTTGATCAAAATTCATTATTTTAATATATGTACATAAATGCCTATTTTCCAAATAAACTTGGAGTTATCAAATACTACGTTTATACGTACTGCTTATTCGCGAATAAAATTATTGTGAGTAGAAAAATTTGCCGTATAAACAGTAAATAAAATTTATATTTGTGAATAGCTAAGTCACAAAAACAAGTACTGATTAAAAAGCTATTCGCAAATAAAACTCAAAAAGTTGCCACTTTTTTTTTATCGGTTATAAAGTTTTCTTCGATGTGGCACACGTAGTACAATGATATGACGGAAAGGAAATAATTTACTAAAAATTGCACGAAAGCAAGTCTGCGCCTTCTTCTTTCACTAGCGATTACAAAAGTTGCATGCCTTTTGTTGAACCATTCTTGCAAAATTTCGTGGCTTTTCTGCATTAATTGAATTGTAAGAAACATCATAATTTTTTGTTATTCCATTATTATTTTAGTAATCACGTCTTTTTCTGAACATATGTTGTGCTTAACAGTGTTACCAATTAGTTACATTTTTACCATCTGGCTTCACTAAAAAATATAAATTTTCTGCATTCGCATTGACGCATAAACAGTGAGTTATTTATTTGCGAATAGTTTTTATTTGTGAATAGGCTAAGTATAAATGTAGTAGAAGTCCATATACGCCTTGATATTACACATTTATATAGAAAGCTTCTAATTACACTTTGGCAAAAGGTATATACATAAGACTCGGCACAGTCAAATATAGTACTCTTACTTGTTTTTTTTCACCATGGTCCAGGTGTGCATTATATGGGACCATGTTGTAACTACTCCTTCTTACTTAAAATGGATCATGTACTGCAATAATATCTGCAGAGATATCGAAATACTTATAAGGAAAAATTCTTAAAAATAAATGATTTAGAAAATTATTTGGCTTTTAAAATAAAATGATGGTTTTTTAAGAAGAGCCAAAGTTAGAATTAAACTGGACATTAATAAATGTGTGTTTGTACTTGCAAATTAAAGTAAATTATAACCTTGACTAAAAATAATGGTTCCACCTTTTTGATTTTTATTACTATTATTATGTTTTTCAATACACATACGACTCGTTAGGTGACCAAATAGATTTTCATATACATATGTATGTATGTATACATGCATGTGACAAAAACTCAGCTTAAACGTAATTAACAATACATATGTACATACGTGCGCGGATACCTAGTTACAAAGTACCCAGTGGCCAAAATTCTGAAGAACTTTTTTCGCCTAGTTTTATTAAGTTCTGCTTTTTTGGATTCAATTTCCATTCTCATCTAACTACAATTGTATTGGCCAAACACAAGCACAAAAACCATTGAAAATGTATATACATCTTAAAAAAGGAATACAGGGGCTGCATTCGACAGCATTCGTGATCGCATGAATTTGCGAACTTAAGCTGTGTGCTTATTGCTTATATGGTATTTGTTTTACATTATTATTACTCGATAGTTCATTCGGCCCCAGATGTCTGCTAGAAGACATGAGAATTTCTTTTTTTTCCGCTGGGTATATACACATATGTACATATATGTATGTATATGTATATGTCTATTGCTATAATGTAAACGAGGTAACCTTCCCAATGATGGTAAATTATTTGGACTTTTTTTTTTATACAGATCAATCGCAGAGTACATAATGGTGAATAAATTACATGCGAATTAATTCATATTACATATTCTGCAAATCATGTATTTTTACTTCAACAAAACAAATCTTAACTCAGCGTTAAGATGCTTAAATATCGTATTTTAAACGCCTTCAAAAAAAATCTAAAACAGTTAAAGATTACCGCTCTAACTCATAAACGTTATAAAAAGCTCTTGTGAGCAAAATTTCTGAAAATATTAATCATAAATATAAAATAGTTTTTAATAAATGCTTATCAGAGATAAGCATTTATTAAACTGAATTCAAATCAATTTGAGTGCTGATGAATGTTGTGGTGGATATGAAACAGTCATAGTATGTTCCCCAGCCACTAAGAATTCAACTTTACTTTTCTTATCTTCTTCAAAAACTGTTGCTCATTACAATTTTACAAAAAAAGAAAACTTTTTCAATTACCTGGAAATAAAATCGAACTAAAAGCCCGATAGTAATTAATTAACAATTGTAAATCTTAAAGTTTCACTATAAAACAAAAAAAAATTAATTATTAATTACACTGTGCTAGTTGAAAAAACCGACAGACGGGGCGGGGCACCCAGTGGCTTAACCTAATTTGGGTGCGCTGAATTCAGTGGTGCTAACCGTTTTTTTTTCTTTCGGTTAGCTCTTGTTTTTGACACATACCGTTACATTAAAAATGAAGGGGGTAGAACAATATATATTCCCTTAACTCAAAAACGGTTCAAAATATTGAAAAAAGTAAAAAATCGAAATTCGGTAACAAAAGTACCTTTCAATACGTAAACAAAAATTTTCATTACAACTCATATGAATTTGGGTTCTCTCCTTCTACATACCTAAATATGTACATAAAAGGCCGTAAAATGTATGGGCATTGGCGGAGCAAAACGTACAATAGCCAATATTTTATTAATTAGCTATTTTACGTTTATGAATACACATTTTCATTCAATGAATAATAGCTATTAGGCCACTAACATTGATTAACTAGACTATTGATAATCAATTGAATAAAATATTTAATTTATTATTTGGTTCTTTCCAAACCCTGTTTTTATATTTTATATATTGATTTTCTTGAGCTAAAGGTCTTTTTTTGTTAAAAATATTTAATTATTTTTGTCGATATTTCGCTCTCCTTCGGATAGCTTCTTCAGGACAATAATAATGAAAATAGTTAATTTTTTTTTTTAATTTTTGAAGAAAAAACCAATAAAAACTATTTTCATTATTATTGCCCTGAAGAAGCTATCCGAAGGAGAGCGAAATATCGACAAAAATAATAAAATATTTTTAACAAAAAAAGACCTTTAGCTCAAGAAAATAAATAAAATATTTTTTTTTTTTTTTAAATTCGGGCGCTAATCTTTATCTCCTTGTTTTGCACTAGAGAAACAAGTAATTGCATTATTTGGTTTCCCTGATGATAGCTGTTGGGCGCTGCTTCGAACACACACAGGGTGCCCGGTAGAATGGCATACATACTACTTTGTTTTGCCGCCATTTTGATAAACTTCAGTTTTGACAGTTCATATTTGGTAATCGTGAAGTACAGACTTGGCAAAATTTTTTATTATAGAAAAATATTCGGTAAATAAACGATTACTGTGATGAAAAAGTTACGTCAAATTTTTGGGAGAAATAAGACGCACAATAGTGCAAGACACACTATTTATCATGTAGTGAGTAAACAGGACCAAGAACGTACTGTAAAATCGGCTGAAAACATTACTGCTGCTCAAAAAGTGTTCAAAACAATCCATGAACCTTAATTCGATGTCGTGTTTAGGAGCTCGTTATTCAAAGAACAACTTTGGCCACAATTTTGCACAAAGATTTGCATTTTAATGAAACATGGGCTCTCATCTGTGAAGCTAACAGAGGCGAACATTTATCTGATATTGTATTCTATACATAAGTACCGAGTCAAAAATGATCTTATTTATTTGCTTTAAGAGACAATTGAAATTTATTATTTTAGGTCGAAAACTAGAGCCTATTAATGTGTTCTGTCGTCTTCAGCCATCTATGTGCCGCCAACATTTCGTTGATGCTCATCATCAGACTCAAAAAATCTTAAAAGAACATTTGAAACTACAGTACTTATTCTAAAATTCCCATCAACAAAATGAGAATTAGGAATGTTCAAACAAAAATTTTTTCGTCTTGCAACACTTTTACTTTTCTTAACAACTTCTATACAACGAGTCACCATCTTTTGTTACGATTTGTATTTTTGAAAGTATCAAAAAATTAAAAATTTTTAATATTCTAAAATGAACTTATTTATTTGCCTTAAGAGCCAATTGAAATGTATTATTTAAGGTCTAAAAATACACCCTATTCATGTTTTCTGTCTTTTTCAGCCCTCGTAGTTAAGCTCCAAAAATTCCTTTAAGTTTTTTTTCGAGTATACTGATGAGTTGTTTGGCATCAATGAATTGTGGGCGGCTTTTAGACGGCTAGAAAATACAAAAAACATTGAGGTCTATTTATAGACCTAAAATAATACATAATTGCCGACATTAAATAAAGCATTTATCAATATAACTTCCATTCTTTGTAATTTAATCAAAACTTATAAAAAAAAAAACAAAGTAGTATACCTTCCCGGAGGACACCCTGTACATAGGGAGACTTCTTGAACGTAAGTTCAAGTTCATAAACCTACACATGAAATTTCGTCCATGCCTGAAGTTCCGATTTCTATGGCAACTCAGTTTGATATGCATCATATTTCCAAATGATACTTTCCAACATGTATTCGGGAAGTCGTCCATAAATATATATAATGGTATATTAAAATATTCTTTTCTGCTAAACATATTTAAGTAAATTTTTTGCCATTAAAAGCACCTCGTACATGCGCACATACAGACATACGCTAATATTGATCTTAATCATATACCTAATCAAAAGCATAAGCTTAATATTGCCAGTGAATGATCTTGTTAGTATTTTTATTTAACTAATTTCTTATTGTTTTTGTTACAGCTTAAAACAATAGGTAATTATGACCAAGTTAGAAAAGAAAATGTAAGTATGTCTGTGGGCCATTTTGTGTTATAACGACATTCAATTAACAAAATTGTTACTCACTCTCAATGCTCTGATGAAAGAAACAAGTACACACCAGCAGTATTACAAAGACCTTTTGGAGATACACATACACATACACATACACATACACACATATGTGCCCTGCCGGCAACTCAGTTAACTAGTAATGAATTATAAGCTAATTTTTTTACAACTGGTGGTGGTTGACACTTAGATTATTTTCAATGGAGATGACTGACTATTTTAACATTACGATGTCCTAGGAGGTAGTCAATTGTCCGACGCTGCATTACTTTTCAACTAACTTAAAGTTAGCTACTTTAAAGTCAGTAGCCACAGAAAAAATGTACAAATCAAGAATGATTTTACATTTCTCGGTGGTAATATTATATTTTATTAAATTAAATTTCATCCCACTTTTTTTTTTTTTTTTTTTTTTTTGTTAGCCTCTGGTGGGATTCGAACCACTAAGCCTCAAGACTGGTGAGCAGCCAACTTAACCCATTCAGCCATCGCAACATTTAAAACGAATGCGACAATAGGCAATTTAATTCAAGAGTTATTTACCGTGTATGTGTGTATGTTAGTATTTGAATTTTGGGTGAACTCTGCACTACGTTTCGATTGTATTGTAGCTAATTTGAAGCTAGTCCATAAAAGTTAACGTAAAGTTAATTATTTTAGTAGTCGACTACCAATTTGCTGGCAGGGTGTGTTGTTAAGTAGACATGTGAATGTGCGACTGACATTCACATATTTAGTACATATGTACATATTTTTTATAAATTAGATTTTCGCAGTCTCAGCCAACCTTCCGACGACCACAGCAATTACATAAAGAGAAAGCATAATTCAACTTTGCTGCGATCATCTCAATAAATGCACATTAGTACACACGAAAAGATTAGAGCTGGGTTCGCAAGCACTCACAAAACGGTAAATAAACAGATTCGGACTATTATGTGAGTTCCAGCTTTGCTTACGATGCACTGTGGACCATTTTAAGGGTTGGCAGGTAAAAATGTTTTATTTTAACCACCATTTTTGTGTTTGTAAACACAAAACAAAATCTTTATTTCTTATAAATTTGCTTTATTTATTAAATAAAAGATTTAAAGAGAAGTAAAGAAGCAACAGCGAGAGGGAATTTTTGCTTTCAATTTACATTAATTAGATAATTTTTAGGAAATTCCGAAAAACGATATAAATTATTCATCAAAGACTTTTTTTAGAACACAACACATTTACATATCGTTATCTCAATACAAAAAGTCACGTACTCATGGAGTGAAAACGGAACCCTGTTACTGAGACTTCGCTGTTCGTCCGTCATAGCATCTATTCTGCTGAATAGATGTCACTGTTACCCGGCGGCTACAGCAATAAATACTAAAACAGCAACAAGTCGAAGACTAAAAGGTGCCCCCATACAAGAAACTGTAAAAATTAGCTGCAATATTCGGATGATTAGAGGTGGAGACAAGAAATTTGCACCGAATTAGAAAATACCAAAAAACTTAAAAAACTAAAGGGTGCAAAAAGTGGCAGATATGTAAATATAGTTACAATACAATGCATGTTGAACGAATTTTTGTTCCCAACAATTGAAGAGGAGGATATTGGCAACATTTGGTTTCAACAGGACGGCGCTACGTGCCACACAGTCGAAGCTACACTCGATGTTTTGCGCCGTTTTCAAAAAAAAAAGTTATTTAGCGGACCCTTTACAATCGCATGTTTATGTGCATTAAATGTATGTGCAACGTTGTTGCCAATGTTGGAAAAGAATTAATTTTAACGAAACAGCTAATGTTTGCATAAATCATGACACAAAGATCGAACCATTTCAAAAATCTTTAATTTTGAAAAAAGAATAAAAAGCTGACACGTTCACAGATGCTTGCAATACAAATATATGCAAGAAATGCATAAGAGCAGATCTACGTTTGTATAAGCAAAAAAAAAAAAAACAAATCGGTAGATATTCATATGTTAAAGTCTACACTGAAAAAAATCTGTTTATTAATTTGAATGAATTCTGTTTCCTTAATTTTATATTAATGACCGTTTCAGTAAATGTATGATTGTCAATAATTAAGCAAGTGTAGTATTTAATTTGTTTGAGAACAAACAATCATTAATTGAATATAAAAATACATTAAATACAAGTTGGCGCAAAAGTAATCCTTCTATCAGAAAACGCTATAAATTTTGCGATTGGTCCCTAATGTCAGTTCTGTTTTGACATTTGTGTAGTAAACACATGCGAAATACACGTTAATAAACAATCTTACGGTACACTGCTCCAGAACGCAGAATATTGGTGACTATTTATTTGACCAATAATCGGTTGGTGACTTTGGATGAGGGATGAGGCCCATTTCCATCTTAGCGGGTACGTAAATAAGTAAAATGTACCCTTCTGGGGCACTGAAAACCCGCGTGTAACCCACGAAGAGCAATTACACCCGCTCAAAGTCACTGTATGGTGTGCTGTTTTCGCTGGAGGAATCATCGGACCTTTTTTCTTCGAAAACGTCGCGGGCCAAACGGTTACTGCGAATGGTGAGCGCTACAGAGCAATGATCAACGAGTTCTTTTTGCCGCAACTTGATGGATTGGGATTGGAAAACATGTGGTTCCAATAGGACGGCGCTATGGCACACACTACACATGCCCCAACCGATATGCTGAAGGATGCATTTCCCGGGCGCCTAATCTCCCGTTTTGGCGATTTGCACTGGCCAGCAAGATCGCCTGATTTGACCGCTGCAGACTTCTTTTTGTGGGGCTTTTTGAAGCCGCGGGCTTATGTCAACAAGCCTCAGACTCTTGCAGCTCTTAAAGACAATATCCGTCAAGAATGTGAGGACCCCATCGCCGGAAGTTTTGGCCAATGTGATGGAAAATGCTATAAAAAGGGCTCAAATGACAATCAACTGTGGCGGCGGCCATTTATATGACATCATATTCTCGACTTGATGTAAAAAAATTAAAAGACCAAATAAAAATAATCCACAGGAAGAATCAAAGTTTTTCTGTTTTTCTTTTTTAATTACAGCCAATAAACATCGGAAGGTTTTTTTGCGCCACCGTGTATATGCACCATATGCATTGAGATAATGAAAAGATAATATTGCTGTTATGAAGTATGTGCGTTGGGGTGGATCGATTAAGCAATCGGTATTGTGTCATCGAGTTTTCGATTGCTTTTGGCATGAGAGTTTCACTATGACATGGCAAAAGTATTATCTTCGAGAAGTCCGAATTTCAATTGTTTGTCCCTGTAAGGGGGCATAGTACGGGTCCGTTGCATTCGCAAAAAATAATGGAGAGAAAAAATTATTAGGAGTTCGTTACACATGTGACTCCTCTACGGGCACCCTGGGGCCGCATTCAGGCGCCTCGAAAATTAAATTCCCCAATAACTCGTCTTCCCCAATATTTTTTTTGTAATTACAAAAATACTCATTTCGCCTCAAAAATGTTTATTTTGATATGACCTAATGCCAAAGGTTATTATGAAAAAACTATGGCACAATATCGAAACATCTTTGTCTACACAATTCGACCCATCCCAATGTACATATGTCTTTGAAGTAAAGGATAATCTTAGTAATCTATATACTTCATTCCAAAAGAATACAATAAAAAAATAAAATTCGGTCTCATATGTGACAATCTTTTTTAGGCGCAAGTAGATTTCAAAATTTTTAAAAAGTCTTAAAATACCAATTTGCTTTACAAGTCAAATGAGAATTGAAAAATTAACTGATCAACTGAAATATTTCACTGATTTCATGAAATTGTTCAATGATTTAGTAAAGTGTTTTTAAAATTCATTGATACTTTTCAATGAAATTATGAAAATGAATTAATCATTTCTACAGAAATTGAATGGCCTAATAACTATTAAAATTTATAGCGGCAATGAAAATTGTTATTTTAATAATGCTTAGAGCTGTTTTCTGTCTTTAAGTTCTTTGCATATCTATAAGTAGCCGGTGTTTTATTGATGCTAACCAACTAGCTACAAACACTTGTTTTTTTGTATTAAGTTTATCGGGCTAAAGTTTTTTAAATATTATTTTTGTGATTGATATTTATTAAATAAAGCAAAGAAAATATCAAAGACATTTAGTCGGGTGTATAACTAGCTGTTTCGAACCCGCCACACTTCTCGTCAGCACCCGTTCTTGAACTCAGAAACTCAAGTTTCTAAGGCCACACTCATGTCCCTCAGCCACCCATGTTGTTGTATGTTTTATGTCAAAATTGTTAATTATATCAAACGCAATCATTATTACTATTTTTATTTTATCTATATCATTGCAAAAATAATTATATAAAAAAAGTTCGAATAATAAAAATTAATTAAATTATGTTTGTTTTTTATTTTAATCTGGACTTAATGGCAAAAAAGAAACTATTATTTAGTGAAAAATATCTTCTCAGTGTAGCACAAAACCAATTTATAATGTCCGAATTAAGGTTCAATATTTTGCTATAATTTATTTCAAAGTATTTGATCCACATTCGACAAAACTATTCAACTATTTTGTCGAATGCTCAATTGCATTTAAATTTGCATGTATGCGTGTGTCTCTGTGTGTGTGTGTGTGGGTGGGTGTTATTGCAAACGTTCTGTCTGCTCGTGCGATCTATGCGCTTGTGTGCAAATATTCGTATTCATTTTCAAATTGCTGACAAGCGAAGGCTTTTTTTATTTTTGTCTAATGCATGCACGACGCTGGGACTAAAACAATGATCGTTTTGTTGAATAAAATGTGTGCAGATGTATGAATATTCCGCTGTAAATACTGCCACTACTAAAAACGAAACTACACTGCTTGAAGGGAATTTCAAAAATCAGCAATGGAAAGGAGTGCATTCCATTCATGCTATACTATACATTTCGGGTTACGGGGGGAAAATAATAATCACCCCTATCGTGAGTGAAATGTGAAATTTTTATTTCCATAAAATTTACATTTGCCAAGTAGGGAAATTTGCTATCATGAATATCATGGGAACGTTTGTTTTGCTATCAATATGTAGTGAGTGTTCAATAGGGAAGACAAAAATATAAATACAAAGGAAATTTATTTATCGGTCCAATATTTCTGGTCCCATCTCCTTTTACGCTCGTTAGCAATGATGAGAAAGAATAAAATCTGACATCAAAAAGCGAAATCTAATAGTAATTTATTTTTTGTATATTACTCAGTAATTTTCAGCCCATTTTTGCCCATTTTCAATACCGAGCCAGAAGGGATAGTTAAAAAGTGAGTACTTTAAAACAGAGGTTAATAAATTGTATAGTGGCTTCAAAAACAAAGAGCGTTTAAAAACAGGGTTTTTGGGAAACAAATCTTTTTATTAAAAGGTATAAATAAATTCAGTCAAGTACGAGGCTGGCTCGCACACTTAGGGTTCCGTACGTTGTATGTGTAATGTAATGTACATGGAATGGCATATGTGAATACATATATTGTATAAATTTCATCTCTCTGTCTCTTACAGCTTGCGAGTTACGTTTAATTGCTACTTTATGTTGTATGGGGACACCTAGTAGATTTCGACTTGTTGTTTTTGTTGTAATTTGCTGTTGTAAGGCATCTGGGAATACATACATTGTACGAATTTTGGCTCTCCATCTCTTACGGTTCGAGAGTTATAGCTGTTACTCTATGTTGAAAAGGGACACCTGGTCGTTTTACAGTTGTTGTTGTTTTTAGCATTTGTTATTGTAGGCTATATGTGAGTACATATATAACCATCTGTCATCTCTCTGTCTCTTATAGTTTGCGAGTCACGGCTAATTTTTACTTTAGATTGTATAGGGACACCTGGTAGTTTTCGACGTGTTGTTGTTTTTAACATTTGTTGTTATAGGGCATATGTAAATACATATATTGTGTGAATTTCAGCTCTCTGTCTCTTACAGTTTAGCAGCTACGGCTAATTGTCACTTTAAGTTGTATAGGGACACCTGGTAGTTTTCAACCTGTTGTTGTCTTTAGCATTTGTTGTTGTAAAGCATCAATAAATACATACACTATGCAAATTTCAGCTTTCTATCTTTTACGGTTCGAGAGTTATGGCTAATTGCAACATTTCGTTGTATGGGGACACCTGGTAGTTTTCGGCTTGTTGTTGTTTTTAGTATTTGTTGTTGTAGCGGCAAGGTACAACAATATTCTGTGAAAATTTCAGCTCTCTAGCTCTTACCGTTTCGGAGAATGGACGCAGTGACGGACGGACGGATGTACTTGTCTCCGTAATAGGGTTCCGTTTCACTCTGATGAGTACGGAACCCTAAAAAAGGAGTTGAAAGTTAAAAATATGGTTTGCTCCTTAAAAAGAAAGAAAATTGTTTCAGCTATTATTATAATGTTGTGCGGGCTAAAAAAAAAACAAAAAGTGAAAACCGCAAAAAAATAAAATCTAAAAGAAGTACGTGGGTGAGAGAATTTTACAATTGTTATAATAGTAACAACAATTTAATTTTACCTACTGAAAAACAAAAATTATGTTTGGAAGACGCGCTTAAACAATTTCGAAACTAAATAGATGCATACATATGTATATTATTGGCGCGTATTGCCTTCTTTGGTTGCCGCATGAAAACACAATAAATATTGGTGCATTTTTAGAATTTTTATTAGCGAATAGTTGTATATAAAGTATGCACATGGTTGTCGCATCAGGGTTGTATTTGATTGGGACAAATAGGAACAACATTCGTTTGAGTGTTGCCGCATGAGCCAATAAATGGTGTTATCAGACGATTGGCATACAAAATATAACAATAATTGGTTAAGGCTGGTTCTGTTACCGCGCAATACATTGGTAGGGCTCTGCAAGTAGTTTACTGCTAAGCAAAAGTACTAACTTTCAATATTATTTCCACAGCAAAGTTTTTCATGCAAAAATTTGTTTTCCCTTAAATATTCAATTTATGTTTTGGAATTTAGTTGATTGAAAGCAGAAAGTTTAATTACTTCTCGTCTAATGTGATTAATTAAATGCTGATCGATCAATTATTCTATTGTAAAATCCAGTTTCAATAAAAAGTTGCGTGTGTGCATATTTATGATGCATAAATATGTATGTTTTTTATTTACAGAAACTCGATTTTTGACTACACTTGTAAAGAAGTAATAGTTTGAAGACTTTTCTGTAACACCCAACTGATAAACCAGCCAGCCAGCCAGCCAGCCACATGTACGACGAGTATGTGCAAATGTTATGAAACACGTGATGGTGTGCGAATAGCGTGTGTGTGTGTGCGTGTCTGTGTAGTTGTAAAATTGAAGTAACACCAAATGTTGGTGGCTCAATCTTGGCCTTAAAGTAATTTTTTCAAGTTTTCGATTTTCAATTTAAATACAGCTACAACAGAAAACAAAATAAACAATACATAATCAGTCAACAGCAAACACATGCACACATACGCACACAAACACACATGCATATGTATGTCCATGTATATAGACAAAACAAAAGAATACAAATATTATTGAGGCTGAATACAGATGAACGAATAGACCCTAAAACAAACCAACTGTATAGAAACAGAGTAGAGTCTCAGTCATCAGTCCGAGTCATCTTTAAGCGTTCAAGTTATGTGGCAAATGATAGAAACGAAATTTTAGTTTTAAACTTCGATCATTTCTTAAAGACACCTCAAACAGTAACGGTCATTAGACAAAATAAAACGGATATAATAAAAAAAAAAAAAAAAAACATTTTTTTTCTCAAGTTGAATTTTTTTTTTTTTTTTTTGGAAAGCAAATTAATGAAAATAATTTTGAATTCTCCTAAAAATATTTACCACTAAAAATACAACAAAAATTAAAATAGTGTTGATAAAAGAAAAAAGTTGTCGGGATCAAAATTATATCGTGAAGAGCGAGCAGAAAAATTGAAAAAAGTGCCAATCACATAAATGAAGAGTTTGTTAAAAGTAAATGTCGAAAATTCAAAAATATGTATTAGAAAACAATAAAATTTGCTTGATTTGCATATTGTAAATTTAAATTTGAAAACTTGAATTTCATGTTTTAGTATACATACATACATTTGCATAATATATATATATATATATATATATATATATATATATATATATATATATATATATATACATATGTATGCATGTACATAGATGCGTACGTACATACATACATATTATGTAAATGTAAACGTTTAAACATTATACACATATGTACATATAAATAATATTGTGTTAATTCTTTCCATCACTTTCCTGCTTGCTACCGCTACAGAATCACTAAATTTTCATAAATCTTTGAAATCAGCAAAGTAGTTTATTTAATAAACCAACATGGGCCATTTATCGATATCGGATCGAGTCACCACTACAAGTTGTGGCGAAGCCAATGCAACAACACAACCTACAGTATTCACACAGCGTTTAACGAACGGCAAATCGTCTGCTGCAAACGTCTTTCCCAACGAGAATGGCCAGCCTCTAGTATCAGCCGCCGATGGCAAAGTAAAGGTCATACAGAATAAACACCATGTCGAATTGGAAACCTACACACGCAATTTCAAGGGCGACAATGTGCTCGGTATACAATTTAAGGCCCCACTCAAATGGCACAATGTCATTTTGATCTTTGCGGCACATATAGCATTTGTTGTCTGCTTCGCCATCTATCCCTTGGAGCGATTAAAATTGCCGACAGCACTGTGGGGTAAGTAAAATCTAAACATATGTTGCTATTTTGATTTTTTTCTTCTTTAGATTTAAGTCTTTGTATAATACGTAAATCCGTAATAGGTCTTGTCATTGAAGTTTTGCAATACTGAAGAGGTTATGTCAACTATTGTGGACCAGTTTCATTTGAAACGCCAAATTTCGAGGTTTTGCATTAGCTATAATTCGAACAACTCTTTAACGGTTCATATAAATCAAAATGAGCTTAATTATTTATTTGCTTTGAGAGCCAATTGAAATGTATTATTTTAGGTATAAAAATAGTCCTTATTAATAGACGGCTGAAAAAGACAGAAAACATGAATAGGGTATATTTTTAGATCTTAAATAATACATTTCTATTGGCTCTTAAAGCAAATAAATAATTAAGTTCGTTTTGGAATATTCAAGAAACTTTAACTTTTTGATACAAAGAAAACTGTTGCAAGACGAAAAACAAAATGTTTTCTGTATGAAAGGTTTATGTGAACACTGCTAATTCTCATTTTGTTCATGAGAGTTTTGAAATAAATAATAGAGTGTGAAACATTCTTTTAAGATTTTCAAAGACTACTACTACTGATGAGTTGAGTAGCATCAATGAAATGTCGCCGGCACATACACTGCTGCAAATGACGGAAAAATTTACGTGCTATTTTAAGACCTAAAATAATAAAAAGTTTTGTTAAGAATAGACGATTATAAGATCTTACAATATTGTCAGAAAATGTATAGAATATTTTTAACCAGTAGTGAGACCGTACAATTTCTTCCTGACAATATTGTAAGCAAAAGCATTGGCAGGCCACCTACTTAACAATTAATTGTCAGTTAAGTGTAAATCGTCTGAACACTTTGGCATCATCATTGCTACTACATTGTCAGGCATTGGCATATTGTCAGATGCATAAATTCTCAACACCTTATAATGGCGTCATTGTCAGAGTAATGACAAAGAATATTAAAGAAAAATGTGTGTGTACGAAAGGGAGAGAAAAAACAAGAGAACAGTAAAAATGTGAGTAAGAGAGGTAAAAAAGGCAGAAAAGAGAATAAAAAAATTAGAAACATGGTTATTGAGCGAGAAATATAAAGAATGAATAATGGCATGTGTGTGTGTGTGTGTATTTTGATAATGACAATTGGCTGACAATTTTTGATACGTAGAAAATCTTACATCCGTGTAAGCTGACAATTTTCGTTGGTAGCTAAATTTATTGTCTGGCAATGAAATTGTAAAATTTTCTTGCAATTATCTGAACTGATAATTTTCTTAATGCTGACAATTTTGTATTTCTAGTAGATTGCCAGCACGTTGTTAGGTCTTGCAATATTGTAAGATCTGACAACCGTCTATACGAAGCTTTAGGGCTATTGTAGGAAATATTGAAGCGAAACTTGTGTATGTTTTGCTCAATTTTGTAAAAATATGCAAGTAAAAATGCTTTATTCGACCGTGCCAAATCTTATATACCCTTTAGCAAGATATGTATGTAGTCAAAGAAATTCTAGGAACACGGGTTGCTATTATTTTTATCTCACCCTATGTCTATACCTTATGGATTTATATCAGCACAAATGTCAAATTCTATATGAAATAATGAAAAGGAAGAAGAAAAAAATTATTTCATTTTACACTTATCATAATAAATATGAACTCATCAGGTATAGACACCGGATGATAACTGCACATTGATGCCTCCCAATGAAAATAACACCGTGATGATACCGGCATATGTTTATGTACACTTTCACAACCAGTTTGAGCAATCAGTTTATGTTAAGTAAAGTGAATAAAACTTAGCTACAATCCGATTTCAGTTAAGTTTGTCCTTTTTTTGAATTTAATGTTATTTGATTTTGTCGAGCTTTAGGTCTCTTTTATTTATTAGTGTTATTCGCCGATATTTCGCGAATAAAATAATTATTGCCCTGAAGAAGCCATGCGAAGGAGAGCGAAATATCAGCTAATAAAACTAATAAATAAAAGAGCTCGAACAAATAAAATAATGCTAAAAGTATTCTTGAGGAATAGCTGTGGTGCTAATTAAATTGTTAGGGGTGGTATTGATTTCCAAATTGTATTAAGTAAAATTGTAGGAATAACCACCAAAGTAAATTTACGTGCCCATTAATACATACATATAAATACACAGCTACCAACGCCAATCTTTCGTAGGCATTTATCGATACAATCAAGCATATGAGTATATACCTAATGTTATGTTTCCATTACAATGTGAATCACCCGCTTCGCTCTCTCAATTATATTAAGGAATTACCCTGTTTCCACGACTCGTCTAACTATGTGCTTCGATTTGACTTTTGTTTTTAATAAGCCAACATGAATTTTCCGGTTATCGCAAAAAATGCCCCATTTATAAGGAAATGTCTTTGGTGTTGGCATTGCACGGCATTAAATACAACCCAGAACTTAACTTTTATTTTTATGGGACAATAACGTTGTTTTTGTTTTTTATTTATTTATTTTTTGTTTAGAATAAATGATTTTAACAGATAGTGCAGATAAACTTGCGATAAAAATTAGAGAAGACAGGAATTTTTCGTGCTTCGCATGTATAAAGCAACTTTATTCGCTCTCAAGTTTTTGTATGGCGAAGCACGTGGCTTCGCTGCTGATTAGGGTTGGTAAACAACAACACCAACTTCTGTTGGTGTTGTTGTTTAGTATGGTTGCTAATTTTGTTGTTGAAGATACATTTTTATGTTGGGTTTGTTTATGAAGACAGACTTTACAATCTGAAAAAAAAACGAATTTAGAGTAGTTTTAAAAAAATGTCACGCCTTTATGCCCACACTCGAAATACAAATAATAATCGGCGGCGATTTTCAGCCGGGTCGAGCCGAAATCGGCGGTTTTTTCAGCCGGCGCTATATAAACCTTACAGCATTTACACAAGCGAGATAAACAGAGGTTAAGCTGATTTACTACCTCATTTTGGCTGATTTTCATCTTAGTATATATACTCTCGATAGTTTTACGAAGTCAGTTGATTAACAGTTCAGCTAATGAGGCTATCTTCATATGTATGAGAAATATTATACGCGAAGGCTACTGATTATTTTTCACTTTCCTTCAGAGTTTGTTTTCACATTTTAATTATTTTTTTTTATTTACTGTCTATTTTACGAAAACATTCAAAAATATTGTTTACGTTTGTTTCATGTTGTAATTGTTAAACAATTGACCTTTGAAGACCTTTGAAAAGTTCAGCTTTTTGTACATTAATTCAATATAGAAAAGATTTGTTTTCGAACAACAGGTGTTTAGTTAAAATCACAATATATTTGATTTATTCTGTTTTCTTTAACTTAATATGGTCTATTTTCCAAGGTAGTTTAGTTGTTTATAATGGGAATATATATGTGTATGTGTGTATGTATGTGTAAATAAATTGGAAACTTGACCAAAAAGTCTATTTGGGTTACTTTTGTATAATAATAGATTAATCCTAAAATAAATAATTTAATTATCGCATGAGGATGATTGAAAATTAAAATAAAATCATTTTATTACCAAAACGACATTGAAAACAGTTTTAATTGAACATCTCCAAAAAAAACAAAAAGAAAAACTAATTTGTTAAAACGTGTCCGTTAAATTTAACAATAACGTTGGTATGCATTTCAAAGGTGCAAACTAGCAAATATATGGTGGGTCTCATGCAGAAAGGCCGTAACTACAATTCCTTTCATATTAAATTACTTTGTCACTTTTTAATCAATATCCTTTAAGTAACGAACAGTAAAATTTTTATAGCCAGCTGGACAACCGGCTGTTTCTGGGTAGCAAACACCCTTCATCAATCTCGCTGGTTTGGCATATTTTAGTTAATAAAAAAAGCGCCCCGAGATTGAAAACAGTGCCACTTAAGGCATAGAAAAGACCAAGGACATGAACATTTGTGTTTTCAGTGATGTGTTTTCAGTGATGATACAACAATTTTTTGTTTTTTTTTTTTTTGGAAAGGCCAACTAGGAAACAGTAGATTAGATAGCTTACAGGAAAAAACAAAAAAAGAATGGGGATCATTGTAGAACAATTCAGAACTTTAGAACCGAAATAAGTAACACCCGGTTATTTCTATAATATTTGTTTTATATTCTTGTTGTAAATTTTTCACACTTTTAAACGTTATGTATTTTGCAGTGGTTTTTCTGTATGTTTCGTTTCTAATTGCTCATGTTTGACAAAATTGACAACTACAGTTAACTCATAATGTTGGTTGTGCCTAACATAACATATAGAAGATAACACAACTTGTTATACCCTTTGCCTAAACGGTACATAAGGATTTGTCATAAAACACTTGTTGTTTTGCGCCATCGATTGTGAAGCCACCAGACACTTTATTGATCTAAATCTTACTTTAATCTTTTTATAAATGTCCCCTCTGCTTGAGAATTGAAAAGAAGCTAAATCTAGTTTATAAATAA
This sequence comes from Sturmia bella, assembly GCA_963662145.1. Taxonomy (NCBI): domain Eukaryota; kingdom Metazoa; phylum Arthropoda; class Insecta; order Diptera; family Tachinidae; genus Sturmia; species Sturmia bella. The sequence goes on along the minus strand of OY759168.1, from coordinate 37,054,808 downwards.
TGAAACATATACAAAACCATGTGGCTCAATTTTCTACCACATTCATTGTTTTACAAAAAAAAAAAAAAAGCAAACGGAACAAAGTGGAACGAACACTGGAGCCATCACCGGTTGTTAATGAGTGTGGCATTTTAGGTGTATAGATACAGTTTCATGTCAGAATTTTACCCTTATTTTCTTATAGGTATAATTTTTTATAAACAAAGAACTTGCCTTTGGCAAGTTCATGAGACGATGAGTGATGCCAGTTTTTTGCACATAAAAATCACAGTAAATCTTGAATATCTGGAAGATGGTAAAAGACACATGCATAATTTGTCAAAGCATATTAAAATTTAAAATAAAAGCATAAATTTCAGAAAGAAATATAAATCATAAATCCATTTTTTAGCAATTCAAAATTGTCCCTTACAAAAATTTACTTTTTTTTAATAATCTCAGTCTGGCAATGCTAATTGTATCTAGCATGTGTTGAGCTTCTGCAGCGATAATACCAAATAATTTTTTAATAAAACATAGTTCACAGAATTTCATTTCACTCTTGGCAAAACTTTTCCAACGCTCACATATCCGAAAATGGTTTTTAAAAATTGATGATTTTCGACCACTGCCTACTGTAGCGTACTTAGTCTAAATTAAACAAAATATAATTTTTACACACTCTCAAGGGATTGTTTTTCGGTACATGTAACAACAAGTATAAAAGCTGGAACAAAATTTATTACGAATTCAAAAATAATGAAGCCAACTTTTCTGTGAAAAACTAAAATTTTTCGGTGAAATTGCAAAGTTTTGAATTAAGAGCTATTTTATGACTTATTGGATCAAAATATTTCAATAAAATGGTACCTTACCTCACTAAAAATTTTATAAGATTAAAATTAAGAGATATTTTTCTTACTAATTTGAGAGATTTATGTTTGAAAAAGAATTTCTGGTTTTTCAAAATTTCAAGACTTTTTAGCCGGAAGACAACCAGATGATTCCTATGTTTTTTGTAGATTTTGGACTCAGGCACTCAACGCACGGGTTATTTGATTTAATTTCTGTCTATATTTATTTTATTAATCAATTTTTGTCAATGTTTCTGTCTGTATTTGCCATTTCGCGCAGTAAATAATTATTTGGTTTTCTAACCATGTTTGTTATTATTTTGCCACAAATATGAAGTGGTGACAACGTTTTCAAATTTAAAAAAAAAATTTAAACAAATTGAAACTAGAAAAAAGCAGTTAATTGTCCCCCATCCAAAAAAATCCTGAAATTTACTGTGTTGTCGTTTGAATTTTTTATTTTCCTTATTACAATTTCATTACACCTGTCAACAAAGTGACGACATGTAATTGAATGTACTGTGGTGGGGTGTTAATCATCTTAAATCAATAAATAACAGTCCAACCTAAATTGGAGCATCAAGCGTATTATTGCCGTCTAAGCCACCCATTTTGTATGAAAATGGGTGGTTTACACAGTAAAACTACGCTTGACGCGCTAATTTAGGTTGACCTGTAAGAAAAGTCAAGTTGAATATTGTAATGTTAAGTGATACATGCAAATAAATCCTACTGTCTTGTACAGTGATCTTCTTAGTAGCAGTTAACTTGTTCTGATGGTGTATACGAGTATCGCTTAAGTTGCACCCGTGCCAAGGTTTCGTTTGCAGGCAACTGTAAGAGATCACTGTTGAAATGTTGCATAAAAAGTGTTACGTTTAAGTCTCCTGCCATGGATGATATTTAGATCTCAATGTACGTCCCCACCTTTAATACACCATTCGGCGTTGATAATAGCTGGCCATATTTTAGATTGGATTCATTGAATAACTTTTTGAATTGGTTGCTCTAGCACTCCCTCAAACTTTTATGCCATGCTTCCAAGTTGGAACTAAGCTTGAATTTTATATGACAGCTTAGACGTTCTACCCAGCAGCCAGAAAAGTTGTCTGAGCCTGTTGCTTAAGTCTTTCGTTTTTTGCATGATTAACCGCTCCAAATAAGTTTTGAGTGAAATATCATGTCAAGGGTTTGAAATCAGTTACAAAAACCTTTTTTGATAAGAATAAGAAAGATTTTTGTAACTTCTGGGTGTGCCCCAGCCAGTAATTTCCCAAATTTACTTTTCTTGGTTAGTATCTTTCTGAGTTTCTAATAGATGGATTTTAGAGTTCAAACTAAGACAAATTTTTGTAACAGCTAGTTGTGCCCCAGCGAATACAATTTTATATTCACTTCCTATTTGCAATTGGATATGCAAATCTTTCTCATTGAGAACTTGTGAGCACATTTATGACAGTAATTAAAAATTACTAAACACCAAGTTGCACTAAAGAGTTCAATTAAATAAAATTAAAAAACTAAATAAATTAATAAATTATTTTAACAAAAAAAAAAAAATATAAATAAATATCTAAGCTGTGTAATTTTTCGCTTTATGATGCGAAAATTGTTAATTTACGTTTATTGTTTAAAGTTCAAATTGCTTTTATGCCGCCAAAGAGCGAAAGGAAATACTAAACTGTGTAAAAAATACAAAAAACAGCATAATAAATTTAATAATTTAAAAGTTTATTTAACACACTTTATGAGTTACCTATTTGAAAATTTAGTGTAAACTCACTAAAATTTAAATGATTTTTGTTTTAGCGCTAAACAAAACAAATAAGGCGAGAGATACCAATTGCCTGTTAGAAAAAGAAAAAAAAGAATGAAGCAAGACGAGTGAATGTATGTACATATGTGTATGTAAGTGTGTAGATACTTACAACTTAGACGTAGTAAATGTATGTCAATTTAGGTTTTTTTTTTAATATTATTTTTTGCTGAAGTAATTGTCTTACAAAAGCAAAATAAAAAAGTAAAACAATTTAAGTACCGCGTACTAAGCACAAAATTGCTGGTATGTACCTCAAAAACAAAATGCTAAAGGTGTGAAATTATGTTTATATGTAGACTCACAAAAATTGTGTTCCACTAAATGAATGACAACAACAACAGCAACAATACTTCGCCATTGCTGTTGTGTTAATTCATGAAATTTTATTTTATTTTTGCTGCTGTTGCTGTTGTTGCCTTATTTCTTCTTAGTCATTTGTATTTATTTGCATGACAAGTTGAAAATTTCTTAAAAAATTACTTTAAAAAAATTTTAAATGTTTTGCCGTTTCTTATTTCTCTATTTCAGTTTAACTTCATTCTCTGTTTCTTTAACTGCTGCTGTTGCTGTTTTATTTACTTACACATTCATTAAATTATTATGCAATATTATCTTGTGTTTTTTCATATTTTGATTTCTTTTATTATTTTTAAAACGTTACACAAATATGGCAGAGCTAAAGGGTTTGCTTAGCACCACCAATCACCATAATAAATTGACGGGTTTTGTTTTGGGCAGAGAAAGGAAATAAAAATATGTTAACCGGTTTTTTATTTTGAAATATAATTTGGACTTAAGATCGAAAGAAAAATGTTTTGAAACATTAAGTTTGGAGCAGAAATCAATACAAAGACAAACGCTTATTGTGTTTATCATATTGATAATAAACTGGTAATAACCGAATGGGTTATTATTTTTGTTTTCAAAAAAAAAAAAAAAAAAAACTGTCTGCTTGAGAACTGCATAAGTACATACTAGAGATGTGCGCGTAAGTAATTTTTGGCCCACGATCAGAATATTTTTCCTCATACATTTTCAGGGCCGAAAATTATTTTGGGCCTCACGTCATCAACGCTCATGAATAAAATAAATAAAATTTGCAATCACGCATTTTCACTCACAAACCTTATTGAATCACCCAATTTCAGGCACGAAAAAAGTTCCCACGATCAATCACGTTTGTATTGAAACAAAATAAATAATTAAAAAACCTCTATTGATATACATACATCTGTGAGTGGAAGCAAAAAAAAAAAACAGCCTAAGTCTTAAGACATAGTTTCGAAAGTGCCCTGTTTTCAATGAAGAAAAATTTTCTTTGAAAAAATGAAAAGATTGTGAGATTTAGAAGAGTTTTTTTTTAATAAACTAAAGCTACCAAAAATTCAAATAATACGTGCAAGTGTGATGGTGTGAATGCAATGTGTTATGAAAACGAGAAATAATATGATAAAAAACTGACATCCCATAAGACTTCACCGTTTTTTGAAAAATTTCTAAACGATAATACATTTCATTCGATCAGGGTTGTTCTTTTAACACAAGCAGCTGTTGAAAAATTTACTAGCCAGTTGTTTCACAGCCGATGGCGTGCCGTATTTGGTTTCGTTATACAAGGGTTCGAAATTGGGAATTTGGTTGCCGTATACAGATGTGGATGTGGAATGATTTACGTGAGTACCTGCCACTAGGGCCCAACCTCACGGTGGTCAAACCGCGTGGTGTAATCAAGACGTTACACCACCGCCCCCGAGCAGCCGGAACAACTGCTCGGGTGGCAATTTATTTGCTACGTTACTTGGCCATAACAAAACCCCTTGCTCAGGAGTTGAGCTATTTAACCTCTGCTGCATTGCAATTCCCCAGGCGGCTAAGGATACACGACTACCGTGGTAGCCCGAAGTTCCTAAGATCATCAGTCCTTGAACCAACGCTAATGCTCCCGCCAATCTGGTTCCTTACAAAGCAGCGTCTGTTGCTTAGCAACAGCACTACGGGCCCATTTGGGCGACCGAACATAGACCCGAGGGTCTATGATCAGTATAGCTACCAACGTTCCCTTCCATGCGAACTTATGGCAGCAACCACAGCCAGTACGTTTCAGCCAAGGAAGGCTCCTCAACCTATGACCGGCGAGATGACTCCGAAGAGTCATCCCGGGGCTCCGGTCCCCGTACTGCCGAATTGCCCCTCGGTGAGGGGTTTCAGCAAGTCCCTCAGGAGTCGCCGCCCTCCTTCAGGAAATGCCTAAGATTTTAGCCACCAAGCCAGCCGAGGTATCCTGCACCCCTTCTACCCCGTTGACACGACACCAAGCTGGTTACGATCAGCAAGATGCATTTTGTGCCCCCGGGGGGAGGTTGCCGTATACAAATGTATTTTGCTCTAGCTATATTTAGAAGATAAAATATTATTGTGTTATTCAATTTGGTTCTGTTTTACATAACTATTATTTTAGCTGCTGAATATTTTTAATGCCGGCACGTCCACCGCCAATATGAAATTGCTCTTATGCCGCCGTGTAAAGTTTTATGTTGGCACGTTTATTCTGTGATTAAACATATGTATGATTAACGTATGTACATACATATGCAACAGCTGTTTTCTTTTCCATTCAAATTTTTTATTTTATTTGAAGTGTGATGGTGTGAATGTAAAATGTAATTAACGTTAGACTTTTTGACAGTCGCAAGAAATCTAATTATACTTTCATCTCACAAAACTCAACAAAAGTATTTATACTTGTTTAATAGTCTGAATTGCTCTTTAGAGACATGGAGATTTCACATCAATATGAAATTCTGTTAGTCGCCTTAAGTCGACATATGTTGCTATCGCTTGTGAACACAAACATATCGTTCAGTTACACAAATAAATTGACAATTACTTGGCTTTGCTTTCCTTTCCTTTTAACATCTGTCCCGTCGTCGAAAAACACCACCACTTATTACAGTGCTACAGAGTCTACTGCAATGTTTAAACTTTCTCCTGGTCGTTGCTTCAAAAAGCGTTTTATTAGCCGCCGATTGACGGCGTTTCAGAACGTTACAGCTGACACTAATTTTTACTATTATGTATGATGCAATTTAATTTTCAATACTACTGTTTTCCAAACTATTTGCTTTTTTGAAGTGAATTATTAAATCCAAAAAATCTTTCAACGTTTGATCGTGCACAACTGGAGAGTTAAGGTGGGATCACACGATTGCCGCAATGCACCAATTTTACACAATTTTTATTGGGCTGAATTGGAGCATAATAAAAAATTTGTCCCAATCAAATTCTCTGCAATCACATGATTGTGACATTTTACTGAAATTTTATTGTCGCAAATTGCCGCAAAACAATTTAGTACCAATATTTGCCGCATTATAGTCACACGATTGTTGTATTATACGGCAACTCTGAGAAACAGCTGTTGTAGCTGATGACAAACTTTGTTTTCCCCAAAAAAAAAAAAAAAAAATTAATTAAATGTTAAAAATATGGTTTGTTCATTAAAAAGAATGAAAATTGCTTCGGCTATTATTATAATGTTGTGCGGGCTGAGAAAGCAAAAAATGAATAGTAACAACAATTGAATTTTACTGATTGAAAAGCAGAAATCATGTTTGGAAGACGCGTTTAAACAATTTTGAAACTAAATAAATGTATACATATGTATGTATGTAGATTATTGCCGGGCATTGTCTTCTTTGGTTGCCGCATGAGAACACAATAAATATTGGTGCATTTTTAGAATTTTTATTGTTGATTAGTTGTATGTCAGGTGTTCACACGGTTGTCGCATCAGGGTTGTATTTGATTGGGACAAATAAGAACAACATTCGCTTTGGTTGCCGCATGAGCCAATAAATTGTGCTATCACACGATTGGCATACAAAATGTAACAAAAATTGGTGCATTGCAGCAATCGTATGATCCCACCTTTACAGTGAGAAATCACATATACATACATACATACATATCATTGTTTGCTCTTCAAACATTTCATTTACTGTCTGCAATCCATTAATGCCACGCAACTTCAGAGCATAAATTTGTATTCACAAACAAAAAGCTTTGCATTTTCTTCTTTTAAAAAATGGCATTACTAAAGTTTTTTCCATATGATTTCCTTTTCTACTGTCAAAACTACTACTGACTGGTGTTTTTCTATTAATTTTATCTAAATTTATCTCCAAAAAGGTGGGATCATACGATTGCTGCAATGCACCAATTTTTGTTACATTTTGTATGCCAATCGTGTGATAGCACAATTTATTGGCTCATGCGGCAACCAAAACGAATGTTGTTCTTATTTGTCCCAATCAAATACAACCCTGATGCGACAACCGTATGAACTCTTGACATACAACTAATCACCAATAAAAATTCTAAAAATGCACCAATATTTATTGTGTTCTCATGCGGCAACCAAAGAAGACAATGCCTGCCAATAATCTACATACATACATATGTATACATTTATTTAGTTTCAAAATTGTTTAAACGCGTCTTCCAAACATGATTTCTGCTTTTCAATCAGTAAAATTCAATTGTTGTTACTATTCATTTTTTGCTTTTTCAGCCCGCACAACATTATAATAATAGCCGAAGCAATTTTCTCTCTTTTTAATGAGCAAACCATATTTTTAACATTTAATTAATTTTTTTTTTTTTTTTTTTGGAAAACAAAGTTTGTCATCAACAGCTACAACAGCTGTTTGTCAGAGTTGCCGTATAATATTACAATTGTGTAACTATAATGCGGCAATTATTGGTACTAAATTGTTTTGCGGCAATTTGCGACAATAAAATTTCAGTAAAATGTCACGATCATGTGATTGCAGAGAATTTGATTGGGACAAATTTTCTATTATGCTCCAATTCAGCCCAATAAAAATTGTGTAAAATTGGTGCGTTGCGGCAATCGTGTGATCCCACCTTAAAATACTATATACTATTCTCGTTGTATTGTTTTTCGAAATTTTTCGAAAAACTTTTCTTTTTCTTTAATAATTTGTAATTTAATAATAAAGAAATTAATAGCATTGTATGTCATTTTGTAAAAAAGATTTCGAATCATCAAAGTGATCATTCGAATAGAGATGATATAGAAAAATGATAGAAACTATGTTGTAGAAATTCATCGGCAATGCGCATCACATGATGAATCATCATATGATGTTGTTGCTGAGGTTACCATCTACTTCATAGTTTCATACCAGATGGACAATTTACAAGTTTATGTTGATTTGTTATCAAAATATGGAAAAAAACCATCAAATTGTTCTTATGCAAATACAAACCAGTGTAAAGCTGATCATCTGTATGTGATAAATAAAAACAAATATATAAGTGCAAAATGAAAGTAAGCAAATATTTATAAAAAAAAGTGCTAAATAGCTTTTATGGCATAAACTTAAAAAGTCAAAAGTTGGTTATAAGAATGTAGTAAATAATAAATAAATTGTGGATTTAGCCACCACCGTGCGTTTCATGCAAATTGAGGAGCAGTTTAGTGAAAATATACAGAGGTATTCATCTGCCAAGCTCAGTATCTTATTCTATCCATCAAGTCTAATCCATCAAAATTAAATCAAATGCAAAACTGTCACAGAAAACTATATAAGCTTGATAAATATTTAAAAGGTATACATACATATGTATGTATGTTTGTATTTAGCTTTTTTTGATTTTATTTGATTTTTCAATCTAAATACGAAATATGAAATATTTTTTTATTAAAAACTCCCATTCGATAGCAAAACAGCAAGCGGTTAATTTTGACATTTTTATGCTCAGTGCTGACACCAGGTTCGAAATAGAGGAATCGAAGTTCCTACATTTCCATCGACTTATCTATCGAGTCATCGTTAGAATAAAAGAACCTTATAGAGGAAGTTGAATCTATTTTATTTCGCTTAGAATGTGAACAAGGGTACAACTTCGATATTGAGCAACAGTTAATAAAAATAAAAAAAAGCAAACAAAAAATCGCTTGCAGAATGGTCGATAAATTTTAATTTTAATAATTAATTAAAATTAATAAGCGTTTTGTATGCTAACGTGAGTGAGGACTCGCACTTAACAAATAATATCACTCACCTCTAATATGTACATACATACAAGGTGGCGCAAAAGTAATCCTCCTATCAGAAAATGCTATAAATTTTGCGATTGGCCCCTAATGTCAGTTCTGTTTTGTCATTTGTGTATTAAACACATGCGAAATACACGTTAATAAACAATCTTACACTACACTGCTCCAGAACGCGGAATATTGGTGATTATTTATTTGACCAATATTCGGTCGGTGACTTTGGCACAACGTGAATTTCGTCGCAGATTTCCTGGCCGTCCAACGCCTACTGGTGAAACACTGCGACGTTTAGCCGCTCGCCTCGAAGAGACTGGCTCAACACGAGATGCTGCCAGGCGTGGCAGACGCCGGAGTAGCTGTTCTGCAGAGAATATTGCTGCTGTAGCCGAGGAGGAAGACGTCGCGGTCCAAACGGTTACTATGAATGGTGAGCGCTACAGAGCAATGATCAACGAGTTCTTTTTGCCGCAACTTGATGAATTGGGATTGAAAAATATGTGGTTCCAATAGAAGGGCGCTATGGCACACACTGCACGTGCCACAACCGATATGCTGAGGGATGCATTTCCCGGGCGCCTAATCTCCCGTTTTGGCGATTTGCACTGAATAGCAAGATCGCCTGATTTGACCGCTGCAGACTTCTTTTTGTGGGTCTTTTTGAAGCCGCGGACTTATGTCAACAAGCCTCAGACTCTTGCAGCTCTTAAAGACAATATCTGTCAAGAATGTGAGGACCTATCGCCGGAAGTTTTGGCCAATGTGAAGGAAAATGCTATAAAAAGTGCTCAAATGACAATCAGCTGTGACGGCGGCCATTTATATGACATCATATTCTCGAAAAATTAAAAGACCAAATAAAAATAATCCACAAGAAGAATCAAAGTTTTTCATTTTTTTTTTACTTACAGGCAAAAAACATCCAAAGGTTATTTTTGCGCCACCCTGTATGTACCTACATATACATATGTACATATATGATAATTTTGCTGGTATGATGTAAATTGAATTTTATTATATAGTAATTTTTTTTTTTGATTTTCTTCATTTTCTGTCACCTTTAGATGGTGTGAATTATCTGAGTTTTGTTTACACACAAAAAAGAACACATATTAAAAAAAAGCAATTAAATTTTAACGACTTCTTAAATATTTTCTTGTGTAGAATTAATTTTTGATTCTACCAAATGAGCATTTCAGCTTTGCTTTGACTTTTTTAACGGACATGTGGTTATTCATTTGAAAGTTTTATGTTTTAAATGTTCCTTAAAATCGTATTTCCAACTCGAATTATAAGAAACCTACAACCATTTATTTCACTATTCAAAATAATTGTTAATTATAAAATGGGCCTTATTTCAGTTTTACTTCCTCAAAATTGAGAGCGTTTTTTTTTTTTTTTTTTGTTTCAGTGGTCAACATTTTTAAAGCAGACATAAAAAGTAAACTTGAACACTTATTAGCTATTCAAGTTATTTATTGCTCTATCTTAAAAATACTTTAATTAATTCATTGAATCATCAAGCAAAAATTAAAAAAAAGCAGCATCCTGCAAATGTGGGTTTCTTTTTTCCCAACCGACTGAAAGATCTGGCAGTGACGTTTTCCTAGAAAAGATACTTTAAGTTTCTGCATATGAGGTAAACTTGTTTTAAAGCAATAAAAATTGGGTAAAACCATGTCTATATGAAACATAACATATCCTAAAAATATACAACGCAACAGCAACTAAAAATATACAACCGAAATCAAGATGTATTTTTAGTTTATATTTTTCCTTATTTATCATTTTATTATTACAAAATATGCGCGCATCAGCAAGAGAAATCAAACGAAAAAAAAGAACAAATAAAGATGAAAAGTTAAAAAACAAGAAAAGAAAACTGTGCATCAGCAGAAAAGTTGCGTCAGATTGATCGAACCACCACCATATTCATTCATTGATGGACGTCAGCCACCTGAAATCTGACATTGAATTGCAGACATAATGTCGACGTTTACGTTATCGACGCAGGCAGCAAAGCGACACAGCGATCGATGATCGTTGGCTGATAAAAACTGCTTTAAATTTTTGAACTCAGCTTTAAAGTTAGTTATTGATTTGAGTGAAATGTACCTAAGGTTTTTGTTTTAACTTTATGAAGGTTAAAATCTTTGAATTATAAAATCGTTGGCATGTGTAAGAGAGGCCCGCCCAAACTGGCATTTTTTCTCAAAGGCCTTTTTTTTTTTGGTTTTTTGCATATTTCAATACAAGAGGCTTTAATTAATCTAAATACTCGTATGCAAGAAACTCAACCAACCAAGAGAAACATCAGCACAATGACATGTATAAAAGAGAAATTATACAAGTGGTTTTGAAATGCATGAAAGTGTGTATTTGCAGACAGACCATCAGCACTGAACTCTGTAGGCTCCATTTACAAATTGCTTCTGCCTTAATTATCTGATCGAATTCACTTTGTGTTTTATACTTGCTTGTATGCATAAAGTATTAGGGAGGGTGGATGGATTTAGCAATCGATATTGTGACGTCGATTTTTCGATAGATTTTAGCTTGAGGAAAAAAAAAAAGAATTTCTAAAGGGTCTACCAAATAACTTTTTTTTTTTTTGAAAATCCTATAAAGAAAACTACTCTTGGACTTTGTATGACGTCATAGTAAGGTCTTTATGCAGAATTCATCTCAATGATGTCTCCGCAATGTTCAATTGTTGAGAACGACGGGGAATTGATGGCGCTTCACGCACACTTTCTGCCACAGCAGCTGTATTCCCGGGTGTACGCACTGTTTTTGGCTTTTCACGCTTTGGTTTATCGATGAGGATGCCGGTGTCTCTTGCTTTTTTCACAAGATAACGAACATACGGAGCTGACGGTGTTTCTCTTCTTCCAAAATGTGTACGCCATTTTCGCACACATTCTGCAACATTACCATGATTTTCAAAGTAATGTCGCAATATTTCCATATTCGTTCAGCGGAAGGATAAAACACTAGTTGAAAAAAAAAACGTTAGATGGTGGACCCTGTATTAGACATATGAAAAAATCCTTTTCGAGTAGTCCAACTGAACAGTTCTATTATTATTAAGTACATAAATAGTTGTATTGTAATGTACTGTATTATTACTAGGTTGGTCCAGCATGGCCCTTTTCACTGCGACCAAAGATGATCTATTGTACAACCCTTTTCCCTCACGAGTTTAATACATCAAGAAACAGTATTAGCTCCTTCTAAAGGAAGCCCTTGCAAGTCCTGTGAACCCAATGTATAAGCCTGCAACAGCCTGTGTCTTCTGTGGCAATAATCAAGTGTTCCGTTGTCTCCTCTTCTTCTCCGCAAAATTTGCAGGTTGCCGTACTGGATAGTCCCATTCTGTGTAGATGCTTCTTGCAGGTATATGGGCCTATTAGCGCCCCACACAGTATCCTTAGATTCTTTATATTTAGTTTTAGAGCGAGGTCCGCCCTCTTAGCACCAAAGCTAAGAACTTTCTTCGAATGTTCCAGACCCCTAGTGTCGTTCCACAGTTTTCCTGTGATGGTGTTGTCCATTTTCTGATTTCCCCTTTTTTCCTTCTCTAGGAGCTTATTAAGGCCAAAGGATGGAGTGGGTCCAATGAAAGCCGAATTGGATCCCCTTTTTGCGTAAATGTCAGCCAACTCGTTACCCTTGTGCCCCTCCTGACCTGGCACTCATATCAGAGTAATCTGATTGTGAGTGGCCAGTTAATTTAGCTTGTCGTGACATTTCAGTATTGTCCTGGATGTGACCGTATAGCTACTCAGGGCTTTGAGTACCGACTAACTGTCGGAGAGTATCTTTATTCTGACTCCTGAGTATCCCCTTTCGGATAGGATCCCTTGAGCTTCCAGTATAGCATATAGTTCCACCTGGAAAATTGTGGTGTCCCTGCCAAGTGTTACTGCCCTGTGTGCTCTAGGCCCCAATATTCCCTCTCCCACTCCCTGGATCGACTTGGATCCACCAGTGTATCATTTTTGTGAGTCATCTCGTAGCCATATTGGGTTTGAGTACCACTCCTCCCTTGTAGGAAAGAAGACACATAAATAGTTAGTTAAGTACAAAAATAAGTTTTAGTTAAGTGCACAAATAGAAAGTGTTAAAATTGTGAAATTTAACATGTCCACAGTTCAGAGGGTGCTGATGAAGGGTGTTTGCTACCCAGAAACAGCCGGTTGTCCACCTACATAGCTATTAAAATTTTACTTTCCTTTACCCAATTGATATTGATAAAAAGTGACCAACTAAGCGTTGAACTTGGGCGAGTTGAAAAGTAATTTTATTTTTCGTTTTTTGCATGGAAGCACTCCTAAGGGGGCCTGCCAGGGGCTTGGTGTGTTCGAAAAAAGTATTGCGGGTTTGTCATACATTTGACTACTTTATGGCTCGGTAATTGGGCGTCTGAACAATGAAATTTTCGCGCTACCTTACTAATTTACGCCAGGGTGCCTGCACGCAAAGATGGGCTATAGCAATATTATGATTAAATATGACCACAATAGCCTAAACGCTGAAAGAGCAAGCATGTTTTATTTAACGATTAATATTATTAGCCTGTAACCATATATTTCAACAATAGTATGTTTCTCTTCCAATATGGTTGCCTCAGCCATATTTTTCCTTACGTGTGCTTAAGCATTTAATCTAAGCAAAATCTGCTTCTTTTTACATACGTGCTTACAGCAGTGATTGGTATGACCAACCCTCAATAATTTGCTCTAACCAATATTTCATTCTTAAGCCTTAACCACATAGCAAACTTACTTAGGGACAGCAACCATAAAAATATACAAGAAAAATTTGAAATTGGACGCCCCGAAACTGATGTACTTGTTATGTTGTAGTGGCACTGTTTTACTCAGGCCAAGAGCTATTGAAAATCAGTGGCACCATATGAAAATTTTTGTGCCTACATTCAGAATATTATTGCAGTAACTGATCGTAATTCATTCCAAAAGTAACAGTGCGGTTATTTTTAAATGACAACAAGTTTAAAAAAGAATGAAATTTTAAGTTTAACTGATTTGCACAGTTGCTTAAAAAAGTAACTACGGATAAATACGGATTTTCGTTGACAGTTAATAATGACAGCAGTAACTTATGATACACATACATGAAGGAACCAAACCGTTAATACCTATGTAAATAGTTATAATTTGGTTATGGATAATAGATAATTATGGTTAGGAGATAATAGAGATAGAAAACTATAATTAAATAATGAAATAAATAATTAAATAATTAAACTACAATTAAATAAAATAACCACCTAAGAAAAAAAAAATAAAAAAAATTCAAAAGTTGATTATTGGATTCTTTGACAGTTTTAGAATAAAGAAAAAATCATAATTTTTACCGATTGTGTTCCGTAGATTTTTTAACATTTAAATTCAAATGAAGTAATAAATCAATTTAAATGAAACATGAGTAGGACGGGTTTTAAATGAAGTTTAATTTATTTTTACTGACAAAGTTTTCTGAGTGAACAAATCGACCCGGCCTAATGCAATCATTTATTTAACTAAAAAAACAAAATCATTTCGTTAAGTTGGCGGAAAAATTAAAAAAAAAATGCTAAAATATTTAATTCGAAACGTAAAAAATTACAATGTTTAACAATTGCTCATAAATATTTATTACATGTCGTTATTGCCAGACAAATTACAAGTTGAAAAGGGGCTTTATGAAGAAAAGGCTGGTGCTACAACTGGAATTGAGCAGACAAATTGCTATAATATGTGGCATGAATTTAACTTCGTTTTAAATGTCAAGTTCTTTTCTGAGATGAAGTTTTAAAAGAATTTAAAAAAGAAATGTTTTTAAAGTTTTTTTTTCGTATAACAAAAACTGAAGTTAAAAAAAAATTTATGATTAAGTGTAAAAAACTGTCTTAGGAATTGTTTATTTAGACTCCTTCAAAAGTTTCGTTTACACTGCCTAATAATTATGCATGTAGCACAGCGGCTGCTTCATCCGCATTTTAAAAGCATTATTTTAATATTTCAAATTCATATCTTAAACACACACACACAAAAATATATTTACATTGAATAAATATAAAAAAAGACTTGTAAAAAGAAACCGGTTCATTACTTTGTTTCTCACTCAGATTGTTTGGCTCTTAAAGATACAAGAGATTTCAAAGTTATTGAAAATCTTATTTCAAGGCTGTTACCATTGTTCGCGGTTATTTTTTTTTTTTTTACATGTGTTACATTTTACAGCAACAATGTGATGATAAACAAATTAGTAACAATAATATTTTAAATTAAAGATGCACATAACAGTGAAGTATCGTTGAGTAAAGTTATTTCCAGTAGAGGCTTTTGAACTTGGTAGCGCTTTCGCAAATCAGGCCACCCTACACGTTTTAATTAATTTGTAAGCATTCTATTTCTATGATTACACTTTAATTTCAGTCTTTTTTTTTGTCGATTCAGGATTTTTTCACTGCTGACTGTTAAAAGTTGCCACAATTGTTATTCATATTCAAATCTTTCCAAACAAACAGAAAAAAGCAAAAAAAAATAATTTCCTTTACTTGAGTTGAAAGTCAAAAGATTTGAAATATGAATGCAACTGTTAGCGGAAAGTAAAATCATTAATCATTTTAATCTCGAAATAACAATTGTTGAGATTTTACATACACAATGCAATTTTTACGTCAATAGAAATGAAAAGCAATAATATTAACAACAATTCACCAGTGAGTTTGCTTTTATATAACAATCACTAATGACTTCACCAGCCGATTTCGAAACTCTCAGTTTGTTTCAAAAAGTATTTAGTGTGGGCTCACACAAAGCAAAATTAGGAGTGATGTCAGCGGTATTAGGATGAAAAATTTATACCCTGAGTAAAATTCCACAAAGAAAATGAAAGGAGCTAGCCTGAAGGAAGGCCAGAGGCAATTGGCTTCACCAGTTTTGTCGACTACGAGGGTTGACTTTTGTGTTTCGGCACTTGGCAGCTCTATCACAAAACTGAAAATTTTTGAGGTTATACGTACTCAGAACGTCAACCCTCGTGGTCGGCAAAACTGGTGAAGACAATTGTCTTTAGCATTCCTTCAGACCACTTCATTCCATTTTATCTGTTAAATTTTCTTACAGGGTATAAATTTTACAGATAAAATGGATAAACTGACCTGAAGCAAGACTAGAGGCAACTGTCTTCACTGGTTGGGCCGACTATGAAACTTAGTCAACTTTCCAGATGTTCTGAGTATGTATAACCTCAAAAATTTTCAATTTTTATTCTTTAACAGAATTTTTTCCTTCTCTACTTGCAAATTGTGTCAAGTTCAATTGTACCAACTCTGGCACATGCGGACACGAAAGTATAATAATATAAAAATTTAGTCAAGTAGGAGGCTGGCTCATTTCTCTGTCTCTTACAGCTTGAGAGTTACGTTTAATTATTACTTTACGTTGTATGGCGACACCTAGTAGTTTTCGACTTGTTGTTGTTGTTGTCATTTGCTGTTGTAAGGCATCTGGGAATAAGTATGCTGTGCAAATTTCGGGTCTCTACTTATTACAGTTCGAGAGTTATAGCTAACTGTTACTTTACGTTGTAAGGGGACACCTGGTAGTTTTAGAGTTGTTGTTGTTTTTAGCAAGTGTTGTTGTGGAGCATATGTAAATACATATATTATGCAAATTTCATCCCTCTGTCTCTCAGGGTTCGGCAGTAACGGATAATTGTTACTTTACATTGTGAAGGGACACCTGGTAGTTTTCGACTTGTTGTCGTTTTTAGCATTTGTCATTTGCCATATGTGAGTACACATATTGTGCACATTTCATCTCTCTGTTTCTTACAGTTTGAGAGTTACGGCTAATTTTTACTTTACGTTGTATAGGGACACCTGGTAGTTTTCAACATGTTGCAGTTTTTAGCATTTGTTGTTGTAAAGCATCTATAAATACATACACTATGCAAATTTCAGCTTTCTATCTTTTACGGTTCAAGAGTTATAGCTAATTGTAACTTTTCGTTGTATGGGGACACCTGGTAGTTTTAGCTTTGTTGTTGTGTTTAGTATTTGTTGTTGTAGCGGCAAGGTACAACAACATCCTGTGACGGACGGATGTAGTAGTCTCTGTAATAGGGTCCTGTTTCACTCTGATGAGTATGGAACCTAAAAAAACAACATTTGGCAGTAATTTTTTTTCTATATCTTAGTAATTTTATTCCATTTTCTATCTAACCCAAAAAGAGATAGTAGAAAACCAAGTTATTTTTTTAAAATTAAGGTTAATAAACTATCTATTGGCTTCAAAAGCGGCATTTAGTATTTTTACCATATACATATACCCTTTAGGTAGAGGGTGTAAAAATGTAAATTGTTATAATCTTAATAATGCAGAGCAAACTGTATTTGGTTGTTCATTAAAAACACTGTGTTTATGCCTGAAAAATTTTAATCTGTTCAAACGTGGAAGCATTCATACAACGGAATCGAATTAAAACTAAATTAATTTTGTACATACTCGCTTATACAGACAGACATACATATGTAGGTAAATGCTGAGGCAGAGAAATTTACAAAGTTCATATGTACATAAAAATTTTGATTCGATAGAAGAACTCTGTACCAATACGCAGTATTGGGTTTTCATATCATACACGTGTGTGTATTTAGATAAATTTGATTAAATAAAAAAGTAAATTTAAGCGCTACCAATTGAATACGTTTTAATTGTGAGCTCCAAATCTCGTTTAATTTTCTTGGAAGTTCTAAAAATACCAACCAGCTATTTACTTTATCTGTTGGCGACCAGTTTAAGAATTTGTTTTTGTTGTTGAGAAATTGATTAAACAAAAATTAAATAGAAACACAAATAGTAGAAATAAGCAAATTATTTCATATAAATATGTAAATGATTCTAAATAAATATGTACACACAACATTTATTTGTTAATATTTAAATTTATAATTTTTGAAAGAAGTGCTAATAAATATTTATTAAGTCATGTTTTATATTAATATAAGGGCCCAATAAGGGCCATACGTTTTTCAGAATAAAACATATGCATAAATGTGCTAATTGAAGATCATATGGGCTTGGCAAACCAACTGCTTAGAGTTCGAATTTACATACATATGGAATAGTAGATTAAGTCGCCATTAGAGAGATAATAAGTAGTTGTGGTCACATCCCCAATGCTATTATGTATTTACTACTTAGAAATATAATAATGAAAATCTTTGCATGCTCTTTCAAGCAAGCGGAACTTCTTGGGACACAAGTGGGCTAGTCCCCCGTTTGCCAGCCCGTGAAAGATGACTTCCAAGCACAGGGATGTTTGGCAAAAATATTACTTTCCTGAAATTCATATAAAAGAAAATATTAATGTTATTCGGAAAATAATAACGAATTGAGTTCTTTTCCACATCAACACAGATCTAATTGTTCTACAGTGTTTATCGGATATAAGAACATCTCATATAAGAACAAAACGCTTATAAGAAACATTTGCAAAAACACCATATCTTTTTAGTGTTTTTTCTAACAAAAAAAAGTTTTATATAAGAAAAACGGTTATAAGAAAAAAACTGATAAAAGAACATTTTTCTTGAACACCAAAACCACAAAATGTATAGAAAAAGAATTTATATAAGAAACTTTCAAGGGCAACACTGAATTTATGTAGTTTGCATGGACAACTCTGTTTTCTGACAGTTTTACAACAACAACGTTTTTTTTTACTTTTAGTGCTCATGAGAAGTTTTTGTTTCTTGCCTCGTAAATAAATAAATAAATAGTACAAAATGAATTATGTATGTATGTACATGTATTTACTACATATCATTTTTTTTTCAAATTGAAGTTGTCTAGTTTTTTTTATATCTATTTACTAAAGGGGTTAATAAAATAAAATTTGATTTGTTTTATTTTTCTATTTACATACATACATCTACGTACATATATATGTACATAAAAAGGTAAAAAAGCTCGTATATTCATATAAGAAACAAATGCCTTATGGCCATAGCTACTTATATAAGAAATAAGTTTCTTATATAAAATAATTGTATATAAGAAAGAAACGCTTATAAGAAACTTTTTTCGTGGATTTTTCAAGTTTCTTATATCCGATAAATACTGTATTATGAATCGAGATGTGCGCTCGAGAGTGGGCTCATGATCAGAATAATTTTCCTCACGCACTTTCATGCACTGGCGCATGCTCACGCATGCACATCTTTTCAATCACCCATTTGCACGCATGAAAAACGAAAAAAGTTTTCACCATCAATCACATTTGTATTGAAACAAAATATAAACTGTGGTCAGAAGTCATCTCAGTTAATGCGTGATTCAGGCTTGACATGACATTTTCACAACAACCACACCTCCTTAATTATGCCAACTTATTATTCGATTAATTTAAGCTTTTGTTTGCGATTAATTGTGTATACAAAATGTGCGTCTGGTCTCGTAACTGTGTGAATGCTGCCCGAGAAGAATGGTGGTTCGAAATAGTTGTACCCTAGAGCTGCAGACTAAATTTCACTTTTTTTTTAAAACATAAACAATAACTTAATGTATTTTACTTCAGCTCGAATAAATTAAATAAAACTGAAAATGTAAATGGTTCATAAGAGTTGTATTACTTTGAGGAAGTACAACTTAACTGAAGCCCATTAAACATGTAACCAACAGTTGTTAATAGCAATTATATTTTAACTATTGCACTATGGCACAAAGCATGCGAACTGTGGCCCAAACTATACTAAAGTAAAGAAGTAATTTCAAGAACAGACTGCTATTTACCCATAAAATCGAGGGCGCCGTATCGATTGCTAAATCGAATCATCCAGGTATGCATACATACTTTCTACACTATTATACACCTTATGTGTAAGGTCCAATTTTTTCCGTAGAGTTGGTGCGAAAATTTAGAAAATTTTAGGTAGATTGCATTGAAAGAAAATGTGAAAAAAATGAAAAAAAAACCTGGCATAACTGCCATGGAGTCAACTCTGGCGGTATAAAGTGTGTCACCAACCTCCGTTAATATTTTCTTTTTCCAAACCTACAAATCTTATGACTCTATTCACTAGAGGGCTTCCATACAAAAAGCTTATTTTTATACATTTTCTCCCTATCGTCCTACCTAATGCCATTGTATGGTCAAATCCAATGGGTGAGTCAAATATGTGAACAACCTGTGATAGTTTTCTTTTTTCGAGATTTTTTCGGAACAAACGAACCCTCAACCTCTTCTTTTTAATAGAGTTCCCATACAAACATGGCTTTAGAAATAGTTTTAATGCTTAGTTTATCTATGTATCTATTTTCAACAGGCGTGTTCTATCAATTGATTTCAGCGACTTTGAAATTTCACTCTGTGGCTAAAAAGGACTTTCTTTTCGTTGTAGTAAAGAACTTTTCAAAACAGTTTTCTATTTTCTTTTTAGCGAATTTTTTTTTTAATGTCTCTTGAACTTATCCAAATTCGACTACAGTTATATTGCCTGCTTTCCAAATAGCCTCCATTTTTTGTTTGCCTATTTTGTCTTTTAAGCCATAGTGCATTGTGCTGACGATTTATCAAGTATTTTTGATGTTTACGTTGAAAAATACATTTGTTTACTTGTTCGTACAATACCTCTAAAAGCGGAAATTAATGTTGACTTTAATTATAAATGAGTTTATGCTAAAAATTATTTGGCTGCTTAATATAAAGGGAGTGGCTTTCAAACATTAAAAGGGATGGGTTGATTTTTAATAAAAACCTTATTTCGTGTTAGCCAAAAAAAAAAAAAAGACTTCACTTTCAAATAGTTTTTTTTTGTTGTTGTTGTGAATCATGCTATGCAAACCAGCAGTTACTCCTTTGAAATGTTTAAAATTTGCATAGAAAGAACGGGAAAAATTAAGTAGTGTGTCATCTGTGTTCTGTGAACAGGTGTTAAGACTTGGCTCTCCAGTAAAATGTAGATGCCATATGTTCTCTAGTAAGATATAGATTCTATATAGACAATGCAGTGGGACTCTATATTACAGCAGCTCATTGCATTGGGTTTTTGTTGAGTGAATATTTTTCACATCACAAACAGGAGTGTAGTCAAGAAATATTTTATGAAAATCACTCAGTTGTTTGAGTAATTTCAAGGCAAATTTTCGAGAAAATCGATTGCTTGTCTTGCCTAAGCTACACATAAATGTTTGTTACCAAATGCATTTAAATTTGTATTCATAAATAACTTGAGAAGTACATACATACATACATACATACATGTGTACAAATTTGTTAAAACCTCCAACACGTTTAACCTTCTTATAACCGCTCTTTAATATGGGAGACCGAATAAACTTTTCTATAAACACTTTTATTTTAGAAACCCTGGAAATTTGAGTTTTCCAATAGCTGGCAACAAAGTCTGCTAATATAAAAACTCTATGTTAGTCAATAGCTGATCGATTTTTTTCGTTTCTAGTTTTCCATCAAAATATCGAACGCTGTGTTTTCAGGGTTGGAAAAATGTATACCTTCGAATTTCATATAATTTTTTTTGGTCGTTTTAAAATTTATTCAAGAAGAATTTAAAAATTAAATTAGGAAAATAATTTTATTTTGTAGTCATCTTTAGCGTTCTGTACGGGAAAGAAAAAATTTACTTCTTATTATGTTTTTCTTGCCCTCAATAATTCGTGCATTCTTCCTAATCTGGCATAGCGATCGTTAGCGGGCCATGTTGAACGAGATTTTGTTCACAAAAATTGAAGAGGAAGATATTGGCAACATTTGGTTTCACCGGGACGGCGCTACGTGCCACACAGCCGAAGATACACTCGATGTTTTGCGGCGTTTTCACAGAAAAGAGTTATTTGGCGGACCCTATAGGTTCTTGGTAGAGTGTAGATATAGCTCGAAATCAGCATTTCGAGACAAATTTTGCTGCGATATCCCCATGCCATTAAAATATGGCTATTTAGTAGCACAATGTTTTCATGATCATTTCCTTAAGGCCTACAGTTTTTTATAGTACAAGTTTTAGAGAGCAGAGGAAATACCATGTGTGTAGTAGGAAAATACACCAAGAGTGTTGCTAAATCAATTCTTTTTTTCTTTCTTTGCAACTTTGGTCTCCCTAAACTTCAGGATTTCAAAAAAAGTACCAGACACCTGGCCAATTATTTTGCATTCGGTGTTCTGGCACTTTTAGAATTTTTGTTCTACTTGCATTAGGTTCGAAAATACAGAATTAATGATTTTTCCCGTTTTCAACCTTTTTTGTCCCCTAAAAGTTTTTTTCTGAGCAGTTTAATTCTTGTTTTCTGGTTTTACTTATGTGTATCCCATCTGTCTGTGTAATTCAAAATGGTACCAAATTTCTGTTTTTATTCCTTTTATCCCCCTTAAATTTAGAATTTCCAAGAAGTACCAGATACCTGTCCGATTATTTTTTGTAGGCTTTCAGGGCGTTTTTGAACTTTTTTGGTACTTGTACTAGGCTCAGAGATACAGAGCTACGGATTTTTTCCTTTTTATCCCTTTTTACTCCCTAAATGTTTAAGCAGTAAAAACATAGCATTGTACATTAAAAAAATTTTTTTAGGAGTCTAGTTATTGTCTCTGCCATTCAAAAGAGTACCAAATTTCTGTTTTCATCCCTCTAAAATTCAGAACTTAAAAGACATACCAGACATCTATCCGATTATTTTCAGTAAGCTTTTAAGGCTTTTTTTGAACTTTTCTGGTGCTTGCATTTGGTTCAGAAATACAGAATCATAGATTTTATCCTTTTTACCCCCTAATTGTCCAAATTTAAAAAAATTGAGAACACGCATTTTAGATTTTTTTTTAAGAGAGTCCAATTCAGTTTTTATATTTTTCCTGTTCCTATCTGTTTTATATATAAATAAAATTCAAAAAAGTACCAAAAGTCTATTTTGCCCTATTTATTCCATTAGTTTTCAAAATTTTAAAAAAGTACCAGACACGTGGCCATTTGTTTTTATCATACTTTCAGATGTTTTTTGAATTTTTGGTGCTAGCTTGGTAAAAAGCGGAGATATTGAATTACTGATTTAATCTTCTTGATAAATTTTCCATTTTTATCACCGTGTTTTTCTGTTGATTGCAATATATGTATTTTATATTCTCTCACCAACATCCAATTGATTTTTGTAGTTGTTGCTATTGTATCAGTGATAACTACGGTTCCGAACTTTTCGCTGGATCCAGCGATATTTAAGCATTCAATTTAACTTTATTGTCAAACTACAGGATTTGCAATTGTTAACAATTTTATCAGGATTTGTTTTTGAGTTTGATTTTCCTTAAAATTGAGAAAGATTTTTTTGTTGTTGTGATAAAACTGATGTTGATCACTGTGACTTGAAAAAGAACTGCATGCAATTGGGTGTTGATGATCATCGCGGTGCACGTGAAACAGCCATGGTATTTACCCCAGCCCATAACTTTTCAACTTTACTTTTTGTTTTGTCTTCTGGATTTTTATGGTCTATTTGATGGAGATTAGAAATTCATCAAATAAGTGAATATTTAGGCCTGTTTGCAAATCACTTGATTTTAGAAATCAAAAATGCTAGTACTTCAATAGTACTTATATATTATAAATTAAGCCTCAAATAACATTTTAATGGTACTTATTTAAGAAAATGTACAAAAATAGCTGCAGAAAGTCTCTAACTGACATAATTTGTTTCCAGAAATCAAGTGATTTCAAGTACCCAGACCCGATAAATTTACTGCATAGTTTTATTTTTTGACTATAACCTGTCGAGCTTAAATAACAATCTTTTTTCAAGTTTTATTTACAAAATTTTGTTTTTCAAACTTTCGGTCAGTGAGACTGTGTGCGGGTATGTGTGTTACAAAAACTAGCGCGGGTGTAATAAGGTCAAAGAAATTTGTGCTGTGGGTTGTAAAATTGGTGCAACGAAATATGAACAAGTTTGTTTTGTGATTTTTTCATCTGAAATACTTGTTATTTGAACTTGAGCGGAAATCTTATAGCACATGGCTATTCCGCTGAACTCATTTCGCTTCTGTTTAACATATTAATAGGCACACTAACGACATGTGGCTAATTTAAATTTTAAAATAAATATTTATAAATATTTGCTAAATTTTTAATTTAATATTTACAAAAAAAAAAAAAGGGCTGAATGTTTTTTTTATTTTTACTAATACTGCTTTTATAACATTTTCATTGCAGCTTTCTTTATGGGTGGTGTGGCCGGTTTCGGTGTCACTGGCGGCGCTCATCGGTTTTGGACTCATCGCTCTTTCAAAGCCAACTTACCGCTGCGTATTATTTTAATGATATGCTTTTCGGCAGCTGGTCAGGTAAGTTTTACGTATAAAAAATAATACGCTCGCTTAAGATAAAGTGCAAAACGAAGCCAACTCCTTATTAATATAAATGAGAAACCAATATTTGGTTTTTCCTATTATAAAGCTTTAAAATGATTTCTAATATTTATTTGTTTATTTTAGACATTCATTTTATTTAATTAATTTAGGCTGTTATTTTTTATAGCAACTCCGCATAGCAACTCCAGAATTTGCATAAAAAAGCAATACATATGTAGCACATAAAGAAATATGCTAAAAACTTGTTATGGTTTAACAAAAAAAATTCAAAATTTTTCAAATTTGTAAGCCATAAAACGCTCAGTTACCGACACGTGTATATATTTTACATATGTATGTATGTATATGTTTTAGCTTAGGTTGAGTCGATTTGGCAATCGTTATTTTGCCACCCATTTTTTCAACAAATCAAAAAAATCATTAAAATTTTTTTTTGGTATTTTTATATGACCGCCTCCTAAGAAAGAGCGGTACGCGGTCACACCGACCGAAAAGAAAAACTATTGGAGGGAAAAAATTATAAGGGATGAGTCATACATTTGACTTCTTTACGGGCACCACAGACATAACCAGTTATCCCAGAAGTGACTTTTGTAAAGTGGCCATATCATTTGTTGGGGGGCCAGCCAGAAGTGAGCAGTACAGGAAATCATGGCAACATGAGTGTATGAGACCAACTAGTGCACACAAAAACAAACATAAACCATGAAAAAATGCTGTTAGTAAAGTGTTTGGAAAAATATTGGTTTTGTTGTGATTTTTACGAAAAAAGTAGAAAACATGAATGAAAAGCTTTAAAAACTAAGTTTTAAATATATTCCATGTATTGCTAGTGAAGTACTCAACGCAAATAAAATATTATATACAATTAATTATTATTTGTTTGCTTGCAAAGCTGTTTAATTTGCATTAGATTTGCACTGAATTTTCCTAATGTAAACAAATGCGGATGTAAACAAATGCGGAGTCTACCAACAGAGATAGATATATAAATATTTTCATGTTTTCTGTCCTTCACTGGATGCACCAGCACCGCAAAAATTTGATAGAAAATTGGTAATTTTTGTAGTCCGGCAGAGCTGGTGACCCTTCTGATAGTATACTGTGCACTAATCAGTCTCAAGGGCCTCTAAAATGGTCGCCTCTAAAATGAAATGTTCATCCATCACACTAACTTGTCGCAGGGTGCCCGTACACTCATAGAAAAATCATTATAGCTATGATGTATTTTAACATGAATACGATGACAAAAAACATCGTTTTTGACCCCATGACACTTTTCATCACGGTTATGTCAAATTTTACATAAGGTGTTCTAACTGTTATTAGCGATGAATATAATTGTTACATCAATGCCATGTCATTCTGACACCGAAGCCATGAGTACTCGTACGTCAATATAATGAAACTTTAGCCTCAGAGACATGACCAATTGAAATAAATGCAATGACAAATTATTATCAATACACTGACAAACTAACATCAGCTAAACGACAACTTCGATTGAATTTGATGTTAAAAACTCATCTATCCGATGATATACTAACATTACAGAAATGACTTCAACTAAAAGATTATTCGAATTGAAAAAGTTATAATTAATAAGAAAAAATTATAATTAATAAAACTTAACACAGTTTTATTTCTTTCCTTTTGGTAAAACTTATAAAAGTTATTAACATTTTGCACCACAGAATTGATGTCACAGCAGTCTTCACATTGATGACACTCAATTTATGCCGAAATTCTCTATTGACTTTTGTCATCAGGTGAATATCAGGTTTTACATCTTCGATGTCGTTTGGCATAATATTGATGTTAAAATTTATGTATATGATACGCTGTCATCAGTATGAAAATACATTTTTCTATGAGTGTAGAGGTGCCAAATGTATTACCAAGCCCTAATAACTAATTCTCCCCTATAGCTTTTTGAACATACCGACCCCATGCCACGCCTCCTAATGCCACTTCCATACAAAAAAAAGTGTAAATGGTATATATCACAGTGGAACTTATTTTCGCTCAAGTCAAAAGCTGTCGACAAATCGATGGCACAATATCGAAAATCTATTCTCCAAATCTACTCGACCTACTTATTGTAAATGTGTATGTATATGAATTTTTAATTTTTTAAAAAAACAAATTGGGATGAGTCAAGCGCCTGACTTTTCCACACAAACCATCAAACGATGGTTTAACGAAGCTGGAAGAAACGGTTTAGAATAATTTTTGTATGGGACCCTCCTTATAAAGGCGAGCTAGTGGATAGCTGTGTTCGGAAAACAAAAGAATATATAACGGGCTGTCAGTCATACATAGTGTTCTTCCAGAGGCATCTCAGGGCCAGGTGAAGGAAGATGTCTAAAACTGTTTTTGTATCGAAGCCTACTATAGGTGGGGAGATAAAGGATTGGTTTGTTCTATGGAAATGACGTTAAAGTAAAGTTAATGGGAGTTGGTCTTACATTTGATTTCTCCAGAAAACGCAAAGGGGTTAGTGGGGACAATGGGCTAGAAATTATGATTTTTTTGTCTGGGTCGGTTAGTTGCGAGAAAATGTCGAGAAAGGCAAACTGATCGGGTTTAGTCATATACTTGACTCCTGCAGAGATGCAGTGGGGCTAAATAGGACAATAAGAAAAAAGCCTATGGAAATATTACACTTCTATGGAAGGCCCCTAATGAATAGGGGTACATGAACAATTCAATGGAGGTCGGTCTAGCATTTTTACCAGCTGAGGTTGGTCCACAGCAGTTATGCTACTCGCAAGTTCGAGTTTTTCTAAATAGGGCGTATTGCGTATAGAAAAAATTAAATAATCTTTTTATTGCCATTATTATTTTTTTATATTTTATTGCTTTTTCATTTCAATTCCAATTTAGCTTAATGACTCGTAGAACAAATCATAATAATCGTATTGCTTTAATAAAGTAGAACAATATTAACAGGATATATTCATGGTTTTTTCAAAAAAGAAGTCTTATCATTTTATTGTAGATCACCTTAATGAAGAAGTCAAGAAGTAAATTTATAATTTTCACTATATATTCTGATTGATTTTTAAAAAAGTTTTTTCTTGATCGACCCGAAATCGCAACTAAGCCCTCAAGATATCCGAAAGTAAGAACATGATTTATACATCATAGAGGAGCTTGAAATGAAATCAATAGAGAAAACGTGAAAAAAAAGAAAGTAAATTTTTTGCACAAGTTACGAGAAACTAAAATAGATCCAATAAGTTTTCCCTTATGAACTGGTTCTTTTTTTTTGGCGCCAAATATAATAGAAATGGAGTAAAAATGTGTGCTGCAAGTTGTCTTCTTGATTTTATTTATTTTCTTTACTTGGGGGTTACACGACCAAGTTTTGCCTTTCAAATTTTAATACATTCACACTTTTTTTTACTTTTGAGTGTATTCACAATTTTGAAAATTGATGCAAACTTGATGACAATTTTTGCTTTCCATAGAGAGCATCAAGTCACAATCAAGAAAACAGCTGACTACAATTTTTTTTCGTTCTGTCTGCAAATATATTTTTTGCTTTGTTTCAAAGTTGCAATTAAAAGTGATAAAAATTAAACAGATTCAAGCTTAAAAATAGAAATAAAAATGTTTACGTGCAAAACCTACAAATATAATGATGTGCTGCGATTTATTTACAGAGCATATCTACATTCATTATAATTTTTAAATATTTACCAACCTTCTTACTAATAAGGGCTTCACCCAGTATTTCCTTTCTGCCCTCTGGTTTTTTCTTCTTCTTTTATTTTCTTTATTTCTGATAGTAATTTTAATGAAGCAGCTATTTTTAATTTTTTTCTTGATGGCATCTTGAAAACGAATTGTTATGAAATTGCGTGCAGCCTACGTCACAGCTATCAATTTTATTGAATGTTGACAAGCAGTATGTGAAAAAAACTTCATAGCAAAACTTGATCGTGTAACTGCAGTGTTACTGATCAAATGAAAAACATTTACCACATGAAAATTGTACGGAACCTCTAAAGAAAAATTTTCCAATTTTCCACAAAATCTAATAGATACGGGATTCTAAGCCAAACGCGGTAATTTTGATGAGGTTATCCATGCAAAGTACAATCTACTAGCAGAATAGACAAAATCTCCTTAGCACCTGGTGATGCAACTGTTAGTTTGTTTTAAAAGTACTTAAATATACTACGCTGCAATAGAAAAATGTACTTAAACATGATGTACTCTCCACTTGATTCCATTGCCTCTGCCAGACGATAATGTAAACGAGAAAATGTTCATTGGCGATTTCAATGCAAACCTACTAGATTTTACGTAGATATAAATGTAGTATCGCACAGTCCGATGGACACGAGTGCAGTTTCAAAAAAGAATTTGAAAAGTTTTTGCAGCAAATGGTTGATCGAAATCTTTTTTACATATACACCCATGTTTTAAAAAACGCTGCGTTTTCAAATCGCAAATCGTTTTGAAATCGCAAAACGCATTTAACCATGTTCTGAGAACGAAGCGATTTGCTGGCGTTTTGCGTTTTTCGAAATTGTGTTCGAACAAATACAAACATATGTATTAATTCAGGTCCAAAAATGAACCTTTTCAAAAAATATTTGCTGTATTTCTCAGCTGTCTATATGCCGAAATGTCGTTGGTGCTAATCAGCTCATCAGTAGACTTGAAAAATTCTTAAAAGTTTGTTTGAAACTTAACTACTTATTTCATAATTCCCATGAACAGAATGAGAATCAGAAATGTTCAAACAAACCTTTAACACAGCAAACATTTCTTTTTTCGTTTTGCAACACTTCTACTTTTCTTTGCAACATTCTATACAACGAGTCACCATTGGTTACTACGAACTGTATTTTTGAAAGTATCAAAAAGTAAAAGTTTTTGAATATTCAAATATGAGCTTAATTATTTATTTGCTTTAAGAACCAATTGAAATGTATTAATTCAGGTCCAAAAATTAACCTTTTCAAAAACTATTTGAAAAATACAGCAAATATTTTTTGAAAAGGTTCATTTTTGGACCTGAATTAATACATTTCAATTGGCTCTTAAAGCAAATAAATAATTAAGTTCATATTTGAAAAAACATATGTTTTATTATACCAAAACATATACCCAGAAAACGTTATTCAGAAAATTCGTCAACTAAAGAATTATCAAAAAATAAATTTTGTTTTTTTGATTGACAAACACAAAGCTAAATTTTAAATTGCATATTTTTAATTAAAAGAGTAAAAAAAATTTAAGTTTTTCTTCAAATAAAAACAAAACATATTTTAAATTTAACATAATTTTATTTTCTGTTTCGAGTGTAGTTTAAATAAAAATTACCAGATCGTTTCAGCATACATGTTTGGCGTTTTCAAATCGAAAACGTAAATTTTAAGCGAAATGCGTTTTGCAGAACATGGGCGTATATTCTAGTACACATGGCAGCTTATTTTTGTATTTATGAACTTAAATAAGGCATTTAAAACTTGCATCTTTATTCATTAAACGAATAAATGAACAAAAGATTAAAAAGCCAATTCACAAAAAACTCAAGATATGACAGATAAAAGTTCGATAATAAAACACTACTACTAAAGTTTATTGAATACGTTTCAACTTTAACGTGACAATGACAATTTCCTTTCTGGTTTCTACGAATCATGGAGATTTTGCGTCCACAAAATGAATGAATGTTAAATGCAATTTTTTCACAAAAAAAAAAAAATTTCATCACACGTTTTATCACTGTTGAATGATTGATAAGTGTTTAGCAAAAATAATTTGCTGAGTCATTTTCTTTAATATTTTTGTTTTATTTTTTTGATTAATTTAGGTTTGTTTAAGTAACAAAAAACGGACGTTTAAGTTAAAAAAAAAAATTATTACACAACTTTAATTAATTAATTCGATGGTTTGGTTTTTCCCTGACAC
The DNA here is from genome assembly GCA_963662145.1 of Sturmia bella. Classification (NCBI taxonomy): domain Eukaryota; kingdom Metazoa; phylum Arthropoda; class Insecta; order Diptera; family Tachinidae; genus Sturmia; species Sturmia bella. The sequence goes on along the minus strand of OY759168.1, from coordinate 37,024,759 downwards.
ATGTTTTTCGGCTCTCGTTTACTTTTAGAATTCTTTATATGACTGGGTACGTGATCATCGGGTTCATCATAAATATTCCGAAACGGATGCTGATCCACACAACTCCAACCGTGGTTTCTTTTTCTCCCATGTTGGTTGGCTGATGATGTCCAAGCACCCCGAAGTTTTGCGTCGAGGTCGTCAAATTGATATGGGTGACATTTTAGCGGATCCGGTTATACGTTTCCATGAAAAATATTTCATACCCTTGAAATTATTTTTCTGTTTTCTGCTGCCCACTGCTGTACCCATCTACCTGTGGAATGAGGAGTTTCAGTGCGCTTTCATGACTCAGTGTATATTCCGTTATATATCGTCATTGAATTTTACCTGGTCGGTGAACAGTGCTGCCCATATGTGGGGTACACGTCCATTTGATAAGTAAGTTTGGAATTTTATTCTTATGTGCATTTGCATGATTTTTACATATACTCTCTCTCTCTCTCTCTCGCTCTTTCTTTCACTCTCACAGGCGTATTAATCCCAGTGAAAATGTCTACGTTTCGGTCATTGCCATGGGTGAAGGTTGGCACAATTATCACCATGTCTTTCCCTGGGATTACAAAGCAGCTGAATTGGGTAGATATCTTTTCAATTTCACCACCATGGTCTTAGACGCCTTCGCCAAGATCGGTTGGTGTTGGGACATGAAGCAACCTTCTAAGGAGTTGGTGAAACGTACTTTGGAGAAATATGGTGATGGCACTCACCCTTCCGTGCAACATATGACCCATACAGATGATCATATGAATTGTCACATACCCGAAGTTCCTGATCCTGAATTCGAGTCTGTGCACGACGACGAAGAAGCCGAATCGTCTTCCACCGAAAGCACTAAATTAGATGAAAATGAAAATGTAACTAAAAAAGCGGCCGAAGCCTGAAGAGGAGAGAAAGTCATTGAATTAGAGAAAAAAAAATCATTGTACGATTTGTATTGGTCGAAACCACTTTAAATAAAAATTAATGATGAGTGAGAATATGATTGAGAAAGAGAAAAAAATAAGCAAATAAATGTCACATTTTCATGGGAGGTTGTTCATTTAATTTTTAACAGAGAGTCATATACATATGTATTTTTTTAACCATTTAAAACATCAGGGGGTTTTACAGCATAACTTTAGAGCATAATTTTAAATAGTTCTTAAGGTCGAGTTTAAAGAAAGTAAACAATTGAATTTATAAATTTTTTACAAAACTACAATTAAGTGCAATCCAAACTGTAGTAAATGTAAGTTTTTTAAAAAAAAAGTTTTGTGTCTGTAAGTTCTTTTATTTAAGTTTTAAGACCACACACACACATACACACATGTATATTCAGCTACAAGTATGTTTGCAAGTACTATAAATTTAAGTTACAAATGAAATATCTGGGATATGTTGTTTTATGTAATTTTGACACAAGCACACACACACACACATGCGCATATGCACCAATTGTCATTTTTATCATTTTTTTTTTCAAATGTTTGTACTGTCAAAAGCTACAATTCTAAAACATAATAATAAAACAATTCAAAAAAGGCTCCAGTGTTTTGCATATTTTATGGAATAAAATTGTTTTTTTTTTTTTAATAAAAAATTGGTAAGTTTTTCATTTTGAGTGCCAATCACATATTGCTCCTTAATTGTGCATTTATACATTAGCGGTACGCAGCGTTTGGTGCATTTTTGGTGGCGACTGATTGCATTTGCGATTATATTGCAACTGATATTGAGCACCCTTTTTAACAACTTTGCAAATTTTATTGCATTCCAAATAGCAGCTGATAAATTAGTACACAATTTTTAATTTTTCACGTTTTATTTTTTTTGGTAATTGCTGTTGGCTCCACCTCTACAATTTTTTGTTTGCTTTATTTTAAAATGTCAGCTGTTCGAGTGTCAGTGTTGCAAACGCAATACTCATGCGAAAAAAGCAACACGTAATTAGCGGTGCGTAAATGCAAAAATATTGCAAGTGCAACCTTGTATATTTTGTTGTTGGGTTGCAAAGAAAAAGCAACGATTTCTTGCATTCGCACTTACGCAAGACATTTGCACCAAATAATGAACTGCGCTATTGTTTAGCTTTGTAAAACATTTCAGCTTTATACAGATCTCAAATTGAAGCGAAATTGTGGCAATAATCTTCCTTACACGCAAAGAGAGAGAAAGAGAGAAAGAGAGAGAGAGAGAGAACGCAGCCTAATGCGAGAGTTGCATTTTATATTTTGGGATTACAGAAGAAAAACAAATATTAATCATCGAAAATCACTTATGGTTTTTCAATGAAGATCTATACCCCATGAAGATCTATACACTTTTGCATGTGCTTGACCCAATTGTTGAAGCACTTACGCCACTCCAATTGAGGCATCTCCAAAACATGCATTCTGAATGCAGTAAACGCTTCTTCAGGTGTCGAAAAACGATGACGTCTCTGTTTGTTTTTTGTGTACAGGAACAAAAATAAGTGATTCGGTTCCAAGTGAGGACTGTACGACGAATGTCTCATTAAATCGATGTTTCGGGTGCTCAAAAAGGCAGTTGCTTGAGCCGTCGGATTGTCGGGGTGAAAAGTGATTCATCTTCTGTGGTTGGTATTCTGGATTTTTTGAAAGACAACTGGCGAAAAAATCGTTGTGTACCACTAAGATATACGGTTGCGACGTGTCCATTTTTTCCGATAAAACAGGTGACCATTTGCTTGGAAGTGCTTCGTGCGCCAACAGCTTTTGTTGGATTTTGCTCATCTTGAAACACTCATACATTCCACTGCTGTTAACTTTCGAGCTCATGCTCATAAATCCACTCTTCATCACCTGTCACGATGTCATAGAAGTATTTCGAAGCACCGCGATAGTCTTTTTTGTGTATTTCCTTCGACCACTAGACACGAGCCTTTTTCTGTGTAGGATCCGACTCGAACAATTTTTTTGGAGTCAACTGTTTATTTAATATTGAATGTATGCTGGTCTCGCTAATGAACAAGGTTGTCTCATTCTCACGACAGGTCACATGATGATTTTGCAATATCATTTCGCGCACAGCATTAATGGTTTTCGGGAAAACAACTGATTTTGGATGACCTTTGCGAAATAAGTCTTGCAGTGAACTACAACCACAATTCAATTCACCATACCATCCATAAATTTAATTGTCTTTAATTGAGCTTCATCTTAAAAAATTTAACTAAGTTCGTACATGCACTGTTGCTGAGTTAATCTACGTCGAAAGTTGAAAATGTTTACGACTTAATTTCAGTTTTTAACCGAGATGAATCTTGTAAGTTACTGAAAACAACACAAATAGCGCTCGTATGTCCGCACGTTCTAAGTACGTATAACCTAAAAAAGTCCAACTTTACGACAGAGCTGTCAATTGCCAGATTGCAAAACGAAAAGAAATGTTTGCTGTGTTAAAGGTTTGTTTGAACATTTCTGATTCTCATTTTGTTTATGGGAATTATGGAATAAGTAGTTGAGTTTCAAACAAACTTAGAAGAATTTTTCAAGTCTACTGATGAGTTGATTAGCACCAACGAAATGTTGTCGGCATATAGATAGCTGAAAAAGACAGCAAATATTATTTAAAAAGGTTCATTTTTGCACCTAAATTAATACATTTATGAATAAATAATAAAGTAGGCAAGACTTTGGGGATTTCTATTTTCCATTAATTTTCAAAATAATGAAAAGAACTTCTTTTCATTATTTGGTTTCCAATAGCTCCAGAACTAATTGTCATACTAAAGAATGATATTCGCAAGTATGTCTGTATATTCTATAATCTATTCGCTTTCGAAAAATTCTTATTCTAGAAACTGTGACATCACAGTTACGCATAATAAAAATATTTCGTATCAAACCGGAAAAGACACATATTTTTGATAAGAAAAAAAAAAACACAAGCAACTTAAGCTTTTTATTTTAGACACGTACAACATTTTTACAACAGCAGATACATATGTATTGGTATAAAATTAAAAAAAAGAAATTGATTATCAGGTATGTTCTGAAAATCACTTTTCACGAAAATGATTTGAAATCACTGAAATGGTGTTCTGTGCACAAATTTTTTTAGTAATTTCGTGATTTGAAACCGGTCAGCTAAACGACTACCGATTTTAAATCACTTGCACATGTTTTACAATTATTTTGTTGGAAACCAAATAAAAAACTTATTGAGTACTTTATATAATGTGCTTTTTACTTATTCATGCAATAATATTATATCTTTTATACAAAATAAATTGAAAAAACGACAAATTACTGAAGACACTGCTTGCTTTTAAAGAAAAAAATACTTCTGTTCATAATCTTCGTGATTTACTTTTTTGTTTTTTGCTGTTTTGGTTTGTTCGAAAATAAATTGTGGTTTATTCAATTAAACAAATTATTTTAAACAAAATTTAATTACATTTATAATTAATGTTTTAATATTATGAATAATTTCGAATTTTAATTGGTAAATTCAATGATATAAAAGCATCTTTCCTCTTTATAATTTTATAATATAGTTTTTCACTTTTATTTTGTGTACATTTTGAGTTGGCTTTTAACATTAAAAAAATAAAATAAAAATAGTACAATCGGTCTGAAAAAAATATGCTTATTTTTTAATTAGTACAATTTGCTGAATGTCACTTTGCATTCCTAACTCAAATTGCTTCGGACCCAGGGGCCGAATTACGGCATTAGTGATCGACAACAAACGCACATTAGTGTGCGTTTGTTGCTTATTTTGTTTTTGTTTTACATTATTTTTAACAAATTCTCTTACTTTCCGTTGATTGAAATATACATACTTACTTTATTTTGCGTGTTTTCTTTAAACATATTGATCACAACAATTTAAAAAAAAATCTTTCTCAATTTCGAGGGCGCAAAAGCGAACTAAGGCCCAACTAAATAATTAACAATTGTAAATCATAAAGTTTGATTATAAAGTGAAATTAAGTTTAAATTATGCTTTACACTGTTCACATATACGGGTCTGTTCGAGAATCCGATTCGGATTGATTTAGCAAAAATTTTTTAATCCGAATAATTCATAAATTCGTGTTCTCAATTCAGAATGTTTTTAGATATTCGAAGTTTGTGTTCGAAAAAAAATTCTAAATGTCAAATACATAAACAACAGGTTTTTATGTTTTGAAAAGGACTATCAGAGGACGAAGCCGATGATAAAAGATAGCTTAACATACAAATAGTACCGGCGGCAAACCAAAAACCGACGGTTGACGACCGTCTAAACAATGTTTTTGCAATCACGCAGAAAAATTTAAAAATTAAGTTAAAATATGAACAAAAACTAAAACATTAATAGATTATTCTGAGAAAGCAGCTCTACCGCAAGCAGCAATCAGTTGCTCTTGACCGCGACGGGTGTAAGTAAGGTTGTGCAATTACCGGCGCGGCAGTTTGCCGGCTATGAGCACATGAACTACGATCTATGACAACCATATGTTGTAAAAAGAACGTATTGCCGAACTATTACAATGGAATTTGAGCACTAAATACAATCATATTAATATAAATATTGCTTCAATTAAACTAAATATATTGAATTTATTATAATTTCCTTTAAAATGTCAATTTTTCTTTTTCAATAAATTCTGATTGCATTAAGCATTAGCCCAAAAAACATTGACATATCACACTTTAATATGTAGGGCAACTTCGTGTTTTCGAACATAAGCAAAATTTTTGTATTTCTATTTTGCGCAAGTGCCATTTAACAAAACATACAAAATTTTTGGAAGAAATTAAAGAAAAGGTTTTTTTTTTACTAATAATTGTGTGTAAATTCAAATTTTTTTTGTTTATAAAAAACACTTTAAATTAAAAGAGAAAATTTTATTTCATTAAAAAAGTTATAACTTGCATGAATAAAAGCCGATTCTATTTACTTTCCCTCACCCTATAATACTCTAATTGAAAACGAATAAAAACATGGGGACTCGGATTGCAGAACACCAAAAATTCTAAAGTAATCCTTTTTAGAGTGAATTCGGATTCTAGAACAGACCCGATAAATTTTTTTTTAGCATAAACATTCTTTTTTTGGCTGGGGAAGCTTTAGAACAAGCAGCCAGACTTTGAAAGAAATGAGTTTTATGGGTTTGTAGAGGAGGTTGTAGGCCTCCCGAAACTGAAGTCACAGTCTGTCGGAGGCTTGCAGTTGCTTAGTAATTCGATGTTGTAGTTGCGGCATTTACTAAGGAAAGCTTTTGGTAAAATAGTGCTGCCAGAGGAAAGCTTTTGCGTAGAACTTAAAATCACGCATTCATAAACGGTTTTAAGCATCCAAAATCGTATTTTTCTAATTTCATTTCATACATTTTTCCATAGATGTGCAAAATTAGTTTTTGATAGGATTTTCTCAATACCGTCTTCGCATACAAAATCTTTAAGCGTCTGGCAGCACACTTTTGCAATTGGTATAATGGTAATAGGTAGAATTATACTAAGGCCAACTCCTTCGCCAAATGATACAAGAAATGTTTTCTTAAAACACTTGAAATTTTTTATTTTTAAAAATCCACAGAAACATATTAGATCTATTTCATTCACTTTGATATTGTTTCTTCCTTTCTACAATAATCAACCAACTTGGCGGGTAGTAATGCTTTGGAAAAAACATATACATACATATACATAGACTAGTTGTGCTGTTGGATTCTTATTAAAATATTTCTTTACTGCTATACAACGGCAAACGTTTTTTAAAAACTATTAATAAACTAAAATTTTTTTATGGGCTGTATGTTGTAGCCAAATATTTAAATGTCAAATATCAAATGTTCATATTTGAATAAATAATTTAAAATACATAAATTCTTACTTCTGTATGTATAAAGCCGGGTTACAAAAAATAAATCAGATTCTCATAACTAATATACAGTTCATTAGTTTTTATTCAACTTTTTTTTTTTACCTGAAATATTTTAATAAAGAATTTATTATAAAAAGCAATATGTATATGTATATTAAAATTAAATTGCTTATAAATATTTATTTTAGCAATTTGGGCTTGTTAATATAGCGGGTTCTAAAAGTTCTCGAACAATATACGGAACATTCTCAAATTCGGTTTGCATTTTTTTAAACTGAAACATGTAAGTTTTCTGCTAAATGGCACTGGGCTGGATCTTAAATACCCTTCGCTACAGTCACGTTCAAATATTATGGTGCTGTATCGATTGTAATTTTGTCATCATTGAAATTGTTCTAGTTCGCTTATGGGTTATCTAATTTGTAATAAATAATACGTAAATACTAGGTCGGGTCAATTTGCGGGTACACAAATTTTTCAAATTTTGCCATCGATTTTTCGATAAATTTGGAGGTGAAGAAAAAAGGTCCACTACGATATATCCAAACGCTCCTTTGCAGGGCATCCAATTTAAAATATTTTGTATATTTATAGCTTTGCATGGAAATACCCCTAAGCAGGCCTGGCATGAGGTCTGTATGTGCGATGCCTCTAGGTAGTCAAATGCATGACCAAACCCGAATAACTTTTTCTCTACGAAATTTTTTCAGAACACAACGACCCCATATCTCGCCTTGTTTAGGGGCCTCCCATATAAAAATACAAAAGATATAAATTTGGCAACATAGCAAATGAATTGTTATATACATATGTATGTGTGTTTTGGTACCACCTTCTTTTTCCCACACCAAAAGCTATCGAAAAATCGAAAGCACAATGTCGATTGCTAAATCGATCCTCCCGTTACATACATACTTACAAATACATATGTGAGTTTTGTGCAGATTAAATCACAGACAGTTTGTGATTGCAAAAACGCTCTTAACAGTTACTCGACACATGGTGAACTGGGCATCATCATCATGATACAACATAAAGAGGCTACTCTTTAGCTGAACCGTTCATCACGTGGCTTCGTAAGACTGCCTGTCACAAGAATATAAAGATGAAAGGCGGTCAAAACGAGTTAACAAATCCTCGTAACTTCTGTAAAGTTTATAGCAGCGCCTAAGGTACCTCGATACCAGGTAGCTGCATAGTTACAACAAACACAATACCGACAAACAGTTCATGTATTTTGTTGGTAGAAATTTTCAACTTCTGTCACCCATTTGTTAGCGTAGGTGTATTTTGACAGTTATTCAGGCTAAAAGCAGTAGTCAGCTGGGCTTGTAAGGCATCAAAAATGTCGTCGTCTATAGGCCGCCGATATTTCGTTGACGCGAATCAACTTACCAGTAGACCTAAAAAACTTAAAAGAATGTTTGAAACCCAACTTTTGTACTATAAGTGCACTACGAATATGAACCTAGTTTTCTTATTATACCCTTTACTAAAAGGTTATAAAGGGTTATTCATTTTGCAGTTTCAAAAGTAAATGTAAATAAAACACACATAATTTTTTTTTTTTTTAATAATATTTCTTTTTTATTATAAAGTTTAAACGTTGACATTATGTGTGAACTACTACATCATTGAAATGACCACCACGCAAAGTGTTGCAAGAATTGATTCCTTCAAGGTAATTTTCGACCACTTTTTGACACATATTGGACGGTATCTCATCCATAACTTGACTAATGTTGGTTTTTAAGTGCTCAAGAGTTTAAAAGTTTAGCTGCACAGAGACGGTCTTTCGCGTAGCTGCATAAAAAAAGCCTAATGTTGTCAAATCGCTTGATCTTGGTGGCCAGTTGGTATTGCCACGACGAGAAATTACGCGGCCATGATATGTCTCTTGCAATAAAGTCATATTCGCTCGAGTTGTGTGACCACATATTCTCCAAGTCATACTCTTCAATAGCAGGCAAAAAGCAAAAAGGTTATCATGTGACCTTAACGCTCCGAATTGACGGTGACTGTCGTCCCATCGTCGGTTTTGAAGAAGTAAGGTCCCATCACACCTTCGCACCAAAGAGCGCACCAAACAGTGACTTCTTCTGGATGTAATGACCTCTCTTCAATTACTTGAGGATTCTCAGAACCCCAAATACAACAATTTTGTTTATTAACATACCCACCGAGTGAGAAATGTGCTTCATCGCTGAAGAAAATTTTGATCGAAAAATCGCGGATATGTCGGTGTTCGGTTCAGTTTGGGATATAAGGTTGAAAGTTTATACAGACAAAAAACGTTGCCGAAGAAATTGTTCTCAACGATTTACACACCTGATTTCCCCTATCACTCAGAATTTTTGGAAAACAATGTCATGAACTATGCCATGGACGTCAAAATACCCGACATAGTCTATTGTACTGCAATATATAAGCTAATAACAAAACTAAAACTATGTGCGAGTGTATATTTGGAATTATTTGCAACACTATTTGTACCTAAGAAATTTATCGATTACATCGTTGTATACGCAGGTTTTGGCAACGAAGTATTATCCATTCTCTTCCATACATCGTTCAAAGATAATATACATATATGAAAATGTCGTGCAATAAGTCAACAGCCCATTCTCACACGCATGCGCGTAGCAGATATTGTCTGCTATGTAAACTTTCTTTGTGTGCCCAAGATGATGAGCCACTTTATTTTCGCGACCCTTGCTTGTGAGTGTGATGGGCGATTTACAATTAACTGTCCCTTAAGTTTAGTGCACACATTAATATTGCCGTGTATGGATTACACTACGCAACAAGTGGAAACAATTTTTCTAACATTGGAAAACCATTATATTCGTTTGATGTGTTATACTTGTCTAAGCACAAAACTCATACAAATTTAAAATTCTACGAATAAGTTTTTTTTTTTAATATATATTTTCTTTTTCTAAAATATGAAATTTTTGGAAAGCTTGATGCAAACCTCTAGTCAAAAGTGCTATTGGACCTTCAAGGCGCATGCAGATAGCAAACGAGTTCAAAGACACTAAGTATATTTGAATATTTATGGAGATATAACTATTTTATGCTAATGAGATCAGCCATTGTTATAATATTTAGCAATGACGGCAAAAAAATATGTTTTTAATTGGCCAAAGTGTGTATTTTTACATTTTCGGTAATAAAATAAAGATTTACCCATAAATTTGTATAAATGAGTACTTATTTTTTTCTATTTTATGAAACTTTAAGAAATTATAAGAAAACTATAAAATATTTTTTTTTTTGTAAATTTTCCAATATTAAAATTTTTACAAATTTTCAAGAATTAAAATTTTTTTTTAATATTTTTCTTAACAACCCAAAAAGTATAATTTAGACCAAAAAATGATGTTATCACAATATAAAGCTATAATAATTTAGATTTTTTTGGCATATTACATAATCGGAAGGACGTTTTTAAATTATGACTAGAGGTTCGGATCAACCTTTCCGAAAATCTTATATGTTAGAAAAAAAATATTTTATTTAAAAAATCTTATCCATAGAATTTTAAATTTTTAGAATTTTCGTATGACATTTTTATGACTAGAGGTTCGGATCAACCTTTCTGAAAATCTCATAATTTAGAAAAAAAAAAAATTTTTTTGAAAAATCTTAACATAGAATTTGAAAATTTTATGATTTTTGTACAAGTATAACACATCAAAAAAATATACAGAGGTAATCCAAAGTTTTTTTGCTTGTTATGTGGTGTTGTCAGTGATTCGTGGCACGACATGGCCAACTGGGTAGCTAAAAATTTTGCTTCGGGCATTTGCCTTAACAACTTTATTGCTTTCACCTATTAATAAGTGTGTCAAAATATCTTTAATTTTCTTTTGTTACGTTTTAAGAGCAATAGTAAAAAATTTTTTGTTTGCTTTTGTTTTTTGTTGTGCTTTGACTTCGTATGCAATTGATTTTGGAGAACATGCAAAACTCACGTAGTCCAAGAACAGGAAATTTGTAGTGGTAGTGACTCTATTCAAAGGAAACTGTATGCTGCAATGAGTCATTGATAAAGTTTGTTGATATTTGAACACAATTGCGCTACGTGCAAAATTCATGTACGCTAAGTAAAATCTAATTTGGTGGCCGTTTTTCTCTTGCTCAACTGGAAACTGCTTTTTCCATGTGCAACCAGAATAAGTTGCACAGAAAACTACTGAATGAAATGTGGTACGTGAAAATTTCACGTAGACCAAACTGGGAAACAAAGTTCTTGTTCTATTTTGAAAACTTAATTTGAAAAAGGAAAAAAAAACTAAAATTATCCTCTATCTTTAATCATATAATTTATGCCCAGGTCTAGGAAGTAGAAACTGCATGTTCTTGTGCAACGCAATTGTTAACCTTGAATATGCTTTTGTTGTGCCCTGACAAATAGGGAGTTTATGAACCTCTTTTTCAGTGGAAGATGATCAATGTTTATTGTACTCGTATAATTTGTAAAGTTCTTGGAGTTGTTTATGCAAGTGGCATATCGGCGGCACTTTATTTTGCGTTAAAGTAGTTAACAATGATGAGTTAATTTTTGTTGTTTCTTTATAATTCGTGCACAAACAAATGCAGGTAGATATGTAGCTGGGTATTGCCTACATACATATGGGGTGGGGCGATTTGTAAGGACAGCAATTTTTCGTTAAGCTCTAAACACATAGACGACAGCAGACAGCAAGCAGCAATATGTCAAAAATAAAATGCATGTGTTTAAATGAAAACGATTATTTTGACGGCAGCAGGGCAGCACGACTGCACAACAGCATTTGCTGCTGCTGCCAACTTAGGCTATTTTCTATTTTGACGGGCAGCAAATAAGCAAATATAGTGTTGCCATTATATATATAAATTGGACAAATTAGAACAAAAACTTTTTTTTTGATATTAAACACAAAAGAACATTGTAAAAATACAATAAATAAATAAATGTATGTGTTTTTATAGTTTTTTCGTGATATTATTACATTTTTCATCAATATTTTCAATTTTATTCATTATGAAATAAGAAATACGGCATCCCTGAAATTAGCATTGCTAAAATACACAGCTGTTCATTTTCAATATCAAAACAATTTTTTTCGTTTGAGCTAATTTTTTGTGATACTTTATTTAATTTTCACCCTGGTTGCTTTGAAAAAGTGTTCTTCATCTTTTTCCTTGATTTTTCACCAGCTGATTATTATGTTGTTGCTGTCTTCAAAATAATTATGAAGCCGACTTCAGAGCAACATTTGAAGTTGGCTGCACTTGAAGTAGGCAGCATTTGCAGTCTGCTGTCGTCTATGTGTTTAGAGCTTTATTCGATTTTTCACTGGTTTCTCATATACATATATTTTACTACGACATATATATACTTATAAACTTTTAAGCCCCTTTGCTTTATTCAGCTGTTAATTGTAAATGCATGCGTTTTGGTTGGACTACCCTTTAATATATTAACACCATGTTCTTAGTACACACTAGATACATATGTATGGATGTGATGTCTTTAATAGAATTACGAAAGGGTCAATGTACCAATTTCTTATTCATTCTTCCGCAAAAATTTCCAAATAAAATAAACTAAAAAATTTTCTGCATTTTTATATACATACATAATTACACATTCATGCATGTACGTATGTAGGCACATACATGTGCCCTAAAATATCTTTACAAACACTTGACATTGAAAAATCAACTCAATGTACGTGTTTGAATGTAAATTGTTATTATTTATTTATTCAAAGAGATTAATGAATTAATAACATTAGGGTGCCCCTAAGAGCCGTGGTTCGTTATACCACATAATCGTACGGTTCATTCACTGAAAATCCAGAGAAAGTCTGATAGAATTCTGTACTACTTCAGAAAGTCTATTAAACTTTTGTCAGCAACTTTGAAAAATCACATACAATCGCATAAAAAAATTTTTTTTTGAAAATTTTCAAAATATTAGCAAATTGGACTTGTCAAAAAATCTGTCACACACATACATTTTTATTTTATACTATCACAATTTTGGAGCGCATATGACTCCTTTAACAAATCGTAGGATTATGATTTTAATGTTACTCTCACCTCCTGATTTTGGGGAATAGTAATAAAAAACAATCTCCAAAACTTTCGGATCGATTGGTTAAGACTTGTTAAGGCGGGGTAATGTAAATTTTTTAAACAAATACAAATTTTTGTAAGAGTAAATTTTTTTTCTGTGAATTTTACTACACCGTCTCTCTTGGCAACTTCTATACACCCCTTGCCCTTAAATTGGAAGATTAAGAAATATATTCTTATGTCAGCTGTCTAGAGTAATCGTTCTGAGAAAACTAGAACTACAAATGTTTCACCCATATAAAGAATACTTTAAAATAAAAACTTTGTATTGCTCAAGAGAGGAAACTTATGCAAAATGGAAATTAAATTATGTAAGAAAGGAAATTAAATTAGACAAGAAAGGTAGGAACGAATTGAAGTCTTAATTCTCAATTTAGTATTCATCTTACTTTTTCTAGGTTAGGAAAATCCGCTGCCGTGTAGGAATAGAAGAGAAAACAAAACTCATTAAGTGACATTATTTAAGAAACATGTTTCAACACCGGTAATAAATTATTTTCATTAAAAATAATTTTTTTCTCCAATAAAAAACTGCTGTTATATGGAAAGATTTCCATAAAATTTGGATATGAAATGGTGCTACCATACTTTTGGGTTGATTAAATGAGACCACTTATGTACGACTGAAAAACTGACACTGCATTTAAATACATCTTAAATTTAAATAAAAATTAACTAATTTCACATTTAAATAGCAAGTCAAAAATTGGCCATTAATCTTTTATGTTATTACATTATTTTTGGAGAAATATCAAAACAATATTGGTAAGTATTATAAATACAGTCAAAGCCCGGTTTAACGAATGATATAATGTTCAGACCTTTCGTTATACCGAGATATTCGTTACATCGAACAGTAATTTTTTATCTTAAAATTTTATAAAAGACGGTGGTCTGCAGTTTTAAAAACATCAAAATTTAATTGTATGGATAACTTAGTAGAGAAATAAAACTTTAATTGATATTATAACGTTTATTTAAAAATTGTTTTTATTTTTAATATGTAAATTCATTAAAAATCATAAATGTACAAAGGTGCATATACATATTTACTTATATTTGGACGTGTAGGTTTATTGTAACATTTCATTCATATTATTAATTTCTTAAGAAATCGACATCACGTTTTCACAATGAACCAAACAACACTACTGAAATTTTCAGGAAAAAAGCAACGCATCACACGCGTTCTTTCAATACAAAGCAAAGAAGCCAAAAACACCCACAATCATACGATTCTATAAAGATTTTTTGATGTATTTTGCTTTGTCATTCGTTAAATCGAGACTCTTTTTTTTGCCATTCGCTATATAAAGCAGTTAATGTAAAAATTTCGCCATTCGTTATATCGGATATTCGTTAAACTGAGTATTCGCTATACCGGGCTTTGACTGTATATTATTTTTAAGAATATAAGGAAGCCTAAAAATGAATCTAAAAATTGAACAAACTTCGCCAAGTTATGTATTTGTGAACATAAATTGATTATTTTTATTGCTCGATCAAATAACAGAAACAAATTCTTCGATTAATGGAGCAAAAATAATTACTCTAGCAAAAATCAAACTTTTAATTTTATGATGCACCCTAATGCGTGGACACACATACATATGTGCATCAGTACATACGCAACGCATGATCATTAGTATATAAATACACGTGGATGTGTATATACATTAGTACAAAAGTAAAAATATATGTTAATATTTGTTTGCAGCGAAGCTGTTTGAAATATTAAAAGTTTCAAATCTTTTAACTCACAAATGTTTGGACACTGCTTAATTTTGTTGGAAATGAAAAACACACACACACACATACGTATTTCACCTTTAACAAGTGGATTTAACACAAGTTTGCTTTAAAGTATGTGCATATGAATGAAAATTGTAAATGTGTACCTCTATACATACATACATACATACATACATACATACATACATACATACATACATACATACATACATACATACATACATACATACATACATACATACATACATACATACATACATACATACATACATACATACATACATACACACATACATATTGTATGTATATTTGTTTTTTAATTTTTACCGATCAAATATCTTTTAAGTTCAAGTGATTGTTAGTTACACCGACTTCACAGTGGGGCAAATGAACAATTTAAAGCATAGAGAAGATTGTATTTTCTAAACTATCTATTCAGTAGTAATGTAGAAAGAAAATGAGTAATGTAGAGAATAGCTGGAGCGCAGTGGTTGTAGTGTACAAAAGCTGCATTTATAGCCACTCTGTTTAAATAGTGGCCACACTAAATTGAAGAGGAGGTGAAGTACTTACACAGTATTTTCAAACATGAAATAATTCTGTTCCATAAGATTTTGAACTAATTCCAACTAAACAGATTAAAACATAAACTACTCTCTGAATTTGCAAAAGTTTACCTAAATACATATGGAGCTGAAATATAATAAACTACAATTGTACTTTTTGAAAAAAAAAAGTGCTGCTGATTTTATACACTTAAAGGTAAAACCAAAGGGTTTGCATCATTAGCAACAGCTGTTAAATTAAGTACCCAGGACACGTGCCATAAACTCGTCCCTCGCTTGATTTTGTACGTGCTTGTTTGGCTTCGGCACTGCTTGAAGCAAAAATCATAAGTTTTTGATATTTTTGTTGAAGTAATTTTTTCCTCACGTGTGCACTATTGCGCGGCAGAAAAAGCTCATTTGGTTTGAAATTTCGTAGTGGATAGATACATAAATGTGTGGAGGAAAAAACATAAGCAAAATGTATGTTTCTTTATGCATACATATAGATATACATATGTACATACATATGAAGTTTGTTTGTACCCTGCAGGAAATGTGACTGCAGTGATTTATGATTGAGTCAGTTCTACTACTGACAATTCCTGAAAATACTATTTATTATAATAATTTTGATAGTGAATAGTGTGGGTGATATTGAATGGTGACTATTGACATTGTAATAACAAAAATACAGATTAATTTTCTCATGGGCAATTCATTACAATATTGTTGCTGCCTTGTAGATGCATTTCTTCAGTTTAATTTTTAAAACTTAAATTTAAAAATTTAAAATTTTAGTTTTTAAAATTATGCACACGAAAAAAATTTATTCTAGGATGCACAACCAATCGAGAACCCTCTTTTATCTGGCTTTGATTGGAGCAAAATCAAAAAAATTTTACGTTTTTATGTGTACTTGAAGCCTTTATGACGAAAAGACGTCAATTGGTACTCAATTATCGAAGTCTTGGATGAAAAAAAAGATAATTTTACGATTTATTGATAACTATCTTTGTGCCGGAAAAAGAGCACAAATCAAAAATTACTCACCACCCGACGGCATAATA
The DNA here is from genome assembly GCA_963662145.1 of Sturmia bella. Lineage (NCBI taxonomy): Eukaryota > Metazoa > Arthropoda > Insecta > Diptera > Tachinidae > Sturmia > Sturmia bella. Next base: position 37,008,405 of record OY759168.1, on the reverse strand, counting down.
GAAACGAGCTCTACAAAGTCACAAAAATTGTAATGTTTGCGTCTTTTATTGCATGTCTGCAGCAAATTATTAAAGTAGTCGACACGCGCACAGCCAAACGTGAGTGACGACTTTATGAAACCTTTTCTGGGCACTTAAAGAAAAGCAAATCTAAATGAATTAATAATTGATTCTCAAGACCATGTTTTCATTATACAAAAATTCAGAAGTATCCACAAATGAGCTTACAAATTCAGGTTTTTTTTTTGCAGAACTCTTTCATTATGCTTTTCATTTACCCCCTAATTCATAAAAATTATTTCAGGCTTCTAAGACTCCTATTTGACATATTTGTATGGAAAATCTGTCAAATAAGAGTTTAATAAACCTAAAATATTTATTATGAATAAGACCCTTAATTTTTAAAAAACGTGTCTACTTTCTGTTTTGAAAACATTCAGAGTGAACGAAAAATAACAGATTTCTTTATTGTTATTTGAATTTAGAGCTGTCTCACACTTTGGCAGATAATAAAACAGACATTTATTAATTGCATTTTGGTCTGGCCAAAGCTTACGTAGACCCATGCATCCACGTGCCATATTTATTTCCGAACATAAGCAATAAAGTCGGCAGAATAGCAGTAAAAATATGTTTATGTTTAACTGCCTGTTCCTCAATGTCGAAGTCGTGTGATTGTCCACATTCTAAGCGAAAGAAAATTGTTTTGGCTTCCTCTACGATGTTCTTTTATTCGATCAACGACTCAATCGACAATTCGAAAAGACGTATATAAGTGTTTTCATACAAATTCCGATTCTCCTAACTCGAGCATGTCGTCAACATTGCGAACACAAACGTCAAATCAATCAATTGCTGTTTTGCTATCGAGTGGGAGTTTTTATAAAAAAAAAATTGTATATTTATTGGTAAAAAAAAAGCTGGGAAATAAAACTAGAAAACCCACATATTTTTTATTTTTATTTTATTTAGTAAATGTATTAAACAATTATCATGTAGTATGTATGAAGTTTTCCTAAACAGTTCACTTGTTTGCTGGATGGTTGGATAACATCCTGAGTTTGCTAGGGGAATACCCGTGTTCAGTGCATCAAAGTACTTAATAAATGTCTATAACAAAAAATACTTTCAAATTTTAAAACACCACAAAAACTATTTCCACATTTTCAAAATTTTTGCTTTTTTATTAGGGTTTCGTACTCATCAGAGTGAAACGGAACCCTATTACGGAGACAAGTACGTCCGTCCGTCCGTCACAGCGTCCATTCTCCGAAACGGTAAAAGCTAGAGAGCTGAAATTTTCACAGAATGTTGTTGTACCTTGCCGCTACAACAACAAATACTAAAACCAACAACAAATCGAAAACTACCAGGTGTCCCCATACAACGAAAAGTTACAATTAGCCATAACTTTCGAACCGTAAAAGATAGAGAGCTGAAATTTGCATAGTGTGTGTATTTATAGATATTCTACAACAATAAATACCAAAACCAACAACAAGTCGAAAACTACTAGGTGTCCCCATACAACGAAAAGTTACAATTAGGTATAACTCTCGAACTGTAAAAGATAGAGAGCTGAAATTTGCATAGTGTATGTATTTATAGATGTTCCACAACAAAATATACTAAAAGCAACAACAATCCGAAAACTACCAGGTGTCCCCATACAACCAAAAGTTACAATTAGCTATAACTCTTGAACCGTAAAAGATAGAAACCTGAAATTTGCATAGTGAATGTATTTATAGATGCTTGTCAACAACAAATGTTAAAAACAACAACATGTCGAAAACTACCAGGTGTCCCTATGCAACGTAAAAAACATTAGCCGTAACTTTCAAACTGTAAGAGATAAAGAGATGAAATGTGCACAATATATTTACTCGTATATGGCTTACAATAACAAATGCTAAAAACAACAACAAGTCGGAAACTACCAGGTGTCCCTTTACAACGTAAAGTAACAATTAGCCGTTACTCTCGAACTATGAGCGACAGAGGGATGAAATTTGATCAATATGTGTATTCACATATGCTCCACAACAACACTTGCTAAAAACAACAACAACTGTAAAATTACCTTTTTAATGTAGAGTAATAGCTATAACTTTCGAACCGTAAGAGATAGAGAGTCGAAATTCGCACTTCTTTCACTTTTTTTAAAAGTTCAAAAAATATGGGCATTTCCATATCTTCGTAGTTGCAATTTAAGTATACATAAAATAGATACATAATATGTGCAATAAAGCGACACACCCATGCATAGATGGAAAATAAAACTTATTTCTTTAGTTGCATATGAAGTTAAAAAATTGTTTAGATTTATTAAAACAAAAATAAAAATCAGGCACGTTCATCGTATAATGTTCATAAAGGATCATGACCGTTTTGCCGCAAAATATTATAAATAAAAAAATAAATTAAGTAGACGGAACCAATTGAGCGAAACATTTGCTGTTGTTTTTCGCAATTCGGTCTTAATTTGCAAAACATTAAGCGGGTGAAGCAATTAAACGGAACTCAATTAAATGGGTATTTTAACTTAGACAGGTATACTGAATGATGTCGTTCCATGATTTTTAGTGCAATAAAGCGGAAAACTCAATTAAGCGGAAATAATTGTATTTGTAAGCGCTCCAGTATCTTCAAATTTCTTCACAATTTTGCCAATTGATTGCGTAGTTGGACGATTATGTAAACCAGGGATGCCCACGGCCTATACGCTTGGTACGCTTTTGTTTTTGTAAAACCGCGCAGCATTGGCTGAGCATTCTAATATGTATACACAGCTCTTTGTATGAGATACACACATACACACATATCCCAAGTTCAAAGCAACAACACTTTCATATGCACAGCAATAGGAACGCAGGCTTTGTTGGTACACATTGGTGCCAAGCGTAAATTTTGTTGTTTTTTGTTTTTTTGTTTTCATGATTTTGTTGTTTTTTTAATGATTTCGTGAGTATGAAACACTTGAAGAAATCATTTTTTGTTATGAGTTTATTTCTGTTTTTCTTTGTGTGCGTCAATAAAATGTATACGTATTGGTGTTTGCGCTTCCATAAGAAGATTTTGGGCACCCCTGATGTAAACCATAATCTCCTCTTAAAGCACGATATGTGGCTGTGGCAGAATCTCCATTTTTGTGGAATGTTTTGATACTGCTTAGGCAGTGTGTGTGTGATAGTTAAGCGATCCATTTTCGTCAATGTCAGACTTTCAACTGAGAAGAGAAAAATTAGTTTAACAACTTAGTTTGACAGATGTCGAATTCCAGTCCTATACTTTTGAGATCACGAAAGGGATAACCCGTTATTTTGGATTTCCCCTATACTATGTTATTTCATGTTTTATATAATGCTTGAAGTTCGTCATTTGAAGCAAAGGGCGGTTTTGTGAATATTTACTTCCGTGTTGTCATTATTTTTGGTTAAGCTATTATAGTTACTAGATTGGGCGAGGTAATAAATCAAGTTCTATTATTTACATAAAAAATTTTTTTAAATATTTTGCTGTACATATGTGTACATATGTACACAGTTTGTATATTCAAATGGAAAACGAAAATCTCGAACAAAAATTTTTATTAAGGTCAGGGCATATTTACTAGCAAAATATTATACGAGTTCTAAAGAAACTAAAATGCATTGCTTGGATTTTTCTGTTCTTTCAAAAACTAAAAACACTCAAAACCAGTTCCCTAATTTAATTAAACGTGGGATGATTAAGCTAAAACAAAAGACTTATTTGAGTTTTAAGACTTGTGTTAAAAGATAAACAATGACTTTTAGGTGACAAGGTCAAACAAACAGTTTTTATGGCTGACTGTTAAAACAAACATCAAACATGATGTGGTGTTTTTGAAAAATGTTACTGGAAATGCATACAACACGCTCACATCTAACATATGCTCATATAATTAGCTAGTTTTTTTTTCTTTTAAATTAGCAAGCATAAAGAGTGAATCAACAGTAATAACTGCTCTATTGAAATGTTCCCTTGCATTAAATAGGCTTTTTGTGTTAAGAGTGTAAATTGGGATAGCAGGCTTAAGTTTTGCAACTGAGTGTTGTTGTGCTATTGCAGTGTAGTTAAGTAAGCAAAACAAATCTTCCAGGATTTGTGTGGAATGACAAATCTTACATCAAAGATATTAGTGCTACCAATATTTACTTCAAAAACGTGACCGCTACTTTCTTGTTGGCCTTTATCTTGGGGGAACCACATTTACTGAAACAACTAAAAATGCTTAAACAATCACATGGATACAACAGCAAATAACGATAAAAAGACAAAAAAAAAAAACAAAAAACACCAGAAAAAATTATAAAACATTGAATTTCAAAAGAGCATATTTTAAGGTTACGTGTGCAAAATGAGGTAATGTAAAATTTAGAGCAAATTTGCTTCTGCTGCTGCAAAATTTTTTCAATAGCAAATCGCTGCAAAATGTGCTTTGCTCATTGAGCAAACATAACCTACAATTAGATGATACAACAGCAAATAACGATAAAAAGACAAAAAAAAAACACCAGAAAAAATTATAAAACATTGAATTTCAAAAGAGCATATTTTAAGGTTACGTGTGCAAAATGAGGTAATGTAAAATTTAGAGCAAATTTGCTTCTGCTGCTGCAAAATTTTTTCAATAGCAAATCGCTGCAAAATGTGCTTTGCTCATTGAGCAAACATAACCTACAATTAGATGATACAACAGCAAATAACGATAAAAAGACAAAAAAAAAACACCAAAAAAAAATTATAAAACATTGAATTTCAAAAGAGCATATTTTAAGGTTACGTGTGCAAAATGAGGTAATGTAAAATTTAGAGCAAATTTGCTTCTGCTGCTGCAAAATTTTTTCAATAGCAAATCGCTGCAAAATGTGCTTTGCTCATTGAGCAAACATAATCTACAATTAATAATTACTTTATGGGGCTTTGTTCGATTTTTAATTGCTCAGAATTGAGAAAGGTTTTTTGTGTCATAAGATTATATTGATCAACATTTTTAAAAAAAGACAAGAAAAGCAAAATTGAACACTTATTGGCTGCGGTATACAAAGGGTCCGCCAAATACCTTTTTTTTTGTTTTGAAAACGGCGCAAAACATTGATATGCAGATATAAGGTTTTTAACTATCTTTTTTCTCCTTAAATCCTGATTATATTTTCAATGATTCTTATCTGTTTATAATAGTTTAATATTTGGTGCAATACTATTTAGTAATATCTCAAACTTAGTATTAATAATAATATATCTAAATTATTTATGTTGTATGATGATGGAAAATAAAATGAATGAATGAATGAATGAACATTGAGTGTAGCTTCGGCTGTGTGGCACGTCCTGTTAAACCAAACGTTGCCAATATCCTTTGTGAACAAAGATTCGTTCCATATGGCCCGATAACGATCGCCATTGACTGTAACGGCCACTCCTTGCTCACTTTCGCACAAAAATGGCCCAATTATGCCTCTGGACCAAAATCCGCACCAAACAGTGACTTGTTTTGGATGCGTCGGCCTGTCAATGTATGCGTTCGGGTTTTCTGTGCCCCAAATGCGACAATTTTGCTTGTTTACACACCCGCCAATATCAAAATGAGCTTCATCTGAAAAGATGATTTTTTTTTTTTTTTTTGGCAAAATTGGCATCTTCTGTAAATCGATCGCGTAGCGTATACACAACCATATTCGTTCAGCGGAAGGTTAAAACTAATTATCTGTCAAATCGGACATGAGCTTAATGAAAAAAAAGTTGGATGGCGGACCCTGTGCCATGGCTGTTTCACATCTACCACGACAATCATCAAGTAATATATATCAAGTAAGTATGGCTAAGTACTGCTGCTTAAAAACAGTATGCAGGTAGTTGGGAGCTGGATTCTTAGCCATATGGGTGCTGGTGATCGTCGTGGTGGATCGTCGTGAAACAGCCACCACGATGTACGTTCCTCATTCAATATGTCTTCAATTTTCTCAATTCCGAGGAAGCAAAATTGTACTAAGACCCGATAAAGTAATTAACAATTGTAAATCATAAAGTTCGACTACAAGGCCGGTACAGAGTACCCCTAAGAACTTCCTGCACAAAAACTTCCGTTGGTAAATTATATATAAAAGTTGTGACACACTGGCACGGATATCAAAAAGAAATGTAAATATAATTTTTTACTGCTAAAGGTATGTTATAACCAGGGCTGGGCAGTATTTGAAATACGTATTTAAAATACAAATACGTATTTTGTATTTGTATTTTAAATATGTCTCACGAATGTATTTGTATTTTAAATACTAAGCGCTTGAGTATTTTGTATTTCAAATACTCGTGCTCTCAAAATAAATTTATCAAAACACATTTTAAATTTATGTTAAAATATATACGCTAAAAATTATTCCATTCATACATCAACTAAAATCGAAAATTTTGCTCCTGTCTTATTTCCAAAAACTAGCAATACCACACTTTAATTACCAAAGTACCTGGGTAAAGAAAACGCAACTGGTGTTTATGAAAGAAAATAAAAATTTTTTTGACTAAAAGTATTTTGTATTTTAAATACATATTTTTGTTACACTGTATTTTGTATTTTAAATACATGGAAAAAAAGTATTTGTATTTTGTATTTTAAATACATTAGAGCATGTATTTTGCCCAACACTGCATATACAAATATGGATAAATGAAGTATTTTATTGGTTTAATGACAGAAAAGCGTTAACTAAATGAAAACATTTATTGAGGCAATGAAAACAGAATATTATTTTTATGAAGGATATCATCAAGATGATATCCCTCCAAAAACAGTCACAAAATAAATAAATAAATCAAATCATGCTTTATGTGCTAGATTATTTAGTGGCTGCTCGCAGGTAGACTTCAAAATGTTAAAACGATTTTCTTAAAAAATCAAATCAGAATGGAAAAGATAAGTGCAGTGATGAAATTGATTTAATGAAGTTGTTCAATGATTTAATAACAAAGCCAAACAAATACAAATAACAAACGAAATTATGATTACTAATGAACAGTTTTTAATGAAATTAATTCATTACTTCTATAAAAATTCATTGCCGCAAAGAAAACTTTTCATTGGATTAGGGAAAAAATATAAATGAAATAAATTCATACGAATTATGAACGAAAATTCTTTCAGGTTGTTTTATCTATGGATTTTATCTGCAAATAGCACGAGCTTTGATTGAACATTTTTATTTTGATAATTATTCACTTTCGTGATATAACATTTTTTTTCGAATCTATGGTCAAGTGGGATATTTTGCAAATGCCCTTGAGAAGTTAATATAATTAAATGCCTACATTATACATACTTATTATATTTTTATTGCTTATTCTTTGATATAACACATTCAATAGGTTTCTAGCTCTATAAATTGAAAAATGTTGTAGAAATTTTAAGATGAATAAATTTTGGATCTCTGAATTGATTAACAATTTAAAGTCATAAATATGTAAAATTTGGGCTTTTTCCTCACTTTTCTATATCTACATTAGTTTTATATCTTTGGCCAATTAAGTCTTATTATAAAGTGTTCTTTATAACATTGTGATGTGAATACATTTTGTTTTTATTTCCATTTGCAGGTTTATCGTTTCTTAAAAGTCTTGTCTATACAATTTTAGCAGATAAAATGCTTTAACTGTTTCATTGTTACAAAATCATTTTTAAATGCCATTGTTTTGAACCTTAATAAAGCTTAATTAAGGGCGAGGCTTCAATCATTAAGACTCAAGGAAGGCGCCAATGATGAAGACTGAAGAGAAGTGTGGTGGCCTCGAAACAGCTAGAAAGTAATAATGTCGCTTTAAAATAATCTAAAATCAAACTGATTTCATTTGCTTCGTTTTATGGCATACTTAAACGAAAGCGGAACGGTTGTTTTGGTATCTTCCCCATACAATGTGTATGGCGTAAAGCGAAGTAACGCGGCGGCAACGCAAAGGCAACGCTTTGCGATTCGATAATCTGTTCTTATTGTAGTGAAAAGGTGAACTTAAGAGCAATGAAAGAAGCTGGTATGAGCGCAACGATATGCAGCTTTTGATTATAAACTGTCAAAACCCTAAAGTGGATTCATATTCTTTTCGATCGACACTTGTTGTTCTACCTTACCTTATGCACAAAGTAGTACTCTGTGACTTTGCTGCTTTGGTGACCAAAGAGTTGCCACAGAGCATAAATATTTGCATTATACCAGGGTTGCATTACATAGTACGACATTTTTCAGGTGATTGATTCGGGACTCAATTCTGATAATTGTTTATGAAAGTAGCCCTAAAAAGAAGAACTTCTGCATCATTCGTTTGGTCTTGGTATCTCAAATAATAATTTAAGAATTAATTTGAAGTTAGTAAGTATCGTGTAGGGGAGTTTGTCCCGTTTTAGGCTTTTTGTTTGTCATAACTCGAGAACCACTAGTCCGAATAAGCTGAAATAAATTCAAAAAAATTAAGAACTACAATTCCTTTAATTTGTTCATACAACGTTTCGCTATATAAGCAAAAGTTTCGCAGTTATAAATAAATGTATGAAGAAAAAAATATTTTTTGCCTAAAAACTTTTTTGCCTAAAAACTGTAAAAAAGTGTTAAGTCCTATTACTTTCACGTAAAGTCGTATAACCCATGAACAAAATGAGACATAAATCATAAAAATCGATGGACGCTTTTCGCTTTTATTCGGATATACGGATGGGAAAATCGGCTTAGCCGTTAGCCGTACGCGTCGGCGGTGGCTTCGACTACGTGAAAATAGTAGGCGGCGGCTCCTAATAGCTGGTTATTAGCCGAACGGCTTCGTGCTCTGTTCAGCGATGACCAATAAAAGATACCGGTAGTTGGAAAAAAGTATCGCAATACTGTTATATTGTTCTTATATTTCATTCATCGGGGCTTAACTTAATCAGCTTAATTGTAAAAGATATGGACAGATTACAAGAGGGAATAAAAATAGAACATTGAAATAATCTTATTTCTAAGATTGTAGATGTTCATTAGAATTTAATAATAATACTTTATTAGGTATTTCTTATTATTTACTTTTAAGCATATCCCGGAACTTTAGAAGCCTGGATAATGTCTTAAAAGGTTGAATTCAAAATTCTAATTGACTTCTCCATACAAATGCTGCTTCTTTTATACTAATTCTAAACTTTTACATTCACGCGGTTGTAAAATTATGTATCATAGCAAGTGTATACAAAAGTATCATGAAGAGTTGCACTCTGAACCAAAACCAGAGTTGTAAAGATGCAATGTTGTACTTAAGGCCGTGACTCACTATCCTACTGAATCGTACGATCTGTTCAAAATGATATGTGTGTCCAAAAAGTGTGATAGTCTGGACTAAAAGTGTATGTGTGTGAAAGACTTTTTGACAAGTCTGTCCGATTTGCTAATCTTTTGAAAATTTTCTAAAGCCATCTTTTTCTATGCGATCAGAGTTGCCTTTTCGAAGTTGTTTACAAAAGTATAATAGTGTGGCCGTTTTGATGCGACTTTTTAAAGTAGGACAGAATTATATCAGATTTAGCTAGCAATTTTCAGTGAATGAATCGTACGATTGAGTAGGGTAGTGAATCACGACCTTTAATGACATATGCGTTAAGTTTAAATAATATAATATAAAATAATGTAAGAAATAATACTTATTAGATAAATGTGGGCTGCTACAACATGTATTTAAACGAACATTTATTTGGCAGCTGCAAAAATATACACACATACATTTTTATTTACCAGGAGACCGACATTTCTTTATTTCAACTTGCTCTCTATCAAGGTACCTCAATACCGGGTAGTCGCATAACTACAACAAATACAGCACCAACAAACACTTCATATATTTTCCATGATACAACTAACAAGGTAGCCTTTTCGCTACAATAAGAACAACTTCAATAAAAATAACATGCATTTTGTTTTTGTACAACTTATGCAAACTGTCAAAACGACGCCAATTCTACATTTGCGTAAGAAAGATGCAGATTTGCTACCTCGTTTTGGCTGCCTTTCCTCTCTGCAATCTCTTGACAACCTAAAGTAGTCAGTTGATTAACGGTTTAGCTGACGAGGCTACCTTGTTAATTGTATCGTGATATTTTCTTGGTAAACATCTTTAATATCTATCACCCATTTGTTTCCCTTTGAGTATTTTGACAGTTCTTCAGATTAACTGCCTGCTCCTCGATGTCGCAAGAAAATATAAGCTATGGACATGTAGTCGCACGATTTCGAATCATTTTGGGTTCCTCTATATCGACAGCTTGCGTTCGTATGGGCTTACGCCTTGAAATTTTTGGCATTTACTTCACAGAGATGCCACATCGGTAAATTAAAGTTTTGGTTAATTTTTTATTGCCATATTGATAAAAACTACTAAATTGTTCTTGTGTAAATACAGCCCTTCCTTAAACTGGTCAGCTGTATCTGGCAAGCTAAAGTAAATACATGCACAAATAAGTACAAAATTAAAAAGCAAACATTTTTAAAGTGCGGAAATGATTTGTGTGGTGTTTTAAAATTTAAAAGTATTTTTTTGCATAGATTTTTAATAAGTATTTTGACTCACTGAACTCTGGCATTCCTCTGGCTCTGGCATTCCTCTGGTAGCAAACAAGTGAGCTATTTAGGAAAACTACTTACATATACATATGTACTTGATGATTAGTTAATATGTTTATTAAATGAAATAAAAATGAACAATATAGGAATTTTCCAGTTTTTAATAAATAAATATAAAACTTTTTTCTATAAAAACACCCACACGATAGCAAAACAGCTAGTGCTTGATTTTGATGTTTGTGCTCGCAGTGCTGACGACATGATCGAAATAGAAGAATCGGATTTTGTATGAAAACACTTATGTATGTACGTCTTTTCGACTAGTCGCTCGAGTCATTGATCGAATAAAAGAACCTCATAGAGGAACCCAGAATACAATCGCACAACTTCGACATTGAGGAACGGGCAGTAAGAATGCTTTGACGTAGCATTGTCGCTTTTGTTTAGGTCGGGCAATTCAGCGTAAAAGTCAAGCGGAAGAAAACAATCCGCTTTTCGTTCTTGTTTAGGTATGACTGTTACATAGTTATTCTATTGAATTTTTATTTTTAAAGATTTAAAGCCATATTCATAATAATTATTGTAAGTTTATTAAGCTCTTATTTGACGTATTTCTACGGAATATTTGTCAAATCAACGTGTAATAAACCTTCAATAGTTTTTATGAATATGGGTGTTATTTTGTGTATTTTTTTTATATGAGTCTTCTTTGTTGCCCAATAAATCATTATATTCTATTAATTCTATAAATGATGCCAGTTCGATGACCAAATTATAGAGCGAATACATTTAGGAATATAAACTTTCAAAGTTGTAAATACGTTTATTTGCATATCTTAATTAATTTAACTAGTGCAAATGACAATAAATCTGTTTGTTTTGCTTAAAAAGATTTTAATGGAGATACATAGTGAATAAATATTCAATTTAGTCAAGACAAATATTTTCAACAAACACAAAACGGCAGTTAAAATGTATGCAAACTAAAAACAACTAAAGTAAATACTATATAATTCAAACTATAAAAAGTTCTTAAGTGCAAAATATTGACTCAGCAATTATTTTTAATTGAGATGGATTAAAATTTTTTTCCATAAATTATTGAGAAGTAGAAAATGCCATTTTCAATTTTATGGCAACTTTTTTCTTGCAATCAATTGATTACAACTCATAAATTTTGCAATCAATTCAAATTTCAGCAGTACTCAGCGTTTGGTAGGTTTTTGGTTGCGACTATTTGCATTTGCGATTATATTGCAACTGATATTGAGAACCCTTCTCTACAATTTTTTGTTTACTTTGTTTTAAAATGTCAGCTGTTCGAGTGTCAGTGTTGCAAACGCAATACTCATGCGAAAAGACCAACACGTAATTAGCGGTGCGTAAATGCAAAAATATTGCGAGTGCAACCCTGTATATTTTGTTGTTGGGTTGCAAAGAAAAAGCAACGATTTCTTGCATTCGCACTAACGCAAGACATTTGCACCAAATAATGAACTGCGCTATTGTGGAACATTTTACACAGATTGCAATGGAAGAAGGCGTGCTGCATCCGCCGCCGAGTTTAGGGATATTGTAAAAAAAATTTGCAAACTGCCCCACCCCCATTTAGTGTTTGTCCCTAACAATACTTTTATAAATTTTCTCTCCATCGCCTTGCATCTGTAAGGAAGATATTTGCTTCTGTGTCTCCTCTTTTGGAGGATTCCCACACAAAAATATGTAGATAGCTTTCGAGATATACCCCGATCGTGTTAACTAGCTCCAGGGTCCCTTTGGAGGCATCAAATGTGTGACCTACCATTCTTAGAGTTCTTTTTTCGACATCTTCTTGGAACAAACATAACGCTATATCTCTCTGCCTTAGGGCGCTCCCACACAAACATAAGATATTCATAACTCGTCTCCACATCGTCCTAACTTCCTCCTCTGCGCCTCTGGAGGAGTTAAATATAGCACCGATTGCCAATAATTTTTCTTTCTCGACATTTTCACGGCACAAACCAAACCTCTATCTCCACCTCCTTAGATGGCGCCAATACAAAAATAATTTTAGAAATTTCCCCTCAACGCCTTAACTAGAGTTTCAAAAAATCAGATATATGAATGACTCCCTAATTTATTCTCTCAACCAGTTTTTAGAACACAAACAACCTCTTTAGAGGCACCCGCATACACAAATGTTCGCAAACATTTTTCGTTTAACTTCTTAACTAGTCCTATCTGCCGGAAACAAGAGTTAGACTTTTCTGCTCGATATTTCTTCGCCTGTTCCTCAATGTCGCAAAAAAATGTAAGCGATCGAAATGCAGTCGCACGATTTCGAATCAATTTGGGTTCCTCTATGACGACAGCTTGCTTTCGCATGGGCTTACGTCATGAAATTTGTGGAAATTACTTCACAAAGATGCCATATCGGTAAATTAAAGTTTTGGTTGATTTTTTATTGCAATATTGACAAAAACTACTAAATTGTTCTTGTGTAAATACAACCCTTCATAAAACTGGTCAGCTGTACCTGACAAGCCAAAGCAAATACGTACATAAATAAGTACAAAATAAAGAAGCAAACATTTGGAAAGTATGGAAATAGTTTTTGTGGTGTTTAAAATTTAAAAGTACTTTTTTTTCATAGCCCCTTAAAAAGTACTTTAACGCACTGAACTCGGGTATTCCCATGATACAACTAACAAGGTAGCATTTTCGCTACAATAAGAACAACTTCAATAAAAATAACATGCATTTTGTTTTTGTACAACTTATGCAAACTGTCAAAAAGACGCCACTTCTATATTTACAGAAGAGAGATGCACTGAGCTTACGCGGATTTGCTACCTCGTTTTGGCTGCCTTTCATCTCTGCAATCTCTTGACAACCTAAAGTAGGCAGATGATTAACGGTTTAGCTGACGAGGCTACCTTGTTAATTGTATCATGGGGTATTCCTTTGCTAAACTCAGGATTTTCTTCCATCCAGTGAACAGTTTAGAAAAACTACATGCACACATATGATAATTGTTTAATACAGGGTGGCGCAAAAATAACCTTCCGATGTAGTTAAAAAAAATGAAAAACATTGATTCTTCTTATGGATTATTTTTATTTGGTCTTTTAATTTTTTACATCAAGTCGAGAATATGATGTCATATAAATCGCCGCCGCCACAGTTGATTGTCATTTGAGACCTTTTTATAGCATTTTCCATCACATAGGCCAAAACTTCCAGCGATAGGTCCTCACATTCTTGACGGATATTGTCTTTAAGAGCTGCAAGAGTCTGAGTCTTGTTGACATAAACCCACTACTTCAAAAAGCCCCACAAAAAGAAGGCTGCAGCGGTCAAATCAGGCGATCTTGCTGGCCAGTGCAAATCGCCAAAACGGGAGATTAGGCGCCCGGGAAATGCATCCTTCAGCATATCGGTTGTGGCACGTGCAGTGTATGCCGTAGCGCCGTCCTGTGGGAACCACATGTTTTCCTATCCCAATTCATCAAGTTGCGACAAAAAGAACTCGTTGATCATTGCTCTGTAGCGTTCACCATTCACAGTAACCGTTTGGCCCGCGACGTCATCGAAGATAAAAGGTCCGATGACTCCTCCAGCGAAAACAGTACACCATACAGTGACTTTGAGCGGGTGTAATGGCTCTTCGTGGGTTACACGCGGAATTTCAGTGCCCCAGAAGCGTAAATTTTGCTTACTTATGTACCCACAAGATGGAAATGGGCCTCATCCAAAGTCACCGACCGATTATTGGTCAAATAAATAGTCACCAATATTCCGCGTTCTGGAGCAGTATAGCGTAACATTACTTATTAACGTGTATTTCGCATGTGTTTACTATACAAATGTCAAAACAGAACTGACATTAGGGGCCAATCGCAAAATGTATAGCATTTTCTGATAGGAGGATAACTTTTGCGCCACCTTGTATGTTTACTAAAGAAAAATGAAAAATATGTGGATTTTCTAGTTTATTTCCCGGTTTTGTAACAAATAAATAAAAAAAATTTTTCTACAAAAACACCCATTCGATAACAAAACGGCAAGCGACTGATTTGGCGTTTGTGTTCGCAGTGCTGACGACATGACGACACTTACGTCATTTCTACTAGTCGATCGAGTCATCGTTCGTATAAAAGAACGTTATAGAGGAACCCAAAACAATATTCTTTCGCTTGGAATGCGAACAATTGCACAACTTCGACATTGAGGAACAAGCAGTCTGTCTAAAGAAAAAATTAAATTATTGCGAGAAGAGAATAATCAACGTTTTCAAGGGAAATATACCAGCTAAGCAATCCAAAATAAATTCAGATTTTAACAATTAGCGGTAACATATCACTAAGAAAATACATGTGTTCTATATCATATCGTTCTTCGATTTGGCTGGCACTGACGTTGTATAAATTCGCCTTGCATTAAGCTAACTAATAGCCATGCAAAATATTATAGTCTAAACCCTTGTGAGTAGTTAACTAATAACTGTGCATTTGAGCCTTAGAAAAATATTTTTATAGGCATATAAAAATATCTGTTTATAAATTTCGAACAAAACAAAATACAAAACTAAATTTAAATGAATTTTTTTCTTTCTTTAATTTCAAAATGTATTGTTTGATATTTCTGTGCTTTTGGCGAACTCTCACCAAATTATCTGCAGCCATAGATAAAATCGTTACAAACTTTTTAATGCGTTTTTTCTTAGAATGCGTAAAATATTTTGCGGTGCTATTAGTCACTTTTGGATTTGGTTACTTAATATTCTATCACGTAAGTAAAAACTCATAGAGAAGGATTATTCTTTAAAGCGTAAAACTGTTTTCAATTTAAAGGGGAATGCAGTCAGTCAGTATGAAAGCTCTTTGTTGCATGACATTAAATCTGAACGCCTCAGTTCTGGATTGATACAAAATGGCAGTTTCAGCAAATATCCCTTTATCGTGGAAATTCCATCAAAACCTTCAGCAGAATCATTGAAGAAACAAGTCATTGTTAGTCTTCACTCGAGACCTCAGAAGTGAAAGAGGCTCGTTCAGGGATCAAAATGCCTCAAATGTTTAACGAAAGAAAAACTAAATTAAATCGCAAAATTTAAGCTTGAATTTTTATTTAAAAAAAATTTGTGAATTTTTTTCTTCTCATGATTCTATTGTTCAGCGTGGGATGACGGCATTTCATGAGCTGTCGATGTTGTTGGCATTGCATCAGTATCAAATTCTTGTCTCAATTCTTTATTTGTTGGCTCATCAATTAAAGACGAGTCCACTTGTGGTCCACTTTCAATACTGTTCGGTTTGGGATTTGATTTCTTACCCAGGCTTGTTTTAGTTGTTTGTGATGGTCGGCTTGTTTCATTTGTTTCATATTTATTTTGAGAGATAAACAAATCCTTAAATGGGGCGGCTTCATTGCTGTTTCTGGCTCCTGTACTATAAATTTCTGGATTGTTTAAAGTATTTTCAGAATTCATGTGCTGCTTTATATTCTCCTCGAACTCTGCTTCAATTTCAAGCTGCTCCAACAAACTTGCTCTGTGTTGTATCAGTTTTTCGTCAGGTGCACCAATTCTTAAGAAAGTTTCACTCACAACTGGATGCGGTTCTGAGCCATATTCCATTCTGAAATAGTTTTTAGTGTCAAATTTGTTGGGTACTGGTGACGCAAGCAAAAACTCATCCAACTAATTTTGAATAAAATAAAGAGTTTTTCAACGAAATTATTAAGAGAAAAATAATAAATAATAAAGCGTGTAAAAGCCATCAAAAATTCCGAAAGAAATTTCCCGTTATGAACAATAAAAGTTTGCTTGAACATTTTTAAAGCAAACTTATTTGCCAAATAAAAATTCTATAGAATAATGGCAAACGAACAAAGTATTAACTGACTGTTCCTGTAATTGCAAACGAAGTTTTCATTTTACTCTTGCTTTCCAAGCTTGAATAAATAATAAATTCAAAAATTACCTTACAAATATGAACTTAATTATTTATTTGCTTTAAGAGCCAATTGAAATGTATTAATTCAGGTCCAAAAATGAACCTTTTCAAAAAATACAACAAACATTTTTTGAAAAGGTTCATTTTTGGACCTGAATTATTACCTTACAAATGTTTTCTGTCTTTTTCAGCCGTCTATATGCCGCCTACATTTCATTGATGCTAATCAACTCATCAGTAGGCTCGAAAAATGCTTAAAAGAATCTTTGAAACTTAACTCCTTATGTCATAGTTCCCATGAACCAAATGAGAATCAGAAATATTCAAATTAATACATTCCAATTAGCTGGTAAAGCAAATAAATAATTAAGTTCATATTTGAATAAATAATTCTACATTTCTGAACAAAAGATATTGAAGAAAAAATTCAAAACCATTAAAAAAGCACAAACGCAACATGCAATATTTTTTAGACCATCGTATGGGCAAATTTCTCAACTATGAACATTTTTATTGAACATATGTAAGTATTTGTTTTCAATGTTCATACATACATACATATGTATGTATTAATTCAGGTCCAAAAATATATGTATGTACTTTGCAAATACTTTTCAATCGGCTCTTAAAGTAAATAAATAATTAAGTTCATATTTGTTTATACATACGAACATAATTGTGTCAACGAATAAACCGGTTCGCAGTTCAGAAATCGGCTCCTTATCCACTTACCATACGAAATGACCTCAGAGCAAAATAATACAGAATTAACAGAATTAGAAAAAATTTTGATATCTCCTTGCAGACGTTGAGAGAAACATTTACAATCAAAGCAATGGATTCGCGTACAAATGACTCAAATATTTCCACAATTTGTTCTTCCATTGAAATAACGTTTTAAATCATAATCAAATTTTGTTGAAATTTTAAAATTTTGATTTGAAAATTGAAATATAACTAAAATAACGCCGTGTGTGTGTATGTACATATGTAGAAATGTTTTCTAATTAACTTGTATAGACGACCTCAAGCATTGAGTAGTCGAAGAAACTAAATGTTAGCCGGGCCACCAACCATGAATGATTAATTTAGTGGCAAGACTATTCACATAATTTTCATCTTTCTCATACAATCAATAAACAGTTGTTTGTGTTGTTCACTGTTTGTTTTTGTAGCAAAACAAAAATCTTTTATCTTGTTTCTTATCAAAAACGAATCTGCTAATAAGAGTTACAAGTGGAAATTTCTATTTAAACAGCAGAAGCGTGATCTCACTTAAATGCTAATGCGTGCCATGGCGGAGATTAATGTAAAAGCCGGTATTCAGGAAATTCTTAAGAGAATTGATGTTGCCTACGAACAACGGCCAAAGGTGTGTGCGTGTGTGTGTGTGGCTCTACGCTCAAACATACTATACTTGCTTACAAAATTTAAATATTAATTTACTTTCTTTTAGCATTTAAAAGGAGGCAAACCTCTTTTGGTGGCTGTTAGTAAAACTAAACCTGCAGAATTGGTCATTGCTGCATATGCAGCGGGTCAGCGTCATTTTGGTGAAAACTACATTCAAGAGTTGGTAGAGAAAGGCAATCATCCCGACATTTTGGCTCAGTGTCCCGAAATAAAATGGCACTTCATTGGCCATCCTCAAAATAATAAAATTAATAAGGTATAACAATATGAAACGGCTAAACTGTAGAATAAGGAGCCAGGCTTTGAAAAATATAAGTTTTATAGGTTGGTAGAAAGGGTCGTAGACCTCCCAACACAGAAGTCGAAGTCTGCCGGAGGCTTTTAGTCTATTAAAAATTCGATGTTGAAATTGTGGAATTTACTAAGAAAAATAAGATAATGTTAGTTAAGCAGTGCTGCCAGAGGAAGGTTTTGTACAGAACATAAAATCGCGAATTCATAAACGGTTTCAAGCATCCAAAATCGTTTTTTTATATTTAATTTAAATAACGTTTTTTGATGGGTATGCAAAATTTGTGCTCAACAACCGGGCTAAGGAATTTTCTCCTCAATGGTATAACCAACACCGGCTTCGCGTACAAAACCTGTAATCATCACATATGGCCTACAATAAAAAATGCTAAAAACTGCAACTTGTCGAAATCTACCAGGTGTCCCTATACAACGTAAAGTTACAATTAGCCGTTACTCTCGAACCGTGAGAGACAGAGGGATGAAATTTGCATAATATATGTATTCACATATGCTCCACAACAACAACTGTAAAACTACTAGGTGTCCCTTTACAACGTAGATTAACAGCTATAGCTCTCGAGCCGTAAGAGATAGAGAGCCGAAACTCGTACAATGTATGTATGTATTCCCAGATGCTTTACAACAGCAAATGACAACAACAACAGCAAGTCGAAAATTACTAGGTGTCCCCATACAACATAAAGTAGCAATTAAACGTAACTCTCAAGCTGTAAGAGGCAGAGAGATGAAATTTATACAATATACATATGTATTCACAAATGCCATTTCATGCGTACATTACACATACGTACGGAACCCCAGGTGTGCGAGCCAGCCTCGTACTTGACTGAATTTATTCCCAATCAATTATTTCAATATTTCTTTATTTCTCTATTATTGAAATTTTGTGATCAAAAGACTTCTATGTCCAATAAATATGTTTGTGTGCAGGAGGAAATAATAAAATAAATAAAACACAACAAATTAATAATAATAATAAGTATAGATCACCAAGATCAGTTTATTCTTTATGCTAATTTTTCGACCTTTGTTGTTTAGTATTTAAAAAAAAGAGAAAAAAAAAACTAAAAACATTCCTGACGAAGATACCCATTGAGGTATCGAAATATAGAATTTAATAAACATTTATAAAAGAACAAGGCTCGAACTGTTAAAATACAAGATCAGTTTATTTAAAGTATTACCTTAGCAGAAAGGATTCGCTAGTGTTCAGCTTAGAGTTCGCTTAACAAGTGAAGCAATTGCAAAATGGTGAAAACAATTCTCTCGCTAGAATCACAGAATTACTCCGAAAATACAAAGATGTAAGAAAAGGAGTATCTTTCAGATTCTAGTAGAGCGATTGCAAATAATATGAGCAATAATACAATTACGAAAAACGATTTTAAATTCAACTTAAACATAATACAATTGCAAATGTGTATATATAAATAGCAATAGCAGCCCCACTTAGACTTAATTGCGGGTCTATTTAAAAACTTATATTAAAATATATGAAAAAAGCATTATAATGCAGCCAGCAATTGGAAAGATCGGAGAAACTACAGTAAAAATAGATAAACTTATCAAAGATGCCAAAGGAAAAATAAATAAAAATAATTTTGTTTTTGCTGGAATCTGGGGCCGGATTCTGGCATTCGTGATCCAATATACTAGATAATAAAACAATGTAGAGCAAAAACAAAATGAGCAACAAACACACAGCATTCTATAACGAAATCGTTCAATCACGAGTGCCAGAATTTGGCCTCTGGAAAAATTTGTTCTTGTCAGATAAAGAATTTTCGAACGAACAAAGCTGTAACTCACTTAAAATTTATCTATATGTATTTATTTTTGTTTTTCTGGCTCAATTCTTATTACTTGTAACTCCTATTTGTTGTTTTTCCTGCCTTTAACCAAAAGCAGGCAAAACAAAAAATTGGAGTCACTTTTTATCTTTTGAGTATCAGATTTGCAATTTAGTAGATATTAAAAAAAAAAAATCACTTTCATTTTAACAGATCATCAAGGTACCAAATTTGTTTATGATCGAAACTGTCGACAGTCAAAAGCTGGCTAATAATTTAAATACCGCCTGGGAGAAATTACAAATTGATAATAAGCAGCCATTGCAAGTGTTGATACAAATAAACACAAGCGGTGAAGAAGGTACGAGTAAAATATAAAATTATAGAAAATGTACATATTCCAGATTACTTTTTGCGTTCTTATTTCTTTTAAGTCAAAAATGGTGTTGCTCCCAGTGAGGCCTCCTCGTTGTTTAAATTTATCAAAGAAAATCTAAAACATTTAGATGTCAAGGGTGTAATGACTATTGGTGCTTATGGTTTTGATTATAGCCAGGGACCCAATCCAGATTTTATAAAATTAATGGAAGTTCACAAACAGATTTGTGAAGAAAATCAATTGAATGAGGCTGAATTGCAGGTTTCGATGGGCATGTCCAATGATTTTGAAAAAGCGGTAAGTCATGAATGAAAAAGTAGTGGAAATGGTGTTGAATGAAATTACGTAAAATATAAAATGTAATACAACAATGTTTATCAGTTGGCTTATTAAAAGTAGTTTAATTATCTTTTTCTTTATTATTACATTTTTGTTAGATTTTGCTTGTTGTACACCTGAAAAAACTGCATCTCATATTTATGGTATAAACGTTTTGATAAATGAAACAATAAAATTTGCCATTTTTATACAGCAGAATACTTTTGAATTCTCCCAGATTGCATAATACCGTTTAGTGTCAAGTATGTTCCAGTGAGCAAGAGTTTTAAAATGTCATAAAGCTTTTTTATATTTTGCTGTATAATTGTCTAAACCTATTTATGTATGTCAAAGTAAAATCTTAAAAATCTCACTTTATAGATATTAAATGTTATACAGGGTTTTTCAACAGGGACACTACAATAGTACAGGGACAGCAGACGACGCCATATTTCTTGCCGCTCTTTTGATATTTCTTTTCAGTAAGGTTTGCCATTTCATGATGGCAAGATATAAGAGCCAACAACGAGTCGAAATTCGGAGCTAGTGGTCTCAACATTAAGAGCGCTACGTCCAATTTATGGTCGTGATAATCGTCCTAGCAGAAAAACAATTGAGCGTCTAGTGGAAAAATTTGAATTCACAGTCACAATACAAAATGTTCCTGTGCCAGTGAGACAAAGAAGCGCCCGTAGTGTCGAGAATATTGCTGCCGCTGAGGCTTCAGTTGAAGAAAGTCCAAATGTGTCTTTCACACGTCGTTCTCAAGCGTTGGGCATCTCTGTGACGTCGTTGTGGCGAATTTTGCGAAAAGATATTGGCCTACATCCTTACAAGATCAAATTGACGCAGGAACTGAAGCCGATTGACCACCAGAAGCATCGTATGTTCGTGAATGGGGCTGAGCAACAATTTGTAAATGATTCGGATTTTCATCGAAAAATCATCTTTAGCGATGAGGCTCATTTCTGCCTGAGTGGCTTCGTCAATAAACATAATATGCATTATTGGTCAGGCAGCAATCCACACGTACTCCATGGGTCATCATTGCATCCCGACAAAATTACGGTTTGGTGCGGTTTATGGGCCGGCGCCGTCATTGGGCCGTACTTCTTCCGTGATAATTATGACCGGCACGTTACTGTGAATGGGAATCGCTACCATTCAATGATAACCGCATTTTTGACCCCAATTGGATGATATAGACTTGGAGGACATGTGGTTCCAACACGACGGCGCCACAAGCCACACAGCGAATGTTACAATCAATTTATTGAAAACCAAGTTTGAAGAAAGCAAGGCGAATCCATTACAGTGCCCGCATACCAAGGCGAATCAAGTACAGGTGGTCGCAATTCAATTCGCTTCAACATTTTCTCTCGAGACGTCATACATTTTGTTGTCGTTTACTATCAGGTTTGACAACTCAGAAGATAAATTCGTAGAAAAATGTTGAAACGAATTGGGATGCAGACACCTGTAATGGATTCACATTTTTTCACGATTTTATCCAAGGCGAATTCATTACAAGTGCCCGCATACCAATTCGCTTCAACATTTTTCCACAATTTTATCTTCTGAGTTATCAAAGCTGATAGCAATCGACAACAAAATGTATGACGTCTCGAGAGAAAATGTTGAAGCGAATTGAATTGCGACCACCTGTACTTGATTCGCTTTGGAAGAACGTGTTATATCGCGAAATGGTCCAGTCGATTGGCCGCCTTGGTCGTGCGATTTGACGCCGTTAGACTATTTCCTGTGAGCTTAGGTCAAGTCTATATTCTATGCCGACAAGCCAGCGACGATTGATGAACTTCATACGAATATCGAACGTGAAATTGCAGCAGTATCGGCCAATTTATGCTTGAAAACCGTCGAAAATTGGCTTCAGCGTCTTAACTTCTGCAAGCGCGTCCATGGTGGCCATGCAAAAGAAATCGAGTTTCATACATACAGAATTTTATTGATATTCAAAACCGTTTTTGTTTTATTAGAAAAAAAATTATGTAGCGCCCTTATTGAAAAACCCGTTACAACCAATAACAGTTTGATATATCATTATTTTTAATTAAATACAATTTTAAAATTTATATTATTCGCATGGAAGAAATATTTATAATGTAAACAAATTTTGTAGCTTTCAATGTTTCTTAAGCAAACAATTGCAGATGTATGTATGTATGTATTTATTTTGTTTATTTTTCTTGATATATTTCCAGATCGAAATGGGCAGTACTATTGTGCGTGTGGGTAGTTCTATTTTTGGTGAACGGGCTAAAAAGGCCACTACTGCTTAAAAGCGTTTGCGAATCGTTTGATTTTTTAACACAAACAAATCGCATTTTCAAATTTCTATTTCACTTTGTAGTAGATGTGGTTGTTGCTTCTTCTTTATGTGTGAAATGAGTAAGCCACATACATATTCTTTTTATTGTTGTAATGAAAAAAAATATCTAATGAAGAATTTTTTTATATTTTCTTTTTTAGAATTTAGGACAATACTATATAACGGTGTGCCAGAGATGACGCAGCTTAAAATTGATAATCTAATTGTATATAAGATTAATGAATAAGTAAATATGTATGTATATAGTGCACTCAAAGTATGCACATATGTATGTATGTATGTTTTTACACGAAAAATTTGTGTATTGTATGTATGTTAAATAAAGAAAATAAGCTCAAACACTATTTCTTGCAAGCAATTACTGAAAAGTGAGCCAGTGGCAATATGTTTTCTTATTTGTACGAAACCCCATTGCAGATGATGGCTGTGTACTCAGCATTGGCAGATGATGGAAACCCAATACGATCAAAAATTGTTTCCATACTTAATGATGCAAGAAGCGTTAGCGAAAAAATATTATGTTTTTGTGTAAGTTTAAATAAATGTATGCCTCTGTGATCACGATATAATTTTCATTGGTAAATATCTTTTCCCAGTTGTACGATAAGAGTAATATGTAATGCCAGCCCTTTTGTTGTTTACTATTTACGTCGCCATCTTAAGTGCGATTTCAAAAAATTTCATAGTGATATAGTTTTAGATATAGTAATATTAATTATTGATATCACTTCCGGTATCTCGCATCCTTCTCCTCCCCCAAAGAAATTTTCAAAATTCTAATCTTTTTCCGAGGGTTGCGTAATACACTACTAATATTTTTTGTAGTTTTGGAATCGTTATGCAAATATATTTCATTCTGCGGGGTGACCGGCACAATTTCCTTCTTCGACCCGGTCTAATAATACATAATCTACATATGTATTAAGTTAGGTCCCTTTACCAACTTGACGTTGTGTTTGGATCTAAATAAAAAAAAAATAAATCAAAATAAGCAAAATTGGCATTTATCCAAGTGACTTGAAATTTATAGTGGATTCTATTACATATTTGTTAGGAGCAAGTGCCAAGGAATTCCAATACAAAACTGAAGACAAATGGGCTTATTTCAAAATGTTTATGGGTAAGTATTTAGATTAAGGGGTCTCATTTCAATAGGAACTCTACGACCCATCGAATAATAACATTTGATACAGAAAGCTCCAGCAGGAATATAAAATTTGATCCTGTACTCATGTACCGTGGGGAGCCCGTGGGATTCCAATTTGCAGGAAAACTGTTTCTGTACTGAAAGTTCGTGCAAGTGAGAGATAAATTCTTGCACGAAACAGCCCTCCCCAGGGTACCTTGTTTTTAGCCCAAAGAACTGTCAAAATATACAACACAAAAGCGAACAAATGGGTGAGAGAACTGATAGATTTCTACCAACAAAATGCTTGAAGTGTTTGATGTAGTTGTGCGACTAGCTGGTATCGATATATGTTGTTTAACTCATGATACAACTTATAAGGTAACCTTTTCGCTACAATAAGAACAACTTCAATAAAAATATGCAAACTGTAAAAAAGACACCACTTCTACATTTACAGAAGAGAGATGCGCTGAGCTTACACGGATTTGCTATCTCGTTTTGGCTGCCTTTCATCTCTGCATTCTCTTGACAATCTAAAGTAGTCAGTTGATTAACGGTTTAGCTGACGAGGCTACTTTGTTAATTGTATCATGGGTTTAACTACTTTACCAAACTATTCAGCTGTTACAAAAAGTAAGCACAACAACAAACAAAACAGCTCAACTGAATCAAACAACTTGACAGCAATTGTGATGTTGTTCAATTAGTATATTTCATATAAAAATACCTGCAAAGCATTTTAAAATCTAAATGCTCCTACGAAAACATTTCCTCTTCCCAAAATAATGTATGGTACATATTATTATTTTTTGGCACAGAAATGTGGTCTTTGGTGTTGCTGTACTTTTGTGTTTATTTGTGTATTATTGAGAGAACCGTTCTCACTTTACCGAATTTGGTGCAAAAAGTACAGGATCAAACATATAATTACGTTCATTGACTTTATATAATTGAAGTTTAGTGTCAAAAATTACCTTAAGTTCATGTTAGATAGATTTTTGTTTGTGAAAGATAATAAACGTAAATTTTGAGAATTATTAGCTGGGGGACAACCTGCTGCCTCATGTCCGCGCATAACTTACAATAAACGCAACACCAACAAACTATTCATGTATTTTATTCTCTATTCTGTTTAACATTGTTCGCGTTTGTATTTTTGTGTTGCGTATTCATGCAATTTGTAAACAAGCCATTGACAGTTTAACGGTTAGAGACAGTCAGCTGCTCTTGTAAGAAGACTACCTGGTGTAAAGACACCTTAAACTGCTGCTATGTGCATAAAATATTTTAAACAATTATTTACAACACATTGCTTCACAAAAATAGAAAAATCCGCAAAAATACGTTGTTTGGACATACATACATATGTATGTATGTATTTCTCACCAATGAATTGAAATATTTCCTGCAATCTACTTCTTTTTTTTTATTAAAATATGTATGTATGTACATATGTGTGAAGGCAATAAATTCTAAATAGATTTATAATTGTCATGTTTCAAATACTGAATGCAAATTTCATATATTTCATATATTTATATTTCATATAAAAAAAATATTGTCATTATTCGTCTTTACACAAAAAAATATTAGGTTCGTTTGGGTAATTTTCCAGCAAAAAAAAAAGTGAATAACTACATGCAGGGTGGGCCAAATTATCGAAAACTACAGTTTTTCATTATAATTTTTTTATTTTTCTTAGCACTTTGCAAAATTGAAATAGAATTTTGCAGAATTTGAAATGGAACAGACTGACTGAATTTGAACAGCATCCCCAAATCTGTGAACTTAATTTCTCAAATCAACGTCCCATTATTTTGACTCAGCTTGCATGGCGTCGATGTTTAGGGTCACCCTTAAAAACTACGCTTGCAAATATTAGATATGGTTAAATGAAGACGATAAGTAAAACAAATTTTCTAACCGAATAGGTGCTGATGAGAAGCAGGTGACATCGAAACAGCTAGTTGAACCCCAGCTCAGGTTATAGTTTTGTTGAATGTTTTTTCCTTAATTAGTTAGCACCAGTTCTTGCAACCATTTCAAATCGTGAACTGAAACTCATTTAGAAAAATTCATTAACATAGCAATTGTTATACGAAATGCGAGAGCCAGCACAGGCCCGTGTTTATAAACAGAGTAAATATACACTGAAAGAATTTTGTCCCTATATCTAACGAACGCGACATTAATTTGATGAAAAAATTAATTTTCAACCAACACACTGAGCGGCCAAATGAAAAAAGGGTAATGAATCTGTATTTTTGAAACGTGCGAGGTGTTCCTAAAACAATGCATGAAGACATCATAGAAGAGGACCCAGCCATTAAGACAAAAATTTCAAAATTCAAAAAATTAACAAAAAAAAAAAAAAAATTAATAAATAAATACCTGCAGTTTAACTTATTTACTTTTTGAAAAATCTAAAATTTTAAAATTACCCAGTGCAGCAACGTAATCATGAAAGCGGATGTGAGCAGCACTCCTCCGAAAATCTTGCAGCAGGTGATTTTCTCCAGCGCCCCATAAAGTCATTACGATTGTACCAAAGATCCAAAAGAAAATTTCTGGAACGTATTCTCCAGGTCTTATTCGCCAACAGCTGCCTTGTTGGCTCTTGCCTGAACATTCCGTTGACATGCCAACTTGGAGTCTAGGCAACCCTCCATTTACACATGCAAGTAACTTGTTGCAAGTTGTGTGTACATATTAACAACCACTACACTGACAGAGACAATAAAAGCTTTTGCTACTTGCTTGATTGTTTACACCGGCAAGTGCAAGCTCATTTTTAAAATGTCGTCGAAGAAAATGGTCTCAAAGAAAATTGCTTTACTTTACAAAATAAAAGAATCAAATGAAATCAGTTATTATAAAAAAAAATTATGCGGAAAAAACTACAAAATCACTGTTCCTTTTTTATATTTAACCCGGCATTTAGACGGGAAAGTGCTTTCATTAAATTTTTGTATACGTGTTATGAATAAAAATTTCAATGAAATCTGTTACTTTCATTAAAATTTCTTGCTCACTTTCAAAGGAACGTGAAAGTTCATTTTAAAAATGTCGTCAAAGCGGAGAGTTGCAAGTATTATAGTTTTGTTTACTATTGAAATAGAATTGCCAAGACTACTCCAAACATAAATTTATGGAGCAACATTCGAAAATAATTTTTATGGCTAAACTTTTATTAGTTAATTTAATAATTATCACTATAAATATACTTCATTTGTGTTCTTTATTTATATTTGCTGTAAATATGTTTTAAATATTTTCTAATGTACAACATATTTTAAAATTCACAATTATTATTCTACTGCAATCCTGAAAATTTCTAAGTGCCGTGGAGTAGGCAACTGTGTTTACTACTTTGTCACTTTACTTTCAGTAAATGTCAAAAAATTACTTTCAGGAAAATTTTGCTGAAAGCTGAGTTGAAAGTTAGAATACTGTGAGTAAAAAAGTGTCAGTGTATTGCAACTTTCAGGCATTTACTTTCCCGTCTAAATGACGGGCTTTTTTGTGTATTGCTTTTTCTGTTTATGTCCTCGTCTACATGACTTTTTAACGGCTGGGTTGCCAAAGTATTGTCATACGGATTGTTATGGGGAAGCAAATTATACGAATAGCTTTCTTTTATCAAATAAATCGTAAATTTATATTAAGAATCCATAAAAGCCATATTTTACTTCAAATTTTCATATTTTATCTTATTTTTCGGTATGTAAAATCAAAATAAATCATTCCTTGTAAGTTGTGTATTAAAATTAAAATATGAACTTTATAAGGTAACACTGTTTTTGCTTTTTGTCATTTTACCGACATGCAAGTAAAAAAAATTACTCGCAATCAAAATCTCTTGCAAGTGAGCTCATAACTTGCAGAAATATGATGGTATTAGTAAAAAATGTCAATGTATTGAGTTACTTGCACTTGTACTTGCGTGTATAAATGGGGGGTAAGTGCCAAAATACTTCTCCTTCTCTGACAATTTAAATCCAATCCAATTCATAGTTCAAAGTTTAAGCAGGCTTCCATTTCCGAGTAAAAGCTAATAAATAGGTTTAAATGAAATTAATCCATTAGATCTATGATAGTTCATTGTCGCTATGGAAATTTTCAGTGGAATAATGAAAAAATTTTGGTGAAATACATTTTTTAGAACTTTTTCTTTCAGTGTACATTCCCCTTTTTAAATTACTTTCACTAAACCTTACTATATGTATATAAGTCTTAAATTTCTTAAAAACTTTTTCAAAAATGTCATTTTTTTTACTGATTTTTTAATGTTAAAACCATATGGTTTTGCATTTATTAGAAAAATCTTTTGCTGTAAAAATTTTCATTTGCTCAACAAAAAAAAAAAATATAATTTTACTCTCTCGATTTTCCCTCTAATTTACCAGATGATAGGTACGGGAATGCAATACAGTAGCACTCAATAAAATCTTGTGAATTGTAGTAAAAATGTTTGCGTTGACGAACACACCGATTATTATCTCACATTGTACACATGTATGGTGTTGAACGAAATTACTAAACGATGAAATAATGATTTGGCCAAAGGCCAAATTAAATTAATAATTTTTGGCAGCTATTAATAAGAAATATGGGAATAAAATTTTGCAGAAAATAATTTACATACATATGTACATATTTTTGATTGGTTGCGTTGTAAATCTCTATTATGTCTCATTATGATTTGTGTTAAAAATAATCAAATTGCGAAAATTAAGTAATTTTTATGCAATTCTGCACTTTTTTTCTGACTCGTCTGTGCGATAGACAAATATGGTTGAATGTATGTGATTAAATGTATTTTGTCTGGTATTTAGTAAAATGACAGCTATTTCAAGGCATTACAAAGTTATCATTTTGTGAGTCAGCGCGGGTGGACTTCGACCATTTGCCCAGTAATGTACATACATATGTACATATTTGTAATTTTTCCTTACTAATTATTTGTTTTCCTTTAAAAAGATATAGCTAAAACTAATAACATATGGATGACAAAAATATTGGTCTAATTAATACCTACTGATTCATAAAGTAATATTCTTTTAAGTATTTTATTATTATCTAAGTATAAGACTGATTCATTTTATAGATCAACTAGAGATGTCCGCATGAGGAATGTATTTACGTACAGTTTCACAAAACTATTTTTATATAGGCGCACTTTAATTGCATATATGTATGTATGTACATACTATCTCTTAAAAATAAGAACATTTTCAATACACTTTCTTGTCGAATTATTAAAAAAATTTTAAATTAGCAAAATACAATAAGAACGCTGGCAACGCTGACAGTTTAACTGTGGGGGTGTTTTGGTATGTTTGACTTCTAAATTGTGTTAAGTAAAATTGTACCAACTTTTGCATACCTGACCTTTCAACAACGCATATTATAGGACAACACTCACCAAAGTAAATTTTACATATTCATTAACTCAAGAACATACAGCCACCAACGGCAACAATTTGTAGGCATGGATGTACATATGTATGTACTTGTCGACGCAATCAAGCATGTGCGTATGTACCTAAGCAAAAATAATGCATACATGATGCGGTGTAGTGTTGAAAAAAATTTTCTTTTTCATTCATTTCCAAAGGATTAACCAATATTTTTTTGGAACGACGTTCCTTAACGCGGCTCGCTGGTAGTGCAAATTAGTAGAAATCGTCACAAAAGCGTGTGAGCTGTTTATATGTACTGGTGTATCTGTCGACAAACAATTGTGTAGGTAGGTGTCTCCGCTGACAGCAGCGGAGACACCTACCAATAAATATTAATTAGTTGTGAAAACGGACACTATCAGTTGATAGATGTAGCTAAAGTAAAAAAAAACAAAAACAACAAAAAACAGTAATATTGAAAAATTTTCTTCGTTTTGTAGCAGATTGACATAAAATACTGCATGTGTCAAAAGTAAAAAAATAAAACGTTCCAAAAATTTTAAGAAGCATATAAAATTTAAAAATTTCAAAAACAACACAAAATAAAACATACAGATAAAACATACACCTTGTATTACATTCAAAGATGAAGAAAAAACGTAAGGAACTTCGTTCCTGGTCGGGGATCCCCCGACCGCATTTCTTTTTTTTAATTTAATAACAGACAAAACCAATTCAATCTGGGCTTAAAGATTGTATTCTCTAACAGGATTTTTTCTTCTCTACTTCCAAATTGTGTTAAGTTCAATTGTACCAAGTACCTGACCTTCTTAGGAGCATCTCACATAAAATAAATAAAAACAATTTAAGTCGGACGCTTCAAAAATGTTTATAAATAAATAGTTTTTTTTGCATTTTATAATTTAAAAATAGTATGATTGTAAATGACAATAGAATGGGTGGACATGACATTAATGTATTTGAACGCAACAATAATATGGTTAATGAAAAACAATTTTTGAAAATGTTATGACTGACAATGACAATAACTGTATTGCTGAAAATTCCGGGAAATTTTCTTCTACTACAAACAAGTAATTTTTAGTAATAAACTTTTTTTAATTGGTTTTATTTAAAATTATATAATAAAGTGCATATACATACATATGTATATACATTTGAAACAAAAATTAATTAAATTAAATAGCACATGTTAATTCAATTTGTGCAATAAAAAGAGACAAATAACTGTTAGGAAATAATTTCAGATCAAGTTTAAATAAAAAAAAACATAACAGAATTCATGCCGTCATTTCGATAAAGAATACGTTTTTAGTACGACTAAAGCATTAAGTAACTCGCTTGATGTTCGGTTTCGTACTTTTGTGGCAAAGTTCCCAGCAACGGAGAAAACCCGTTGGCTATCCAACGATGTTGGTTTGATTGTTAGTAAAGCATTAAAAAAATTATCTAAGTTTTTAGTTCGAATATTGCTCGATTCATATAAAGCAAATTCTCTTCTTAGAAAATTAGTCTGAGAAAGTTTGGGCATTTTTGGATTAGCCCTTGCATTTTCCATGGCGTTTTTCAATTTAATTTTAAAACATTCATTAATTTCGTTGTCAGATATATCAGAATCGCTGCTGGACAATTCAGAAAGTGATAGCATATAATTTTAAAGAACTTTTTTATAATTTCGTATTGACATCAGGCAGTCTTAAATAATTTAGTAATGCTATATCCTTTTTTCGTTACGTCTTTGGCCAACTTTATCCCGAATTGACTCAGCTATGTTTTGAGGAAATGGTGTTTTTATTAACATAAGCTGAGCAAAAAGATTATTATATCGTCAGCTACTAAGAGGTTAGAGTCTCAGCGAATAAGCGGTGTTTTGTAAAAGTGATG
Source organism: Sturmia bella (assembly GCA_963662145.1). Taxonomy (NCBI): domain Eukaryota; kingdom Metazoa; phylum Arthropoda; class Insecta; order Diptera; family Tachinidae; genus Sturmia; species Sturmia bella. Next base: position 36,976,873 of record OY759168.1, on the reverse strand, counting down.
TTTATGTACAAACATCGTATTTTTAGAATTAAATTCCATTATTTTTGAAATTAATTTAACAAAAGTTTTTTTTTACTACATGAAATAATTAATTTTAAGAAGAAAAAAAATGTGGAGAAATAAAATATTACTGTTATAAAATACAATTTAAACATTTCCCATTTTCCCGGGAATTGCCGAGGAAAATTTTTCGGGAGTTCCCGAACCCTAAACCCTAGTAGTAACCAAAAGCATGTTTACTGCATTTGAAACGAAAATAACTTGTTTGCCACAACTTTAGGCATTGTTATAGAGAACATTATGTTGTTGTCGCAACCAAACTTTAAAATGCTTTTTCTCTGCGTGTATGGAGAGATACACAATAAGGGCCTTATTCATAATAAATATTTTTTGCTCATAAAACTCTTATTTGACAAGTGTTCCATACAAATTTGTCAAAGAGCAGCATTATAAACCTGTTATAATTTTTATGAATATCTAAGGGTGTAAAAATATTGCTGCAGTTGGCGATAGTAGAGTCGTCCACCTCAACTCGTTGTCGTGCCCGCAACGCAGTTGTGCATAAAGATTTGCATTTACATGCTTACAAGGTACAATTGACTCAACAACTAAAGCCTCTAGACCGACCATTCCAAGTGCCGTCAATGAATGGTCAGAATGCTGCCAAGAAATGGCAACAGCGTATGATCAATTTTCAAAGCAAATTATCTTCAGTGATGAGGCACATGTTCAGCTTAACGGATGCGTTAATAAGCAGACTCATCGCATTTTGGACGAATGATAATCCAAGAGTGATGGTTGAAAAACCAATGCAACCACAAAGAGTGATTGCTTCGTGGATCTTATGAGCTGGCAGCATCATCGGGCAGTATTTTTGCCTAAATGAAGACGGTCAGGCGGTTACTATGAATGGTGTTTGCTATTGTGATATGATAAATAACTTTAATATTTTAATAGTTCGAGCCTTAAGATCACTTCTTTTTTTTAATGTTTATTAAATTCAATATTTCGATACCTCAATGGGTGTCTTCCTCAGGAATGTTTTTATGTTTGATGTTTTTTCAAAAAAAAAGAATTATTATTTTTAAACCTCAAACACAAAAACATTCCTGAAGAAGACACCCATTTAGGTATCGAAATATTGAATTTAATAAACATTAAAAAACAAAACATAAGACCTTAAAGCTCGAACTATTAAAACATTAAACAACAAAGGTCGAAAAATTAGCATCAAGGATAAAGAACGTTTTATGGCCCGCATTGGAAGATTAGCATGTGGACGAAATGTGGTTTCAACGGAACGGCGCCACTTGCCACACAGCTAACAACGAAACAATGGCTCTTTTGCCCGACAAATTCAAGGGCCGTGTTATCTCACTTGGTGGCGGCGTCAATTGGCCACCAAAATCAAGGGCCTGTTCCTAAATGCATAACAACTCTGCATGTTATGCGTGCGAAAATGCAAACGTTGGTAACACTGCAGTAGTAATCTGTTCGTAAATGCAACACTGACGCAGATTAGGCGCAAATAAAAACAAAAAACTAATCATAAAAACGGCTGATGCAATGAATGAGTGAGTATTAAATTTTGTTTTTTATTCTTTAATCTCTTTTTTTTTTAATACGTTTCACAAATTTTTATAATTTTTATGTAGTCTAATTCGCAGATGGAATTAATTATTAATTTTTTCATTTTTACAATTTATTAGAAGAAAAAAAATAAATGAAATTCTCCGTTCGTAAATGCAACAATCACGGAGCGCACAACAAGCCTATACTGGCTTAGGTGTATGTCGCAAGACATGGGCAAGCAAACCCCTCCAATCAACCTAACCTAACCTAACCTAAATGCAACAATAAAATGTGTAAACAATAACATCAGCAACAGCTGATCAGCAGTGGCATCGCAAAATAATCATATTGTGCAGAGTTGTGATACATTTACGAACAGGCCTCATTGCACTGCTTTCTTTGGGGTTATTTAAAAGGAAAGGTATACGTCGATAAGCCAGCCAGCAACAATTCAAGAGCTAAAAGATGAGATAAGGCGGCACATTAACGGCATAAAACCTCCATTAGGCCTCAGCATCATCGAAAATTTGCACCATCGTATAGAGGCGGCCATTTGGTTGATATTAGTATTATCATAATAAAAATAAATGACAAAATTTCTTAAATAATTTGTGTTTTATTCAAAATCAATATCGGCCCTTAAAATTTAACCACCCTTTATGACCATGAACTGACAATTACTTACTTCTGATTCCAACAAGAAATTCGCAAGAATAAATTTACCTGGAAAAAGAAGAAACATACAAACAAATTAAATCGATTTATCAGTAAATTTTTCTTTTTAACAAAACATGCAAAATATTTCTAATTGAATGGTCGGTTTAATGTACAAAACTTTTTCTATAGCTTCGTGCATTTGTACTTTTCTCTGGGATTTCTAACTGAGTACCCCCTCACAAGCTGACAGATGATTTCAATGTTACATAAGAAATTTTATTTAAGCATACAGTACCAATGTGTGAATGTGTGCAGAGTACATATGATCAAGTATACATATATTTATTATTTTTATTTTAAAAATTTATGAACATAATCTGTGTATAAGTTATTTTGAAAAAATACAATTTTTTTTCCTCAGAAAAAATATGTATGTATGTGTATAAAATGCTTCAGTTTCATGCGTTAAAGAATTTAAACAAATGAAATTTTCTTTTGCACACAACAAGATATTTATAATACTTCTCGGAAACCAAAAAAAAAAAAAAAACATAACGAAACAATCTACGAAAATTGTGGCCCACACAAACATTATTAAAGACAAAATAGAAAAACTGAAAAACAATCGAAATTACACAAGGTGAGGGAGGAGGCACAGAAGCAACAATTATTTTAAATATTTGTGCACGTACATACATACATATGTATGTTATACATATGTACATACATATTTATATTACTAACAAAAGACTAACTAGTGCTAAGAAAGAGGCTAAAGAACGCATATTAGTTTATATAAATAGAATTGCTTTCTGTTTTACGAAAAAAAAAAACTCAAATACACACAGAACTTTTAATTGAGCAAAATATTTTGAAATTTGAAAAGAAGAGGCTGCTGGGAAATTCTTAATGCCATAAAAATGTAGTAGGTGATGTATGTATATATAATAAATGCGTTAGTGAGATACATAACTAGAGATATGAACACTTATTTGGCTGTATGGAATTTCTCATCGGCTGCCTAGACAGGTCGCGAGAGATGGTTCTAATGCCGTTGGCGCTCTCTGTGATGAGCAACAAATTATTTTGCTTTATAATTAGATTTTTCAATGGTTAAAGTAATGATAATGTTGTTGGCCAACACAGCCAAGGGGCAGGGGTAAATTTTTATATAGCCCCATTTAATGTACTGATGTTTACACCATACGCCACACCACACCCTGTACACAGACTAAAAAAGGCATCTCGAAATGTGAACATTTATTATGTTTTTTCTTTCACTGTGTTTGTGAGCCATTCACAAATTTTTAGTGTTTTTAGAAAAGTATATGGTTTGTCTATGTATAGGTACATTTTCCCAGTGTTATAGGTCCATCGTCTACTGTAGTGAATGTAGTTTGTTTGTGTGTATTGGTGCAAAAATTGGAAAATCTTTGGTGAAAATTTTTCTTAAAATATCATTGACGTTTTGATAAAATCAGCCAGAACACTCACTGTGCTCTGACCGCTCGAACCGTTAAGACAACAGAACACAATCCAGCACCATGGTAAGGAATTCAAAAGTGCTGTCCGTTTTTTTTTTTCTATCAAATGGACTAAACAAAAAGGATTACATTAAAGGATTTTCAATTGTTAAATTAACCAAGAGTATACGAATGCAAATGTAAATTATAAAAAAAAGAAACAGTGGTGTTTTCAACAATGTTATATAAAGAAAAATTTAAAAAAAGTTTTGAAATGAAAATATTGAAAGAAGTATATTAAAATAAAAAAAGAAAAAAATAAAACAAACGCTGCAAATGAAATAAGAAATTAAGAACAAAAAAAAATAAATAAAAATTAAAATTATATACTACATATCAGCATTATGTCTATAAATAAACTTTATACAATTTGCGTAACCCGATACGACACATGAAAGAAAGAGACAAATATAGTGTTATTGGAAATGAAAATGTGTGATATGTAACAAAAAGTGATATTTAACAAAACTTGCGTAATATGCGAAAACATTTTTGTAAGAAAATATACATGTATTGAAATGAACTGAAAACTTAAATATTATTAATAGATTTTTAATTAAAGTGATTAAAAAAAGCCAAAAATCTTTTAATCTCGATTTTAAATATTATGATTTAAGTGCATCTCAAACTGTTGTAAACCGCGCTTGACGCAATTATTTTACAGGTTCTTGATGTGAAACAAATTTTTTAAGCCAACTAAATATTTACTTCAACTCAATGAAAATTAAAAATGAAATTTCAAATGTTTTTAATTTTTAATAATTAAATAGATTTTTGATTTTTTCAAATTAGTTTTCATTAGCTTAAATACTGATTTAAGCCTATTTGTAACACTGAGCTTACAGTTGGCAGCTTGAGTACTCTGTACTCAAAGCGGAACAAGTTTACGATATTTGCGCAAAACAGATTTTTCTAAGAATAAACATTTACACTTCAATTCAAAGATTATTATTGCAAGAATCGACATTGTCTCTCATTTACTGAGCATTGGGAAATTAATAGTTTTTTTTTTTTTATAAATATTTGGCCCATTTAATGCATAGTGAACCGTTAACCTTCCAAAAATAATGAATTGTTACCGACAACATAACCTTACTCTGGTTGTTTCTAGGTTATGTTTAAAATATTTTATTAAAATAATCCAAAAAAAAAAAAAACATACACGCACAAATAGGAATAGACCTTAAATAATTAAGCAGTATATTCAAAAATTTTATATCTACGTTAAATGTATTTGAATTAAAATTTTCCATATAAACTGTTTTTAATAAACACTTCAAATACATATTAATTTATTTTTGAAAATGCACATAATTCTTTAAATTTTAACACTACATGTATATTCAATTTTAATAATTATTATTTAAAAAAAAAAAAAACAAAAATCTACATAACCTCAAATTTAAGGTTTCAAAGTTGTTTCAAAATTAAATCAGCCAACAGAATTTCTAAAAGAAAAAAGTTTTAATTACAATTTTATAATCGAACTTTATGATTTACAATTATTAATAACCTCAAATTTAAGGTTTCAAAGTTGTTTCAAAATTAAATCAGCCAACAGAATTTTTAAAAGAAAAAAGTTTTAATTTTCTAGTCAAACTATATAATTTACAACCTCAAATTTAAACTTTCAAGGTTGTTTGAAAATTAAATCAGCCAACAGACTTTCTAAAAGAAAAAAATTTTAATTATAATTTTATAGTTGAACTATATGATTTATAATTGTTAATCATTTTATGGGGCTTTCTATTTCGATTTTTACTTCCTCCAAAGAAAAAAGTTTTTAGTGAAAATTATATTTATAAAGAAAAACAAAAATAATTATTTTTATATAAAAAGAATAAAATAAAAACGAAAAATACTTCCAGGTATATTAAAAGTTCAACGTAATCTTATATACAAAAGTATAGAGCGGTTCCGACTATTAAGTATGGATTAAAAAATATTGTGATTTCAAATCTTGGACCAGTATTCAAATACTGATCCCTACATATGCATTGCATTGTACAGGAATTAGGAAAATAGAGGAGGAAAAGTAAAATAGGGAGCATTTGTGGGCGTTTGAAAATAATAAGGGAAAAATAAAACACATATTTTTGCTAAGCTCCATAAGTCTTAAGGTGGTATGAAGAAGTTATAACCTCAAATTCGATCACTATTTTCAAATACAAATTCATGATTCGGTTTGCCTTAAAATATTGCACTACTTAACCTCAAATCCACATAAAACCAATATGTAGGATAAAAAAATAAAATGTTATGCTGTTTCTTATACAATCAGTAAAACATTTTTGTTTTTCAAATAAAAACAAATATGCAAAAAATCAATATTTTCTAAATTTTTGTTTTTCTTATAATAACTATTACATTTTCCTGTGATCTTAATCTCAATGAAATACAAAAACTCGGACTCCAAAAACAACAACATAATAGATTCATTATTTTCTTTAGAAAAGAAAAAGCTTATAGACAAAAATCATGATCAGATCATGACCAAACATCATAATAGATTCATTATTTTCTTTGGAAAAGAAAAAGCTAATAGACTAATCATGATCAACATCATAAAATTTTATTTAAAAAAATATTTAATTTAAAAAAATTTTTATTTTCTTTAGAAAAGAAAAAGCTTTTACACAAAAATCATGACCCAACGTCATAACCTCAACATATAAGCCCCTTATTCAATTTAACCTAAAATTTTATTAAAAAAAAAATTAATTTAAAACATATGTATATTAATTTTCGCTAGAAAAGAAAAGGTTATTAGACAAAAATCGTGACCACATCATGACCAAACATCATAACCTCAACATATAAACTGTGTATTCTATTTAACCTAAAATTTTATATTTTCACTAAAAATTTTAATTTCATTGAACTAGAAATTTAATATAAATGTATCCTAAAATTTTATTTAAAAAAACATATTTAATTTTGTAGATTATATGCCATAATGTTGAAAATAAGAACAACAAAAAAAAAAGAAAAGAAGCAATTTAACACTCATATGAAAGTGTCACTTCATAATTTACAAAAAAAAAAAAAAAAAATATTTCTAAAAACAAAACTTGAAACTTTTTCTTTTTAATAACAGTAACATAATAATTGAAAACAGTAATTGAAAATCCTTTAGTTCATGAATGAGCAAATAGTATTTGCCAGCTTCTTGATGGTGATTGTGTATATTTTGTTTTTTTTTAATTAAAAGGCCGATGAGAAGAAGAAGGTTAAGAAGAAGAAGACTAAGGAAGAAGGTGGCACTTCGGAAACTGCTTCCGAGGCAGCATCTGAGGCAGCAACCCCTGCCCCAGCTGCCACCCCAGCACCCGCCTCCACTACTGGCTCCAAGAGAGCTTCCGGTGGCAGCCGTGGCTCCAGAAAATCTAAGCGCGCTGGTTCCTCCGTCTTCTCTGTTTTCTCGCAAAAACAAATTGCCGAATTCAAAGAAGTAAGTTTCTCTTTTATAAACATATTATATTACATATAAAATATGCAGAGGTACATATGTTCATAAAAACAAAACAAAATGGGCCTTAACAGTAAAGTCGGTCCTTCTTAGAAACAACTTAAATTTTAAAAGTTGCTACTATATATTTTTCTTTTTTAACTATAGTCAAAATTAAAGTTGACTTTATCTAAGTTAAACCAGCTTTAAATGGCTGTAACATTATTTATCGAAAATGCCAACTTATTTATCATACAACCGCTTACAAATTCAAGTAAACTCCCATCTCTAATGAGATGACTGTCAAAAATTATATATATATGTCAAAACACACATATATAATGCAAGATTGTATTAGTAATTAAAAAAAAAAAAACATCAATGCGAATTGAACAAAAGTGAAACTTTAAAGATCTAAATTCTAATTACGAATAGCTATTACAAAATCTTTAATTTAATTATTTAATGTAAAAAAAAAATTGACATCAAAAAGCATTTACATTTGAAAGCGATATTTGTTTGATCAAAGCATCTGCTAGTTTCAAGTTTAGAGCAGAGTTTTGCTGGTAAAGTTGGTTTACCCTCGTCTATAGTAGACAAAAAGTTTCATTTTAAAATTGTTTAAAGCATACTTTTTCGATGTCTACAGTTATGGCCCAATCTATTTGAAATGAGTTTAAACAAAAATGGTGTGATATGGAACTTTTGATTTAAAACTCATTTCAAATTCATATTAACTTTTATGAATATGGTCCATGTTGCTTTGGATAGATATTTTATATAAAATCAATTTTATAAGCAAAAACATGCAGTTAATGAAAAAATAATAAAAGCTTTTGTTTTATAATAATCCGTTAGTGCAATAAGAAAACAAATTTGAAAGCTGAAACATAGCTTTTTCTGCAATAGCAATTACTAAGCTCGCTTAAGAAAGCTTAATCGTAGTTTCGCTAAAAAAGTCATATCTTTTGTCGGTTCTCGGTCTGATTTGAAGCCTAGAATTATAATAATATTGCTAATTAATACTTTAACCAAAAACTCTCTGTGGCAAAATAAACCAAACTTATACCCTCATTTGCAACTTTCTTTTTCCTCAACTGCTTGAAAACACATGTAGGCCTTCCAACTTATGGATGCTGACAAGGATGGCATTATTGGCAAGAACGATTTGCGTGCCGCTTTCGATTCTGTAGGCAAAATTGCCAGCGACAAGGAATTGGACGCTATGTTGGGTGAGGCCTCTGGCCCCATCAACTTTACCCAACTGTTGACCCTGTTCGCCAACCGCATGGCTACCTCTGGTGCTAACGATGAAGATGAAGTTGTCATTGCTGCTTTCAAAACATTCGACCATGATGGTCTTATCGATGGCGACAAATTCCGTGAAATGTTAATGAACTTTGGCGACAAATTCACCATGAAAGAAGTCGATGATGCTTACGATCAAATGGTTATTGACGACAAGAACCAAATCGATACCGCCGCTTTGATCTCCATGCTCACCGGCAAGGAGGAGGAAGAAGAAGAGGAAGCCGCCTAAGATGTTTATTGTAGTATATGTATGGAATATTAATTTTTGTACACCTACCATCACCACTTTTTTTTTACTATACATCAATTAAGCACTTCTTACTTTTAACTTTTAACTCCATAAGAAAATCAAAATTAAGATTAAAAAAAAAATTTGAAAAAATCACCAAAAAAATATTAAAAAAAAATTAATTAAAAAATAATTTTTTGTTTTAATAATTTGAAAATAAAAGAACATCTATTCAAAGAATTAATAATTTAAAACATCTTAAACCGAAAGGAAGGGAATTCAACAGCACTTCCTCCCCTTCCTCAGCAACAGATAGAGAGCAAAATTCTCTAGGTTCGATAAAAAAAATGCTTAATTTTTTTTTCTCAAGTTTAGGCGAGTCTTTTAAGGCCCACACACTTTTATGGCCTCAAAAAGTTTTTCACGTAGAAAATGTTCGTTGTTTTTGTTTAGTTTATAGTTCTTTGAAATACTTATAACGTTTATTATCTCGTTTATTTTACAACACTCTTATAATTATTATAATCGTCAGAGTTTTGTTTTTTTTCACTTCGTTAATCAATCATATTTAATCAAATTGTTTAATAACGTTAATAACCGATTTTAAAGGCACAATTTATGTTAAACAAAACATTATTTAACCAGTTTGTACTAAACTTAAATTCTTTTCTTAACCCATTAACTCTAAAGGTTTTCAAAGCTTTACTTACACTCATCAATAATCACTAGCAATTCCGTGAACAAGTCTGTTGTCTGTTCAAACCCTGTCGAGATATACTCAACTTTTTAGGGACTTCTTGCAACAATTTTTGCCTTGATGAAAGCAACAGGAAGCAATGAAAACAATTAAAACAGTCTAAAGCGCTTTTTATTATATAAAGTAAAAGTTTATATTATTAAAGAGAGACAAACACTAACTGAAAAACAAAAGAAAACACACAAAATGTTGAAGCATGTCAATTATTATACATATATTTTAACTACATTATTTTATTATTAATTTTTTATTAAAAGAACTTATATTTTCTTGTTCACAGAAACACAAAAGAAATTCTTTTTTTTTTATCTATAAGAGAAATTGTTCACAGCGCGAACAAATCAATGAAGAAATCGTTAAACAAAAATAATAATATATACATACATATATTTCCTTGTTAAAGAACCGATTTATTTAGAACTCGTACTTAGTAGTAGATTTATTAAAAGCAAAGGTGACTTTTCCATCACACAAACTTATTTGTAGTCTTAAGGAAACTAAACCCATTTACATACATACATTGCTATACATACTACATATATCAATAATTTATAATTTACTCAATTTCATACTTAATATTTAATCAAATCATATTAACAAAACACAATTTATAAAAGAAAAACCACCACAAGAGTGAAAAATTGTCTTACTTTATTTCGCTGTTTTAGTTTATAAGTTCCACCACATTTTTTATCTTATAATTTTTCTGGCTAGAACAATAATGAAGCAGCTAATTCTTTTTAATTAGTGCAACGCAAATGTGCACAACATCTAATGGCTTTGGTCACTGGTTCTTTTGTTTTTATATACTTAAATTCTATTATTTTTACTAAAAAAGAAAAGAAACAACACTTATCTGAAAACTATTTATGTATTAACTTATTTATTACGAGTATACAAATGTTTTTAAAAGAATGAGAAAAAAAAGCATGATGACTTTATGTTGTAGAAGAACAAATCTGAAAAAGAAGGCTTTCAATAAAAACAAAAACATTTTAAGTCGTCTGCGCTAAAAAAAAAAAAAAATGAGAAGAAGCAAAAAACAACTGAAATTTTTGTTTTATTTTTGAGCAAAAATCTATAAAATAGAATAGAAATGCAAGGACCTAATGTGACCACTATTCTGAGGAGAAACTAATCTACCTACCTGTTCATTTTATGTATTTTATTTTTTTAACTATTCTCTTCTGTTGCACATACAAGACTTTAAGCACTTTTATAATGCAATGCCGAAGGGAGAAAATGCAAAATACAATAATAGGTCTGTTTCTTTACTCTTCGCGTCGCGAGCTTCAATGCGTTTCAAACCCTGTCGCACATTGAGTAGTCGACTACTAAAATAATTAACTTTACGTTAACTTTTATGGACTGGATTCAAATTAGCTACAATACAATCGATTTGTAGTTCACTTTTGTGTACTGTACTCAAATAATAACATACACACATACACGGTAAATAACTCTTTAATTAAACTGCCTATTGTCGCATTCGTTTTAAATGTTGCGATGGCTGAGTGGGTATGTTGGCTGCTCACCAGTCTTGAGGCTTAAGGTGCCTTTAGACTATGCTAATATTTGTGCAAAATCATAAAAAATTTGTTTGTCCTAGTGTAAACACTCGAATTTGTCAGCCTCCAAATATTTTTCGACTGTTTGTTGGCTAACAAAAATGTTTGTTTGTGAAGAAAGTTTTGGATAGTGTAAACACTTTGTCAGCACGTCGCAACAAATATTTGGCTCGATATTTTGTTTGTTCTCGCAATATTTTTACGGAACAAACAGCGACAAATAATTGTAGACGCGTGGGTTGCCAACAGTTTTTTTGACAGTGCTTAACATATAAAAAATGAAATAAATTGAAATGGCAATACTGATCAATTCGTTTGACAGATTGGTACATAAGTAAAAACCGCGTTTCCGTAACTCTTAATTATAAGGCATATTTTTCTGAAAGCAAAATGGACGACAACGATGCAGCAATTATTGAACCGCCCCCAGCAGCCAGTAGATTCAGCTTTATGTGAAAAACGTGAACATATATTTAATGTTAATAAGATGAATATTGTAATCAAATTACCAAGTAATCGAAGTCATTTGAACACATGCGCACGAAGTTTTTATGCAGCGAAGGCTCTTCAGAATGCAAATCTTTGAGAAGTTTTTGGCAACATCCTTCCATTTTACGGCGCTGCACCCAAGCTCGAACCCTGGATCTTTTTTTTCTTTTGCTGGGTTTCTGAAACTGCTATAGCTCCAGCAGTTATTGATGATAAATCTCCAATATCACTGTCACTAAACATTTTAATTTTTCACATTGCTTCACAAACACAATTTGATACTGTTTGACAGATGTTTGTCATACATACCGGACAAATAAAATTATTAGTATAGTGTAAAGGGGTACACAAACATGGCTGACACAAAATTTTCCGTTATTTGCGCAAATAAAATTCAAACAAATATTAGTGCAATCTAAAACCATGCCCAAACATTTGTCACAAACCATACTATTAGCCCAAACAATTATTTGTTGTGTTTGGACAAATATTAGCATAGTCTAAAGGTACCTTTAGTGGTTCAATTCCCACCAGGACTAACAAAAAAAAAAAAAAAAAGAACCAAAAAAATAGAAAGTAGAATGAAATTTAATGTAATAAAATAAAATATTACCACCGAAAAATGTAAAACCAGCCTTGATTTGTACATTTTTTCTGTGGGTACACTGACATTTAAGTAGCTAACTTTAAGTTAGTTGAAAAGTAATGCAGCGTCGGACAATTGACTACTTCCTAGGACATCACCATGTTAAAATAGTCAGTTGTTTGCATTGAGAAGTAATCCAGCCCTCAACCAGTACCTGCTGTGAAATAGTTAGCTGTAAGTTAGCTTAAAGTTAGCTTGGTTTCCTTGGACAGGGAATGCATAGAACGTGTAGACGCTTGCAGTGCGGAGAGTAGATCTAACTTTTAATTTTGTATGCATCACATGCGTCTCGGAGCAAAGTCAGATGTGTTTGATGGCTGATGATTGGACTACTCTCAACATCGCTGTATGTTTGCGTCATGTAATAATATTCTTAATTTTTTGTAACAAAAAACATTTCCAGCAAAAAAGAACATTTTAACGTATAGTTTATTTGATATTTTTTGTTTTAATAATAAATTAAATTTTAAGGCTTAAGATCTTTTTATAAAAAATTTTTGCAACAAAACACAAATATTTATTTATTTCAATATTTCGCCCACAATTTGATGGCTGCTTCAGGAATATTTTTTTTTAATATTATTTTAAAAAACAGTAACAATGAAAAAATTTGAGTTATAAAAATTAAAAAATTTTAAGCTCAAAGAAAAATGGATATCATGGAAGGTTTGTTAAAAATATTTTGTATTTTGAGCACATACGTATAACGCTGAAAAGAAAACAACTTAAAATTAAAACAAATAAAATGCACTGGCTTGTATTTAACAACAAATTACTTTAATATAAAGTTGTGCTAAAACCCATATGGACCTATGGACTACAATTATGGAGAACTGCTTCCTACTCCAATATCGATATTATACAAAAATATGAGTCCAAAGTCCTTAGACTTATAATAGATGCTTCATGGTATATACGAAAAAGTACCTATGTATGTATGTATAATGTTGAACTTCTCTAAAAGTTTAGACTTTTTTTTTAAATTTAATGGAATTTAACCCCACCGTTAATTCTTTTTTTTTTGCAAATTCTTTGAGAAAATTTTGCTTATTATTTTAATTTGAAATAGATGGCAAATAAAATAAAGTTAAAAAAAGGGTTGCCATACATATCTTCAAAAAAAAAAGGGTTAGGTTAGGTTGATTGGAGGGGTTTGCTTGCCCATGTCTTGCGACATACACCTAAGCCAGTATAGGCTTGTTGTGCGCTCCATGGATTTAACGGTGATACAGTTGACCCATAGGTCTATAGGAACTCCGTGTCATTCAAAAAGTTCCTTAATTTCCTCCAGCATATTCCCCGTAATTGGGTTATGTCTGGTAAGGTGTCTCTGCCAAGATGTCGGGATCGTATTTGTGAGAAGGCGGGGCACTGGCATAAATAGTGCTCTAGAGTCTCGCTCTCCTCCCCACATGCTCTACGTTCATCTCCTCCCGCTATTACCATGCGGTTAAGATGTGCCAGTAGTTGAGAGTGGCCTGTCATGACTCCCATTAGTCTACTTAATTCGGGCTTGCTAAGTCTTAGCAGTCCCCCTGTCTTTTCCTCATCTGGATCCCCCCATAGAGACCTTGCATTGATTCCCACGAATTCGTTATTCCAGAGAGTTAAATGGGCCCTATGTGCCCAGTTCTTTAGCTCAGATTTAACTGCTTGCAAAGGTTTCGCGCATACCAAGCTTATGTTATTTAGCTGTCTTGCTCTTGCAGCAAGTGAGTTTGCTCTTTCATTTCCAGCTATTCCCGCATGCCCTGGCACCCATATGATGCGCAGTTCACCATGAGACGAGTAACTGTTAATAGCATTTTTGCAATCCCAAACTGTTCGTGATTTAATCCGCTCAGCTGAGATCGCCCTGATAGCCATTTGGCTATCCATGAATATATTCACAGATGCTGGCCTTCCCATTTCATTGAGCACCCTAATACACTCCGTAATTGCCCGAATTTCCGCCTGAAAGACTGTGCAAAAGTCCGGCAGACGAAATAACAGTTCCGTGGTATTCTCTATATAAATACCAAGCTCTGTTTTTCCCCTCGCCCTTGATCTATCCGTGTAACAATGAAGCCCCATGGGGATCTGGTTCGGTCAACCAGGAATGTAAGTCAGGAATCAATGTTTCGCAATTGGCCTCTAGTCTGGTCTCCAGTATAGAAAAAAAACTACTCTAACTTATTGTTTTTTTTTTATAAAGATTAACACCGGTATTCGTAAAAAATAAAACGTTGCTCGAACACATTTTAGAAAAAATTTTATATGAAAAATTTTTTGTAAAATGTGTTTCAACAATGTTTTATTTTTTATGAAACCCGGTGTAAAAGTTTTAAATAATTTCCAACAATTAACACGGCTTTAGATACCTTCACAGTGAACAAAATACTATAGGAGTGGCAAAAAAGAGTAAAAATATTTTTGGAATTGTTTTCACATTATCTTTAATTCTAGGGGGGTGACTGATGCAACTTTTTTTTTTGTATGCAAGACGAACGAACCACTCTACTACACAATAGAGTCTTAACGAGCCGTAATATTTACAGCTCAATTGGGGCAGTAGAAAAGTTTAAATTCTTTTGAATTAACCCTACATTTTACATGAACTTTCAATAAAACAAAACACATTTTACCAATCAGCTGCTCCCGAATCTATAAAAGAAAACTTGTTTTTACGAATACAACGATCAAAACAAATAACCCACTACAATCAGATGGCGCATGCGCAACCAAATCAGTTTTAAAAACACACACTAGGCAAGAACACGATTGTTAAATGTGTTAGCCGCCACAAAGAGATACAAGAAAACTCTCAGCTAGAGCTTAAAGAGAGCCAATGCAAGAATAAATATGTATATGAAGTAAATATATGTATATATGTACATACGCCTGCTTTTAAGCTTTCTTTGTTAACCAGGCTTTTAGTTGAGTTTAAGACTTCGTGCGGAGATTTTGTTTGTGCTGGCGAAGTAAACAAAATATATTTTGCTGACGTTAAAAACAAAAAGACAGTGTAAAAATTTATGTAGAAAAAATGTGAAAGTAAAATGGTTGTATTAGATTAAAGAAAAAGAAAACACAACATAATTGTTTTCATAAAAAAATAAAATATTGCAAGTTTTAGTGCTTAAAACGCAACCGTATGCAGTCGTAGTTTAATTACTAAAATATAATCATAGAAAAGCAGGCCCAAAAGTAAAAATGTTACAAGAGCTGTTTTTTGTATTGTTGTATGTTGTTGCATCACAAGTTGCGGGTATGGAAAACCGAAAAATGAAATTAATTATCTATTTGCTTTAACAGTCAATTGAAATGTATTATTTTGGGTCTGAAAATATACCTTATTAACATTGTGCCTTATTAAAAGTATATCTTATTAATAAGGTCTATTTTTAGACCCATCTAAGGTCTTATGGAAAACCTTTGACGAATAACAAAATAAGAAATGAGTGAATCATTTTGTTCTTTTTCTTTCATATAACGTTTATTTCATTTTCTTTGGTTTATTAAATTGAGCTTAAGGTCACTTTCTATTCAATAAATACATATATATTTTTTATTTATTATTAAACTAAAATAAAAAATATATATTTAATGAATATAAAGCTGAATTTAATAAACCAAAGAAAATTAAATAAAAAAAGGTCGAAAAACTAGTATCCGGAACATAAAGTTTATTTGTTTTACTTTTTTTACAACTATTTCAAGGCCAACAACTTATAGCGTATTTATCGCAACATGGTCTACATGGCGAAATAACATTTCGTCAAGTCAACTCTAGTCATGTACAAATAATCTCAGATCTTGAAACTACTCTCCAGTATCCCGATCAGACATGGAGTTGGTCAGTGCGTAAATTTCCCGTTGACTATACAAACACCGATACAAATGAACGTTGCGAACTGGAGCGCTTGGGCGATATTGTTGTGACATTTGATGAAGATTTGGAGTACTTAATATTGCCTGGAAATGAGACTTCGACGTGGTGGCGAGAAATGCAGTTAATTGGTGAGAACATATTTTTCTTTTTTGTAAAATATAAGAACATACTGTGACATTTTATATTTAAAATAATTCTTAATGCTTTGATTGTTGTTGTTTTCGTACACGTACATATGTTTACAATGCTCTGAAACTGTGATACTGTCTTAACACTTGCATTTTCAATAACTTGCATCTATCTGATTTGAAACTAAATTTATTAAACTGTGTAGTTGGCTTTTGTTGTTGTGTGTGGCAAAAAAAACCCTTTGTGGAAATTGTTACTGCTGCCTTTAGCAATTAGTTAACGCTTACGCAATTGCAGTTTCTTTTATTTAACATTCTATCTAAGTTTTATTACAGTGGTATACAGTAACTTGCACACATATAAGAAGGTTGACTTTCGTGCTTCGGGACATGGCAACCCTAGTGTTGCAATCTCGTCACACGACAGCTCTATCCTAAAGTTGGGCGTTTTTGAGGTTATAAAGGGTGTTTGGATTCGATGTATAGAAATTTAAGTTGGCATTACTGTCCAAGATGGCTACCGATTTAACAGCTGTCAAGTGATTTATTCTCAATTTGGATAGGCAATTCATCATGGGGCTATGTAAGGTCATTGGTCTATACGGATAAGTCACAAACGCTTGACCATTTGGAAGACAACATTCGCCGTATTATTGGAAAATGTTGGAAAAAATCATCGAAAATTGGACGTCCAGATTGGACCACATCCGCACCAGCCATGGCGGTCATATGCCAGAAATCTTATTTAAAATGTAATGCCACAAGATTATCTTTCGGATAAATAAAATTCATGCTAATCGAATAATCCATCGTTGTTTTATTGCAACTTAAAGTTCTATACATCGAAAAAAAACACCCTTTACATACTCGGAATGTTTTGACATACGAGCGCTGTCTGTGTTATTTACAACAACGCTAAAGCTACGAGCCGGCTTTAGTACAATGGTACCAATTGCTATAAAATAAAAAAGTGTGCTGCCAGATGCTAACGGATTTTGTGAGCGAAGCAGCTATTGGTTATACCATAGAAAAGAAATTCCCTTAGCCCATCCAAAGGCCAGTTGTATATCTATGAAAGTACTTCTGAAATGATAATAAAAAAGTAGGAATTTTGGATGCTTAAAATCGTTTATGAATTCGCGATTTTACGTTGTACGCAAAAACTTTTCTCTGGCAACATTATTTTACCAATATTTTCATACTTTCCTTAGTAAATTCCGCAACTTCAAAATCGAATTTTTAAGAAACTAAAAGCCTTCGGCAGACTTTGAACTCAGTTTTGGAAGACCCACGACCCCCTCTACATACCTATAAAACTCATTTCTTTCACAAGCTGGCTCCTTATTCTAAAACTTTGCCAAATATTCATCTCTTCTCCAAAAAGGAACTAAATCGTGAAGATTTTTGTGAGATTAATTTTTACAAATTTCTACATAGATTAACTCAGCAACAGTGCAGGGTTAAATTTATTTAAATTCTTCGCAATGAAATTCGATCAAGGACCAGTGTTTTTTTTTTTTTTTTTTTTTGAAAAACAAACACAAAACTGCGAAGCTTTTTGCTTGTCTGCAGAAACAACCAGAGCCTTCGGCAGGAATCGAACCTGCGACCTCGAAGACTCTTGGTAGAGCACTCTACCAATTCATCCATCGAGGCGCACCTCGATGGTATGGTGAATTCAATAGTGATCGTAGTTCAATCCAAGACGAATTTTCGTCTAAACTCAGTTGTTTTGTTCCGGAAACTATTGCTGCTGTGCTCTAACTGATATTGTTAGTGAGCGGAAGATAATCTTAGGTATTAGGGTGGTCCCAGCATACATTCAATATTGCATAAACATTTGAAGGCCAAACAAATTTGTTCGCATTGGATCCCTCAAAGTTTCTCAATCGCTCAAAAATAAAGGCTCGTATTGAGTGGTCGAAAAAAAATGCTCTAGACAATAAGATTTAATTTCACAATATTTATTTTCAGGGAGCTTTATACATACGCACATATAATATGTCGCCAACTTTTTAATCCACAAATAACTCTGGAAATATATTTTTAACCGTTTTAAACGAAAAAAAATTTTTTTTTTCCGTTTTGAAAAAAAAAAACTATTACCAAAAAAAAAAAACGTTATGTTTGCATTTATTTCATAAATAATGCGACATGACGAAAAAAAATCCCTACATTTCGCAGAATATAAAAAATCTGTCCGATTTTCCCTACACTTCTATTTTAGTATCAAAAATGCCTACATGTAGGGATTTTCCTCTACTTCTGGCAACACTGCCTATATATAAAATCTGCTTATCTGGCATCGCCACTCGCAGATTCTGAAGTCTAGAAGAGCAGTCAATGGTACTTGAGAATAGAACTTCAGTTCGGGTGATTGATTCGGGACTCAATTCTGATAATTGTTTATGAAAGTAGCCCTAAAAGGAATAACTTCTGCATCATTCGTTTGGTCTTGGTAATTCATCAATGTTTTTTCCAACGAATTTTGTGCATATCTCGAGCAAATTTTTGAAATTCATACCTTTACTTAATTGTGAATAAAAGCGAAACACGTCCATCGATTTTTATGCTTTATGTCTCATTTTGTTCATAGGTTATGCGACTTTACGTGAAAGTAATAGGACTTGATACTTTTTAACCGTTTTGGATTTTTTATGAATTAAAAATTTTAAAAATCCAATTTTTTAAGCAAAAAATATATTTTTTTTCTTCACACATTTATTTATAACTGCGAAACTTTTGCTGATGTAGCGAAACGTTGTGTGAACAGATTAAAGGAATTGTAGTTCTTAATTTTTTTAAATTAAATTTAATTTCAGCCTAAAACGTGACAAACTCCCCTACACGATAATTACTAGCTTCAAATTAATTTTTAAATTATTATTTGAGGTACCAAGACCAAACGAATGATGCAGAAGTTCTTCTTTTTGGGGCTACTTTCATAAACAATTATCAGAATTGAGTCCCGAAATCATGTGTTGTATAGAGTAATGATACCTTTTGGTTGGCGTATTTGCGATTAAAAATGGAATTAAATTCCTTTTTGCTAGCTAAGCATCTACACCAGGCTGATGATCTACGCTACTATAATATGGTAGACGTCGGGCTCAAGTTCTTTCTGTACTCTTTTGTGATTGATATTAATTAAATAATACAAAGAAAACATCAAAGACATTTAGCAGGATGGACAGCTAAAAGTTTCGAAGGCGCCACACTTCTCGTCAGCATCCGTCCTTGAACTCAGGGACTCATTTTACAAAACCTCATGTTTGACTTTAGAAACATAAGCCCCTGAATTCAAGGAACAAGTGCTGACGAGAAGTGTGGCGACTTCGAAACAGCTAATTGTTCACCCTGCTAAACGTCTTTAATGTTTTCTTTGTCTTACTTAATTAGTATCAATTAAAACAAAAAAAAAAAAAACAAAAAATAGAAAGAACTTTAGTCCGCTAAACTTAATACAAAATAATTATATATAAGAAAGAAAAAAAACTTGGAATAATAAAAATTAATTAAATTAAATTAAATCGTAAAAAAATGTTTTCGGCATACAGTTTCTGGTACACAGCCATGTGCACTTTTAAGAAAAAGAAAAATGAGCCTTTCGAAATTCTGATTCCAGGTGACACTGGTATCTGGGGCAAAAGTCTTGTCCTGAGCGAAGCGTCTCGTAATGTTCGTGTCTGTGCTACCATCACCACCATACAAATGAATGTTGAACATATGGCAGAGGCTCGTTTTAATACCCCTGTCGCCGGATCTGTCTACTTTCGCTGGTTGGCGCCCACGGAAGGCTCTGCTGGTGATACCTTGATCTACTCAGATTTATATCACATACAATCCCAGCCTGCTAATGCGGATGAACGGAAGCCGCTGACGAATCATCATTGGAAAATATTTGTTACAGATATTTTCAAAAACGATCACCATCGTACCGAAGATAATTGCAATTTTCTGCAACTAGTCTTTGATCCAGCCGGTGAGGGTGATGGCCGTGGTATTGGGGACTTGGATAGTCGTTTGGGTAAAATACGAGTGGCGAAAAATGCCTTGCGCCTGCCCCACAGAGTTGTGTTTCGCGATGAAAGATTGGCCTTGTTGCCCTCCGATTTGACCATACCGCATCGTACTTTATATTTGGTCATATTCGATGATCAACACCCCGAAAACTATTTAGCCTGCACCAAGATAAGAGATGTTAGGCAGTTGAATTACAAGTAAGCAATTAAATATGTATGCATAATTAAATATGTCTAGTTTTGAATTTTGTTTTTTAGATCCTTTATAAATTATGAGGGCATTAAGGGAGAAATTACTCTAACCCAACGTTCCAAATTCGATCCCACTTTCCTCAACTTCTCCATAAACTCTGCAGGAGAACATGCTCAGCATATTGCACGCAAATTCGCCGAAGATGTGGCTGGCTTTCGCATTCACACTTTGCCACCAGTACCTTTGAAATTGGGCAAACCGGATTATTGTGCTTCTACTGGGGCCCTTTACAATCCGCGGGACATTGACAAATCTTCTATACCACCAGCAGGTTATGGCACACAGGATCAATATCCTGTGGGTGAAATAAGTGGAAAGCTACAAAATCGCAATAAAAAGTATTACCATCATTTGTTTTTACCGGGCACAAGCTCGGAACTGAACGGTTTGTATTGGGATGTGTTTTTACCGCTGCAAGGCTTAGACAGCATAGCTTATCGTAGTTTGGTTATTTACCACTACAATCGCACAGATGTCGAACATATTACCGAACAAATATGGAGCTGTGCCACCATAAACCAATATCAAAAGAATGGTTATCAAAAGCAAATGTTCACCGCCCAGGTCTTATTCAGGTATCCCCTAGTGGGACGAGTACTATTTCGCCAGCCTGCCGAAGAGCCTTGGCAGGATACAACTGTCATATTTGAGTACATGATACATGCAGATGGTTCTACGCAAAACAATACCTTCTCCCATCGGTGGGCCATACACAGTAGTGCTCCCGGTAAAGATTTCTACGATTGGCAAAACCGTTGTCTATCAGCAGGCAATGTTTTCAATCCATACAAGGTGGATTGGGGCAATCGTTCTGTGGACGACTATTGTAATCCTCGTTTGCCGGCCATGTGTCGTGTAGGCGCACTAGAGACACGTATTGGTCCCTTGAGTATAGCGGGCAGTAAACGTAATGCCCAAGAAATAAGCAGATTAATATTTACGGACACAAATTTGCCGTTGTCTGGCAGGCATAATATTCTGGGCAAATCGTTGGTTATATATGACGATTTCGGTCCTAAGGCAAGAGGAGAAAGATTGGCCTGTTCCAGGTAAGTATCTCATTCATACAACATGTACACAAGCAATTTATCACACTTTTTACTTTTCATAGCATAATTGGCCACTATCGCCGTAAAGTTGTGGCCAAAGACTGGTATGCCAATGGTGATGAGTTGAACGTTTCGGGTAAATTGGAAATAACGCAGCAGTCCGAATATGACATAAGCAATATTGAGGTTCAGCTCAAGGGCTTGGAACAAAACAGTGGCTATCATATACACATGGTAAGTTCCAGTGACTTTTAGCGAGGCCATTATAAAAATATTTTTTTTTCTTTTTATTATTATTAAAGACTCCCGTGGAGGCGAATTTAGCATTTCCCTGTGAAGCTTCAACACTGTATGGTCACTTCAATCCCCACGGCATTAATCCGAAATTATCTCCGCCACCACGCCAGGGCAGCACCGACCAATATGAAATGGGTGATTTGAGTGGTAAATTTGGTACCTTGGATTCGCTGACACAATATGAGGGCGCTTTCAATGACACCAATTTGCCTTTGTTTGGTGTGAATACCATAATTGGTCGTTCGGTAGTAATACACAAGAAAAAACGCAATGCCCGCTGGGCTTGCAGTACTTTGGAGCGTGGCTATTCCCCTAGCGAGGCGCGCGAACTAAGAGCCATAGCATCTTTTCATCACCCCACCGGTTATGCGTATGGTTACATCAAAATGACCCAATTAATACACAGTGATGGCAGCCAGTCGGACACGGTGATTGAAGTGAAATTGAGACATCCGGGTAAAAATGATAGAAACATGGTGGGTTTTTTCTACAATCAATACTTGCGAAATTGAGTGAATGTGTGAATTTATATTATGTACATTGAAACAGACCCATAATCACAATTGGCAAATATTTGTGAATCCTGTCGGTGTTGATGCTGTCGTTAAGCCCACAATAACACGTTGCGTTGCAGGTGGCTATGTTTGGAATCCGTATTTTACCCAGCTAGCAGATCCTTTAAATGTAAGTTGAGCTTTCAAATAAATAGAATGAAGAAAATGGCTTCTTTCGAAATTAAACTTATCCCGCGAATTTTTTAAATTCATTTTTGAAGTTTTCGGCTGTTAAGCTTAGTTTAGACGATATGTTGAATCAGCATATATGTATATGCTAACAACTGTATGATTAAAAATAACATCAAATGCATATGTCATCACATATCATATGCTAGGTGTTTACACTATATGCTGAAACTACCAAGTTTTTTAATTCAACATATTTCAGCAAATGGAATGTCAACATAAGAGTTAGCATACAATTTTTGTGTTTATACGATATGTTGATAATTACATGGTGATATGTATGCTGAATCGTATAAACATTTGTAAAATAAGTTTGATACTTCTTTCTATTTATACAACGCATTATTGCAGAAAATTCGTGTTTTTAATATAAAAAAAATGTCTTCGGAAGAAATATCGCTTGCTATTTTGCTTGTGCAGTCCTTGTTTTTGATAGTGATGAAAGTGAAGTAAAAGGAAAAAGAAGCCGAGTTTGGAAAAGAAAATGGGTAGAACGGCGGGCAGATGAAGGTTTTTGTGCAAAATTATACAAAGATTTATAAGACGTTCGAAGATCTGTGCCAATTAATTTTCATCGTGGCAGCCGCTGAAAACAAAAGTGGGGCGGCGGTTGAAATCCGGATGTATGCATGTAATCAACGTCTTGCCGTTGATTGTTGATTATTCCAACTATTTCAAGCAGAATTCATACCAGTTGGACTTGAAACACAGGTGATTATTTTGGCTTCTAGCTGTTTGTTCACTTTGAAATATATGTAATGAAATACATGTATTTTTTTCATTTTGCAAATTCCCTTGCAACCACCTGGTATGAATTCGCCTTGAGCTATTTATTGCTTTTTTAATTTGAGAGCAATTAATTCATTGAATTTCATTTCATTACGTTTGTGCTCGTTTGCAAATTTTAAAGAAGATATATGTATGTATATTTACATAAACGAAAATTGTCGGCGGCTCAACAAAGCCATTCGGCAAATATGCATACAAATTAGATATGTATATGCTGAAAAGCTTAAGCAGCATTTTCAACAAATGGCATATCAGCTAGCATACGCAGGAAATTAGTCAAATACTAAAAACATACTGTTCACACGATATGCTAAAATTGCCAACATATATTTGTTGGTGTTGTTAACAAATTGTTTGCAAACGTTGTTAAACATACATATGCTGGTAAAGATTTTGCGTTTACACGATATGATGGCACTTAAACATGTATTTTCAGCATAAATATGCTGATTCAACATATCGTCTAAACTAAGCTTTAGGTGGATTTTAGTACAATTTTCAAAAAACATGTACTGATTCGTATGTCTATATCTCGTGAACTATTCGAAATACTTGTTTTTTTGTATTCAGCAAATTTTTACCTCTTATTTAGATCTGAAAATTTTGCCTTGAGATAAAATCAAAAAAACAACAACAACATCTTACTCAAAACATCAAACCTGTCAAAAAAACATAAAAAGCGGCGACTAAAGTTCAATATATATTTAAAAAGATTTGAAGTGCCCTTATTTTCCATTCCTTATGTTCAAAATTATCAATTTTTCTAAGTATCTATTTTAAAACATTTGAAGTATTCTGACATTGTCCATCATCAAAAAAAAAAAATGCCAAGACGAAATTTTATATTTTTTGACGGGTTTGCTGTTTTGAGTAAGATGTTGTTGTTTTTTTGATTTTATCTCAAGCCAAAATTTTTAGATCTAAAAATTTGCTAAAGACAAAAACGCAATATTTCGAATAGTTCACGAGGTATGGAAAATTTCAAAAATGAATTAAAAAAAAAACCTTAGCTAATAATTCAAAATCCAGCTGGGGGTTTCCTTCTACCGTCATAAGCTTTAAGATTTTGGGATACTCAATTGATTCAAGATTTTGAAGTTGAAAAATGTGCTACTGTGTAATTGGCCATCGCTTAAATACCTTTGTCGCTTATTCACCCCTCGTATTCAATCACCGTTTTTTACAGCAATTTTCATACAAGACTGTAAACTTAACTAACTATCGTTGAATTAACCACTTCGGGTAAATACCCAAAAAATGTTATCCAAAATTTCAAATTCCCTCAATATTTCCTCGCCGAAGTTTTCAAAAAATTGCTGGATACAAAAACACAGCAGAAGAAACGTTTCAGGTAGAATTAATTTGCACTTTAGTTTTTGGTATGATAAGACAGTCTTCATTCTGTTCAATTGGAAATGGGTGCTTGTGATTTGCCTTTACTTTTGCTTTCTGTGCCGATTTGCAAATCTCGGGAATTTTTCAATTTTAGCGTGATTTATACGAACGAGAATGTGGCCCGGATAATCCTTTACGATGTTATGTTGGAGATGTTGGCGCTCGTTTAGGAACCATTGGTAATTACAATAAATTTTTTTTCTACTTATAACTACCCTGCGGGAGATTAAGCGATTATTTCCCAACAACTACTACAGTTATTTCCGCTTAATTGAGCCCCGCTTATTGCACTAAAAATCATGGAACGAAATCATTCAGTATAACTGTCTAAGTCAAAATACCCGTTTAATTGAGTTCCGCTTAATTGCGTCACCCGCTTAATTCTTTTGCAACTGAAGACCGCATTGCGAAAAACAAGAGCAAATGTTTCGCTTAATTGATTCCGTCTACTTACATATTTTTTTTTTTGCTCCACAAACGTAAAAAAAAAAAAAATTTTGCGGCAAAAAGGTCATGGTTTTGTTCCTTTATAAACATTCTACGATGAACGTACCTGATTTTTATTTGGTTTTAATAAACCTAAACAATTTTACAACTGAATATGTAACAAAAGAAATGAGTGTTTCGCACATATTGCTTTTAATTAAGCGATTTTAATTTAATTAAGCGATTGCGGCGGCAATTCAATTAACCGAGTATTGCTTAATTGAGTTCTCGGTTAATTGCGTCAAAAGCCGTGCATTTTTAGAAACTCAATTAAGCGGAAATAACTGTAGTACAATTACTACAAGATTTACTCTATGAAACGTTCTTAGACTGTAGGGTATTCCAGCAGACACATACAACTATTTTTCTATTGGGACTCCTTTAAAAAAAAAAACCTCCTGCAGGGTATGTGTATGACCATACACATTCACACACACAGACGCATGTACATATATGTATAAGTATTTTGTAAACAAATTGTATTTCAGATCTTGGCGGTGAGAGAAGAGTTTTTACGGATTCCAATTTTCCTCTTGAGAGTCCCGTGGGAGCGATTGGACGCTCTATAGTTATATTTGGACCAGATTTTTCAGGTGAAAGGTTTGCTTGTGCCAACATAGAACCGGATCATAATGTTATTAAATACATCAATTTACAAAAACCCCCCAGATTTGTAGTGTAAGTGAAAATATCGATTGTCACAACACATGCTGAGATTGTAAACCTGGCTTTCAAATAGTTTTGAGTTCTCTGTAAGAAACTTTTCATATTAATGCTCAAAGATACACAATACACTGAAAGAATTTTGTTCATAAATGCAAGGAATTTCGACATTAATTTAATTATTTTTCAACCAACATTGGAGTTCATTGAATAACTGAATTCTAGTTCAATAATTTTATATTATTGATTGTTTCATTAAGTTTATGAATTTTAGTCATTAAACTCATGAAATATTTCTTTGTTCATTAATCTAATGTAACCAGAACATAACTTTTATTAAGTTTACAGATATTCCAAAAAAAAATTATACATTTTATGTGTGATGGCACTTTTTAGGTCTACTGCGCGTCCACTAGCCGTAGACTTCAAATCCTTAGTGAAATATTAAAATATGCTACCATATATTCAAATTTCCTTACAAATCAAATGAGAATTGAAAACTCAATAAGCAAACACATTGACTTAATTAAATTGTTCATTGATTTGATGATATTTTTTCATAAATTCAATAATCAGCCCAATCATGAATATTCTCAAGGATTTTTATTCCTAAGGAAAATACGTTTCTCGAGAAAAAATTCCTCCAGTTATAAATTACCTGAGGAACAAATAAATAAAAGTTGGTAATATCGAAATTTTTTTATAGGAAAAAACAAAGAACATATGTTTTTAAAATACCTATTTTTGCCTCCGCCGCTTCGATGTGGCTAAAACAGGGAATGTTAAAAAAAATTTCTTAAGGAATTTATCAACATAATAAGAGGAACGGGAAAAGAGAAAAAACTCTCACGGAATTATCATTCATAATTGGGCTGAATATTTTTTAACGAAATTATGAAAACTAATGAACAGTTTTTAATGAAATTTAGTCATTAGATCTATGAAAATTCATTGCCGTAATGAATATTTTCATTGCATTAATGGAAAAAATATCAATGAAATAAATTCATTAGAACTGTGAAGGAAAATTCTTTCAGTGTAAACCAAATGAAGAATTAGCTTGTACTTTACTTTCTGGTATGATAAAGCAGCTTTGTTTCTGTTCAAGTGGAAACGAGAAAGTGTGAATTGTATGTACTTTATTGTTCTGAGTCATTGCTAAAGAGCCTGTAGAAAATACAATTCAACGTCAAGTGATAGCAAAGAAAGGAAAACCCTAAATTTTTGCTAAAAGTTAAATGAAAATGGATTTTCATTTAGTATTTGCTTAAATCTAGTGTTGATTGTGTGAACAATAGGTAAGGAAAATTTGGGGCCGAGTTCCGGCATTCGTGATGAAATGAGGTCGTGGTCGAATGCTGTGTGCTAGTTGCTGATATTGTTTTTGCTTTGCATTACAAGTGTAATATCGAGTTCACTCGATCACGAATGCCGGAATTCACCCCCCCCCCCCCATGTTTTTGATTATGATAAAAGCAAATTCCTTCAAAAGAAAAAACAATTTGAAATAATTTCTGCAGAAAAGAACGGCAAGTGAAAGTAAAACCTAATGAGGCCTCTATAATAATGGTTGGTTCACCTTATTATTATTGTCGCAAAGCTAGAAAACATTCATAAGCAAATAATTTTTTAAAATAGCTTAAAAAACTATACAAAACTGACGGGTTATCAGGTTTATATTCTAAATTGACGATATCCAATTTTTCTGTTATATGAACATTATTTTCTGTGTGTGTTTCTTCAAAAACAGAGCCCAATTTTTGGAAGAACTTCGCTCGGTTATGGGCATACCGGAGTGGATGCTGGATGTGGATGCTCGCAAGACCAAGGAGTTGCATAGTGGCAGTTGCATACAAATGATTATACATTTCAAGGGGCCTATAGCGCATCGCTTAGAATTGGATATGTCACGTTTAATAGCCGCTGGTCGCCTTGATGCTCCCAGTTTATATATTCCGGGACATGTTAATACGAAACGTAAATCAACCATTTCGTATAGGACTTGTGGCGTTAGAGATATTAATGAAAAACGTAAGTTTTAGACAACAATGTTTTCAAATTAAGCTGTGCTACGTCTTCACGAAAACTCAAAAAATATATAGCACTGCCAAAAATCACTAAATGAAATATTTACATCAAACATTTAATTCCTTTATGAAATACAGTCCCAATTCATGGCATTTGTGAACAAAATTCTTTCAGTGTATAATATATATTCAACTTAATATATAAAGCTGACAGCGATAAGAGTATAACGGTATAATCTTTCAAAAATTAAATTAATTCCTTTACGAAATACACTCTAAAGAAACGCAATTCATGGAATTTGTAAACAAAATTCTTTCAGTGTATAATTTATATACAACTTGATATATAAAGCTGACAGTTTTTACAGCGATAAGAGTGTAACGGTATAATTTTTCAAAAATTAACTTAATAATTTATTTGCTTTAAAAACCAATTGAAATGTACAAAAGTTTTCTTTTGTCTTATCAGCCGTCTGTATGCCGCCGACATTACGTGGATGCTAATCAACTTATCAGTAGACATGAAAAATTCTTAAAAGAATGTTTGAAACTTAACTACTTATGGAATAAATTCCCATGAACCAAATGAGAACCAGAAATGTTCCAACAAACCTTTAACAGTAAACATTTTTTTTCTCTACGTTTTGCAACTCTTGCTTTTCCTTGCAACTTTCTATACAACGAGTTACCATCGGTTACTACGATTTGTAATTGAGTTGATTAGCATCAACGAAATGTCGGCTGAAAACACAAAAATCATTTATTTAGGAATATTTTTGAACCTAAACTGGTATAATATTTCTTTTTAGTTTTTCGAGAGGATATACAAAATTAAAGATCTAACGAAGAGTTCAATATCATATCCGTGCTGGAGTTCTGTAACTTTTAGAACGATAATTGCACCACTAAAATAATATGTTAACTTTGATCTTCTAGAACAAAAAAACGAATAAGTTCGAAATACCAACAAAAAATATTTGAATAAGAAAAAAAAAATAATTATAACTATATCTAATCAAATTTGTTATTCAGTAACATTTTTAACCACATTAAAATCAGCTGTCGTCTAAAACCAGCTGTTAGTGCCCAGTATTAATACTTAACGATCATCATTCACTTGTTGTTCCTTTAATCGGTCAAGTGTATTTAGTGTTCCAAATGTAAGCAAAAGTAAAATGACAGGTAAAAGTAATGGTGCTGCCGGATCATACTGAAAAAGTTCGATAAATAGTTTTCAGTTAAACAGCTGACTATGAATACAGTTCTTGAAAAACTATTTTTTAAGAGATAAAATAATTTTAACCAATAAGTTGTTTATTATGAATACAGACGTTATATTTAGTATTTAAGCAACTTATAAACTATTTAATTTAAATGTACTCAAAACAGCTGTTTACCATGGTTCAAATTATGTTACAGAATCACACAATCGTTATATCAGGCAATAAAATATGTAGAAAAAAATTAAGATTATGGGATCGCTCAAAATTACAGAATCGCACTATTTTTGTTGGGTCTCGCTAAATACAAATTGAAAGGCTACATTTGTTAACACTGCAGTTACACGATAAAGTTTTGCTATCAAGTTTTTTTCACATACTGCTTGTCAAAATTCAATAAAATTGATAGCTGTGACGTAGGCTGCACGCAATTTCATAGCAATTCGTTTTCAAAATGCTGTCAAGAAGAAAATTAAAAATAGCTTCTTCTTTCATATTCTGCTAAACAAATTAAAGCAAAACCTCCTCTTCTATATTCTACATTAAACCCAGAAACTAATTCAGATTCTAAATCAATATTTTTTTAACTATTTAAATATAATCATAATAACAAATATCTCTTTTTAAAATTAATAAATTTAATGGAAATCAATGTAAAAATAAAAGTAAAAAATTTGTTGGTTTTGCACGTAAACATTTTTATTTCTATTTTTAAGCTTGAATCTGTTTAATTTTTATCACTTTTAATTGCATTTTGCAAACAAAACAAAAAAATATTTGCAGACAGAACGAAAAAAAATTGTAGTCAACTGTTTTGTTGATTGTGACTTGATGCTCTCTATGGAAAGCAAAAAATTGTCGTCAAGTTTGCATCAATTTTTAAAATTTTGAGTGTATTATTAAGAAAGTGTGAATGTATTAAAACTTGAAAGGCAAAACTTGATCGTGTAACCCCCAAGTAAACTAAAAGTTTTTTAGTGCGAGCAGTGCCTCGATGGATGAATTGGTAGAGCACTCTACTAAGAGTCCCCGAGATTGCAGGTTCGATTCCTGCCGAAGGCTTTGGATGTTTCTGCAGACAAGCAACAAGCTTCGCCGTTTTGTGTTTCTTTCAAATATCTCTGCACACTAAGACTTGGCACAGTTATTTGTAATCTTTATTTTATTTTAATTTTATTTCTTTTCTTTTCCAACAGGCAGCAAATCATTCAAGAGCAGCACATTTTCTGGGAGTAGTGATATACAATTATCAAATTTATTTATTTTTACTTTGAGTTTTTGTATTGTTTTTTCCCAAAACTTGTTTTGATTTGTTTGTAGTCATTTTTTTTTTTTTTTGTAATTTTTTTTAAGCAATAAAAAATATAAATAAAATTCATTTCATAATCATTAATATTTATGTTTCAGCCATGCAAGCAGTTGAAATGTTTTAAACAGTGGACGTTTCTGTTTCGTCACTTCAAAAATAGAACGCTTTTCCTTGAATTTTTGAGGTAAATAATTATTTTGTAGATCTCATCTCAACCAGCAACAACAAAATGGGCTTAATTGTCTTTTCATACGAATCTCATGTACACAATTTTATTTAAGACGCCCAAAAACCAAAAAGGAAAGTTTATTCTTAAACAAATTCATTTGTCAAAAATGATTTATTAGAATTATTATTGTATTAAGTTTATCAGACTCACGTTCTTTCTATATTATTTTTGGGATTGATATAATAATTATATGTATAAGAAAAAGTTCGAATAATTAAAATTAATTATTTATTAAATTTTTTTTAAATTTTTTTTTAGGAGTTTAGATTTTCCATTCCCTTACTTATTGCTTATAGTTTGCTTAAGCACAAATTGCATTACCCTATGGGAGTTACGGCTAATTTTTACTTTACATTGTATAGGGACTCTTGGTAGTTTTCGACATGTTGTTGTTTTTAGCATTTGTTGTTGTACGGCGTATGTAAATAAATATATTGTGCGAATTTCAGCTCTTTGTCTTTTACGGTTTATCAGCTACGGCTAATTGTTACTTTAGGTTGCATAGGGACACCTGGTAGTTTTGGACTTGTTGTTGTCTTTAGCATTTGCTGTTGTAGAGCATCTATAAATACATACAATGTGCGAATTTCAGCTTTCTATCTTTTACGGTTCGAGAGTTATAGCTAATTGTAGCTTTTCGTTGTATGGGGACACCTGGTAGTTTTTGCTTTGTTGTTGTTTTTCGTATTTGTTGTTGTAGCGGCATGGTACAACAACATCATGTGAAAAGTTCAGCTCTTTAGCTGTTACCTTTTCGGAGAATGGACGCTGTGACGGACGGACGGACGGACGTAGTAGTCTCCGTAATAGGGTTACGTTTCACTCTGCTGAGTACGGAACCCTAAAAAAGTAGTTATTGTGTCGCATCATTAACACTAAAATGACACGTAAAAATAATAGCGCTACCGTATCATACTGGATAAATTCGATAAAATAGTTTTCAGTTAAACAACTGATTATGAATGCAGTTTGTGAAAAACTGCTTTTTAAGATATAAAATCATTTTAAAAACTTCTGAAAATGCTTATTAAGATTTTATTATTTTAATTAATTTAATTTAAATGTTACATCAAAAATTTTTGTTTTTATTTTATATGCATATGTATATATGAACGAACGAACATGTTCGATGTGGATGAACCAACATTTAATGAATGAGATCTTATAGTACATTTACACTAGTAATTCCTAAACTAGTTTATGATCATAAGCTAGTTTCATAAACTATACCATTTACACTAGCATTTTAGACAGTCTACTTGATTTCGTTTGACAATTTACAATAAATTCAATATCAAACATAAAATAGTAATATGGAGGCTTTTGAAGAAAAAAAAAAAAAAATATTTATATGTCTTTCATCCCGATTGAATAAAATTCATTGTAAAATTAATTTTTTGGCGCGGAAAAGAAGGAAGCACCTCTTGTTTTCATCATCCATGCTTAAATTTTATGCATTTTAATAAATCCAAGAATCGTGGAAGTTTTTAAATTATTTAATTTTAAAATATTTTTTTTTCCGTTTTATTTTCCTTTTTATTGTTTTCTTTTTCTATGTCAAATTCGCCTGGCCTTACCAGACGAAAGCACAAAAAATAGAGTCGCATTTGCAAAAACTGGTTGTTATCTCAACCAACTTATCTCAAAAACTAGTGAAAAACTTGTTTATGATTTGTATGGATAAACAAGTTTCTCAAACTAGTTTATCACGATAAACAACTTATAACCTGTTTAAGGCGTAGATGTCATTTTATATTAATTGATCTCAAAATGATTGCTGGGTACGCGATTTCATAATCATAAAAAAAAACATACAAGCATCCATAAACACAATATTTACGTACGAGTACATACATACATATGTACATACATATGTATATAATTTCAGCACAAGAGGGTTGTTTTTATCGAAACAGCTGTATGATTCTCCAACTCAGCTGCCTCTGAGAGACCTGCGCCATACATCCACCTTGGTAGTATTGATTTTCTTCTCGCCACTGTTATACACTTTACATTTATCCTGACAGTAACATCAAATAGCTACGCGTGATTTATTTTCGAAACTTATTAAAAATTATTTGCGGTTGAATAATAAAAACATACACGAAATATTAAACAAATAATGAAACTGATTTATATTATACCTGTACTAAGTTTAGTGTCTTTGGCTGCGGCAAATATAAGTGGGCCATATTTATTTTGGGGTCATGAAAAAGTCGTACATCTGCAGCCTCGTTCACTGGTAGAGGCGTCTGAAAATGATTTTTCCAATTTGTTTCGTGACGTTAAAGCCGTAATTATATTCGTGCGTAATAACACAAAACGTTTAGATAGTCAACTGTATCCCAAGTTTCAAAAATTGGTTAAAGATAATGCCTGGACTTATTTGCCCCAGCATACTTTAGCAGCCGACCCCTTTAACTATAATGCAAACGTAGAAGTGAGTGCACAGAAATCTTTATACATACATATGTGTGTTTTAAGAAAATATATAAATGTTCTCTCCCTTAGGTGATAAACTTAAGTGGTTTAGCTGAGGAAAGTGATTCCGAAATTGTTTCGGGCTATTCAGATGCCCTGGCCATTTACGGTGCTGGCGAAGTGTTGGGTATACTAGCCACTCGCGAAGAAGAAGCTCGCTATATTTCGAAACGTGAAGCGAAAGAGAGTGAAACTGAGGAGAATAGAAGCACGACTCCATCACCTTCAGCCAGCGAAGAAACCGAGGAAAGTTTTATCTATGTAGCAGGAGGTAAGATAATTTGTGTGAATAACAAGTGTACTTACATAAACTTTTCTTTAGTTTTCGCGTAATGTTTTTAAATAACTGTTTTTTCATAACGAGTAAATTGAATGTCTGTTGTTCGATAACGTAGAAAAATCCCAGTTTTGAATTTGCATTTAAGTAAAGCTAAAATTCTAAAATTGGGTTTTACTAAAATTTTAAACGTTGAACTGTATAATGTTGACCTTTAATATGAACTTAATTATTTATTTGCTTTAAGAGCCAATTGAAATGTATTAATTCAGGTCCAAAAATGAACCTTTAATATTAATATTTTTATTTACAAAGTGAGTTCGGCATGAGGTAAAATTTTAAATATGGAAATATTTGTAGGTTTTCGAAAAACTTGTATAAAGTTAATGCAACATAATATTTTTTAATTGATTAGCAAAAGCAACTTAAAAGTTGGCGTCATAACTCACTAATAGCCATACCTACACAAGCACGGAAAGTGCAACGTTTTCTGCGGTTTGGCTTTTACGCTGAAATGCCGTACCTAAACAAAAGCGGCAACGATACACGAAAACGTTATTTTGTTTATTTATTTTTAATTTATAATTATTTCTAACAATAGCAATAAACGACAAGGCGTTGCCGTTGTTTCGTTGCGATATTGTTTTTTTTTTTTTTTCAAAAATCTGGAGCAAAATCATGGTAAAATATATGGTATGTTGAGAGAATTATAGGCCACGCAGTATTTTAAACCAGCAAGAATAAGCGTTCTAATTGCAAAGGCTCATCTATCACCTACATTATCATATGCTTCCAAAATATATAAAGACTGCAACTCACAGGACATGATGAAGCTTTTCACTACGTAAATCTAATAACATGGTCCGTTACGTCTTGGGCCATTAACAATTTAACTAAAATTTAAAAATGCTATCTTCCTATGTAAACTAATAATGACGACAGAACCGGAATATCTCTATGATCGTTTGCAGTTTGCCAGATCAAATAGAGGATATTGTATTATAACGGGTTATCCATTTTGCAGTTTCAAAAGTAAACGTAGTAGATCAAACACATAAAATATATTTTATTTTCATGATATTTCTTTTTTATTATAAAGTTTGAACGTTGACATTATGTGTGAAACATTACATCATTTAAATGACCACCACGCGAAGTGTTGCCAGCATTGATTTTTTTAAAGTAATTTTCGACCACTTTCTGCCACATATTGGGCGGTATCTCAGCCATAACTTGACGAAAGTTAGTTTTTAACACTGCAGTTAACCAACCAAGTTTTGATATCAAGTTTTTTTCACATACTGCTTGTCGAAATTCAATAAAATTGATAGCTGTGACGCAGGCTGCACGAAATTTCATAACAATTCGTTTTCAAGATGCCGTCAAGAAGAAAATTAAAAATAGCTTCTTGCATATTCTGCTAAACAAATTAAAGCAAAATCTCCTCTTCTATATTCTACATTAAACCCAGAAACTAATTCAGATTCTAAATCAATATTTTTTTAAACTGCATATTTAAATACAATCATAATATACAAATATCTCTTTTTAAAATTAATAAACTGAATGGAAATCAATGTAAAAATAAAAATAAACAATTTTTTGGTTTTGCACGTAAACATTTTTATTTCTATTTTTAAGCTTGAATCTGTTTAATTTTTATCACTTTTAATTGCATTTTACAAACAGAACAAAAAAATATTTGCAGACAGAACGAAAAAAAATTGTTGTCAGCTGTTTTGTTGATTGTGACTTGATGCTCTCTATGGAAAGCAAAAATTGTCATCAAGTTTGCATCAATTTTCAAAACTGTGAGTGTATTAGTAAAAAAGTGTGAATGTATTAAAACTTGAAAGGCAAAACTTGATCGTGTAAGGATTGAGGATTCTCAGAACCCCAATTACGACAATTTTGTTCATTAACATACCCACCCGGTGAGAAATGTGCTTCATCACTGAAGAAAACTTTGTTCGAAAAATCGCCGTCCACCGCCTGTTGTTCAAGCAGCCATTCCACGTATCTATAGAACGACATTGTATACGACATTGTGAATGGTCAGCTGGGTTCAGTTGTTGTGTAAGCTGGAATTTACATGAATATAGGTGTAGATCTAAATACAAAATACGCCATAATGTGCCGTAAGACAGTCCTAATTCCTTCTTCGGCAACACTTTCACTTACAGCAGCGATATTCTCAGCGGAACGAGCGAAACGATGATGCACAGGCCTTATAATATTTGTAGCCGCTCTATCCTCTTCAAATTTCTTCACAATTTTGCCAATTGCTTGCTTAGTTGGACGATTATGTAAACGAAAATCTCCTCTTAAAGCACAATATGCGGCTGTCGCCGAATCACCATTTTTGTGGAATGTTTTTATAATTTTTATGCGTTGTGTGTGATAGTTAAGCGATCCATTTTTGTCTATATCAGACTTTCAACTGAAAAGAAAAAAATTGGTTAAACAACTTAGTTTGACAGATGTCGAATTCCAGTCCTATACTTTTGAGATGATGAAAGGGATAACCCCTTATTTTTTCCTAATTTTAGATTCCTTTACAAAGTCCTTGCAACTGTGTAAAATATAATTTAATATGAGCAGATAAAGAAGAAGTCATGCTTCAATTTAAAATACAGCATACACCTCTAGGTCTCATATTCGTAGAGAGTTTTGAGTTAGAAAATGTTGTTTCGAATGTTGCCATTTATTAAATGTTTAAACAATGATCTTGTCGTTGATAAGTGCTTATTAAAGTCTTCGCTATTTTGCGTTTATGAATACACTTTTAGACATTTTGCTTATTAAAGCCTTATACAACGTGTATAAATTAGACCATAAGAGTGCAAACTATTTATCGAGAACACATGACGAAAATAATATGCTGCTGTTATGTTTCAACATTCAAATAACTTATTTTCTATTTTTATAAAAAAATTAAATGCCTTTAATTCTGTGCTAAGCTATCTCGGTCCTCCTTAGCTCAATTCTGTTTTCTTTTCGTACATATTGATTATATATTTTATAATTCATCAACGAACATTCCTGACAAAGTTTTTCAAAGGAATATTTTGAATAAATATTGAGTAAAACTTTTTTTTAACAATGTACCTTAAGCGCCATCAATTATTTAAAGATTTATGTAAAAAAAAAAATTCAAACGCTAATAGCATGAGCCAGTTACGAGACTAACTCCCATATCAAGGGTTCCATACTACCGTGCAAGTAGTAAATTTTTACAATTTCTTGTTGTTTTTAGCATTTGTTGTTGTAGAGTCCAGACATAAATTTCACGCTTTTATCACTTATGGTACAAAAGTTATAGCTCATTTTAAAACTAAAGGGTGTCCCCGTGTAGGGATACTAATTGAATAATTTTAACCTTTTGCTATTTTTTGGTATTTGTTGTTGTAGAGATCTGCCAGCCACATATACTGTGCAAATCTCAAGTCTGTGTCTCTTAAGGCCGTGATTCACTATCCTACTCAATCGTACGATTCATTCACTGAAAATTGCTAGCTAAATCTGATAGTACATCTGTCCTACTTTAAAAAGTCGCATCAAAATGGCCACACTACTTTTGTAAACAACTTCAAAAAGGCAACCCTGATCGCATAGAATAAGATAAGTTTTTGAAAATTTTCAAACGATTAGCAAATCGGACAGACTTGTCAAAAAGTCTTTCACACACATACACTTTTAGTCCAGACTATCACACTTTTTGGAGACACATGTCATTTTTAACAGATCGTACGATTCAGTAGGATAGTGAATCACGGCCTTTACGGCTTAAAAGTTACAGCTAAGTTACAAATTAAAGGGTGTCGTCTCCAAGTCTGGGGCAACATTTAAAATTTTATTTTTTTATTATTGTTGTACAAGCCTGGTAACTGCACATGCTGTGAAAATTTCAAGTCTCCATCTCTTACGGCTCAAATGTTACATCTAATTTCAGTTTTTTATATGGGACAACCTGTTAGATTTAAACTTTTTTTTTGTATTTGTTGCTATAGAGATTATGTAAAAATTTATTTGTTGTGTTTTTCCGACCCCTTTTTTATTTTATATATTTATTTTCTTGAGCTAAAGGTCTTTTATTAAAATTATTTAATTATTTTTGTCGATATTTCACTCCTTTCGGATAGCTTCTTCAGGACAATAATAATGAAAAAAGTTTTGATTAGTTTTTATTTTGAAAAAATATCGAGAAAAATAATTAAATAATTTTAATAAATGACCTTTAGCTCAAGAAAATAAATATGTATGTATATAGATTATGTAAAAACATATCCTGAGCATATATCAAAACTTTATCCCTCATGATTCAAGAGTTGAAGGTAATTTTCACAGTTTCTTGTATGAGGACTCCCTCTACTTTTTAACTTTTAATTGTTTTTTGGGCATTTCAAGCCTCTGCCTGTTTACACAGAGACTTTCAAGTCTCTTTCTGTTTTGTTTCAAAAGTTATAGCTAATTTTTACAGTTACTTGTATGGAGATCCCCTTTATTTTTTAACTTTTTGTTATTTTTAGTATTGGTTGTTATGCATAACAACCTATACTAAACCCAAAACCCGGGT
This sequence comes from Sturmia bella, assembly GCA_963662145.1. Taxonomy (NCBI): domain Eukaryota; kingdom Metazoa; phylum Arthropoda; class Insecta; order Diptera; family Tachinidae; genus Sturmia; species Sturmia bella. The sequence goes on along the minus strand of OY759168.1, from coordinate 36,938,858 downwards.
CTATCGAACCACATCTTTTGTGTCAATTTCAATTTCTGTTGGGACTCTAAAATTACGGCTAATTTGTATAGTTTTTTTGTATGGGAACCCCCTTTAGTACTTCAACTTTTGTTGTTTTTGGTATTTGTTGTTGTAGCGGCCGGGTATTCACATTCACGTTTAGCATTTCAAAAAACTTGCAAAAACCGATAAATATAAAAACATTGATTCCATACACAGTAAAGAAAATTTTGTTCCGCTTTTGTTTAGTTATGCTGGTAAATATTTTTGTCCGTTAATTTAAATTTATGAATTTTCTTTTGCAGGCAAAAAAGCCATTCTTTATGTCAACTCTGCTCCTGAATTGAATCTAACCTCTATAAATGCCAACTTTATTTTGAAAGAGCACAACAAAGAAATCACCTTTGACGATCAAAGTCCCAAGGGTTATGGACGCCTGAATATTATTTTTAAAGTTGGCGAAGAAAAATTATTTATGCGTTTCAATTTTACCCTAAGTCGTGGAAGCTGGTCAATGAAAGCTGTTGAGATCGAGCACAATAGTTATAAGAATATTTTGACCTTTGTGGGACATGCGTATGATATGCCCTCAGCACCGGTTGGCTTTTCATATCGTTGTTCGTCAAGAGATCTGTTGTTCAGAAATGGTACAGATATTTTGAGAATTAGTGACTATCAGGTGAGTTGAAACAATACAAATCTTTTTCAATATTCGAAGTATAATTTTTGATAATTTTATCAGGCTTAAGTTTGATTTTTGCTTCCTCAAAATTGAGATAAAACACTAAAGTGATCAACATTTTTAGAGAAGACAAGAAAAGTAAAGTTTAAGACTTACTGGCTGGGGTGCATACTATGGCTGTTCCACGACCACGCACGTCGCTCATCAGAAGCCAAACTTGCCACCTGCCGATTGGAAAGTTTGAAAGCGTTGTCATCACTGATGCGATAGCAACAATAAGTAAAAACTGCCAATTATGCCACTCAACAGAAAAACACAGTGATAAAAATTTAAAGTTGATCAATGGGCCATAAACAGCCAGTAATGAAGAGCTCAGGTAGTAAAATGGCTAAGAGTTTCTATTTAAAAGAACAGTATGCAATTAGTTGTGACCTGTGTTAGAAACTATTGCGGTGCTGATGATCGTTGTGGTGGATGTGAAACAGCCATATGGTATGTTCCCCAGCCAATAAACCTCCAACTTTACATTTCCTGTCTTCTCTAAAAATGTTGATCACTACAATTTCGATACAAATTATCTTTTTCTCAATACTGAGAAAGTAAAATCTATTTAAAACCCAACAAAGTAATCAACAATTGTAAATTATAAAGTTCGACTACGAGTATAAAGTGAAATTAATGTCTATATGTAATATGTTTTCCTCAATTCTGTTGTGCAGGTACAACCCTGGTTGAATGGTGCTTCTGAGTTCGGTGATGTTTATGATTGCGTCGGCTTCACCACAGCACCCATATGGGCTGGCATCTTGGTCAGTCTCTTTCTCTGTGGCATCTTGTCGATTGGGATTTTGGCTCTGATGGATATAAAGACACCAAATCGCTTTGAAAGTTCTCGCAGCAAACAACTAACTTTTACTGTGCAAGAATAAATCTATTTAAACTAAATCAGACACTGAAAAAAAAAGTATTTTAAAATAATGTTTGTTCACATGGTAGTGGGCATCATTAAACCTCTGTTACTGTTGGCTTTGGCCGTGCAAATATTTTTAATACAATCCTTATTTATTTGTATTGTTTTATACGTTTATTTGTGTTTATTTTATAATAATTAATTGAGTTGTTGTTTGTTTATTTTTTATTTTCTTAATTTAGTTCCAAAAGCAATTGTATGAAAGAATAATGAATAACCAAATGTATGTATGTATATTGTTGCTTATACTTAATAAAGAAAAACAAAAGAAAAAAACTATGTATATATGCGCTATTGCTAATTTTCGATACTTATCTGTAAGATAAAAATAAACTTACTTGTGGTGCCAACAACAACAACAATGCCATTTATGTATGCATGTGTGATAAAAGCTGTACACACAACAAAACATTTCTAATGTAGTTACAATTTTACTTTCTAATTTGTCGACCAAATATGTACAGCAATTTCAGCAAAAAAAAAAAAAAAGAAGAAAAAATTAAGATGAAAAATAAAACTCTACTTTTTTACACGCCTTTGGCAGTCGGTAGGTTTAACTCACGAGCGTGTTAATTGAATTTATGGGTGTTTCCCTAAAAGATGAACAAATTTAAATTTCCAAAGACCTAAGCAAAACTTTAGATATGAAATTTACCAGATTTTGCTTTTAACTTCTTAATGTTCTAAATTATGGCACCTGCTTGATTTTATTTAAAAAAAGAAACAAGACTGACATTTTAAATGGGGTAGAGGTAACTGTTTCTAAAGCTGCCGCGCCTCCCATCAGAGCCCAATTCAGCTTAATTTCGTATTTTTAGTACTGTCGCTTAAACCACTCGACTGTTGGGTTTTGGCCTTTATTCAACTTATGTGTTTGTTACAGTGTTGCCAGCTAAGGGGGTTTCGAGAGGTTGGGGTTTTTTTTTCTTTTAGGGGTGCTAATTTCTTTCGGGAAAAATTTAGGGGAAAGCAATTTATTTTTGGGCTGTTTTTAGGGGATTTCTGTGTTTGGTTGAACGGTAAAATGGCAGGAGTTAGAAGATTTTTCCACTGATAAATTTCAAGACTTCAGCGATTTTTATAGTAAAATTAAATGAGATATTTTATGTTCATCTGGTAGCTTCAAGTACATCATTTTGCAACTGGTAATTTTAAGCACTTTTTTTTGTTGAAATGAATGAATTTTTTCCGTTTTTTAAGAATTGAGAAAATTAAAATATCTAAGAACCTTTGATGAAACTGAAACTCCTTTTTACGAAAATGCTGAAAGAACGTCAAGAGCGAAAAAGACTTCGAAACTCTTAATATTTTTGGAGAAACTTAAATTTTTCTAGATACGCAGATAACAATTTCCAACTGCCCACAAATATATACTTAGATCTCAAAATATGTGAATACAAATAAATCGAAAATTTATAATAAATATATAGTGATTTTACTGAAACTTTAATTAAATTAATTAATATTTTCAACATACAAAAGAAAAGGAAACTGTGCTTTATTAAACGAGTGTGGTTTTACTTCGACTCAACTGACTTCTTTTTTGGGAGAGAAAACAGTGTTACCAGCTATGGCAAAATCAGTCCTACAAATATACATACATACGCATAACATATGCATATAATCAGTTAATTTTTACTTCTTTTTAATTGGGAAAAGTTTAACAATTTTTTGCATTTTCCGCATTGTCAATGCATTAATATGGGTGATTCGCCAACTAAAGCAGAATGTTCACCAAAATTTTTTTAGGGGGATTTTGTAGAAAAACATTGAATTTTAGGGGGTTTTAAAATTTTTCTGGGGGGAAGAAATACATTGACCTGGGAACACTGGTTTGTTATAGGCCCACGGTATCGCTCTGTAACGTCTGCTAATGAACAATTTAACCATTTTTTTATTATCATGGAGAACACTTTTTAATTCACTTTGAAGTTCTTCGAAGTATCAGTTCACAGCATAAGAACAATTAACCTTCACTGAAAGAATTTTGTTCATAATGATTATTATATGATTATCAAATCTGTAGTATTTTAAATCTGTTTGTTTTACTGAAAAGCGTCGTAAATTGGGTTCAGCGTCTGGACGTCTGCAAGCGTGCCCCTGGTGGTCATGCAAAAGGAATCGAGTTCCATATATAATGGCATCAAACGTGCTTTTACAGGAATAAAGAATTTCATTGATATTCAAAACCGTTTTTGTTTTATTAAAAAAAAAACGTTTGTAGCCTTCTCATTGAAAACCCGCTGTAATTCAATTTAACAACTTCTACTTGAGATTGCAATGGGCACTTTGGACAACTGTCGGCATTAGAAAAAAAAAACTTTTGTTAAATCTTTTAATTGTTGTCTTACTTTTTCTTGTAAAAATGTAATTTAATTGGTTCGGCGAAGCAACCGAGTGTCTTTATTCACGGAATATCCCATATGTGCTTGCATTTGTATTAACAACAAAAGTGAAATGGCTCCTTCATAAATATTCGACTTTAAAATACTAAGAATAAATAATAAAATAAAACTAAGCATGCATAAAAAAGTATCAACTTGTGATAAATATCATTTACAAAAGCCAAAACCGTTTACAGCACAAACACACAACCCGGCGGTCGCTGGTTTATGGCTCAACTTTTCATTTCTGCCAAGTTGGCACATGTGCAACATACTTGTACAAATAAATGCAATTAAAAAAAGAAAAACAATTTAGTTTTTCCTTTTTTTGCAAAACAAAAAACCCCTAAAGACCAGTTAGTATGGCTGGCACTTTTATCTCACATGGTGTCCTCATCATCAGCAGCATCATCATCGCTGGCATTATATTCATGTTTGGACAAATCTAGCCATTCCGGTTCTTTTACTGATAATGCACAAGTATTACTTACTTTGACCAAACTGACCAAATTACTTTCGTTGTCGTTTAAATAAAAAACGAAATTTCTTGTGCTACTTTTCCGATCAATTATTTTACATGCCTGCGTTACATACTTTCGTCATTTTTTTTTTTGCGACGATTTTTGAGATCGTAAGCAGCCAGCGCAATTTAATATAATAAACAAGTGGCGGGACCGGTGATTGTATGTGTCTGTCCTTTTGTCTGGCCATTAACGGTTAAAGCCGGTTGCTGGTGTTTGGTAAGTTGGCAAACAGTTGGTCAACCTCGACATATTTGAGAGACCGTTTGTCAGTTTAGCAGTGGTAATGAATATTTTGGCATTCAAAAATCATGACAATGTTTATGGACACACATTGATTTTCAATCAAATCGAAAACTATCAAGCTTTATTACCAGAGATCAGGTCCAGTGCAAAATAGAAAGATACGAGAGAACTGCTGCAACGATATGGAATGCCTCAAAACGTTTGAGATTAATTTGTAGCGTATAGAGGCAGGGTGTGTTGAAAGCAGTGTTCCCAGGTCAATGTATTTCTTTCCCAAGAAAAATTTTAAAGCCCCCTAAAATTCAATGTTTTTCTACAAAATCTCCCTAAAAAATGTTGGTGAACATTCTGCTTTAGTTGGCGAATCACCAATATTAATGCATTGACAATGCGGAAAATGCATAAAATTTTTAACTTTCCCCAATTAAAAAGAAGTAAAAATTAACTCGTTATATGTATTTTTCAGTGCATATGTTATGGTTACAGACGTATGTATGTATATTTATTATAAATTTTCGATTTGTTTGTATTCACATATATTGAGATCTAAGTACATATTTATAGGCAGCTGGAAATTGTTATCTGCGTATCTAGAAAAAATTAAGTGTCTCCAAAAATATTAAGAGTTTCTAAGTCTTCTTCGCTCTATACGTTCTTTTGACATTTTCATAAATAGAGTTTCAATTTTATAAAAGGTTCTTAGATATTTTAATTTTCCCAATTTTAATAATTCCCAAGAAATGACCCATAAGGAAAAAATTCATTGAACTCAACAAAAAAAAGTACTTAAAATTACCAGTTGCAAAGTGATGTACTTGAAGCTACCAGATGAACATAAAAAAAATCTCATTTAATTTTACTTTAAAAATCGTTAAATTCTTCAAATTTATCAGTTGAAAAATCTTCTAACTTCTGCCATTTTACCGTTGAACCAAACACAGAAATCTACTAGAAATACCCTAAAAATAAATTGTTTCCCCCTAAATTTTTCCCGAAAGAATTTAACACCCCAAATTCACCCCTAAAAGAAAAAACCCCCTAAATCTAGGGGGAAACCTCCTAAGCTGGCAATACTGGTTGAGGGATTTGTGGAGAAAACTATTCACACCTGACTTTATTCTACTTAAGGTTATGATTCAATATCCTGTAAAATTATACAATGTGTCTAAAACTTTTAAATGTGCTCAAAAAGAGTAATTTGTCCGATTTGCCGATTTTGGAAGATGTTTAAAAGAATAGGATTGCTTTTCTCATCATCATCCAAAAATTGCTTCGAACCCAGGCCAAGACTAATTGTATACTGTTTTTAAGCAGCAGTGCACGACCATTCTACCACCTGAGCTCTTCATTACTGAATGTCTATATTTAATCTTATAGACCAATTTTCCACTATATCACTGCATTTTTCAGCCAGTAAGTGTTCAACGTTATTTTTCTTGTCTTCTTGAAAAACGTTGATCACTCCAATTTTATCACAAAAAATCTTTCTCAATTTTGAGGAAGTAAAAATTGAACTAGAAAGCCCGTTAAAATTATTAACAATTGTAAATCATATAGTTCAGTATAAAATTTTCTTTTTTTAAATTTCTTTGGACAACTTTTTATTGTTCAGATTTACTTTTTGCAGTCCACAAAATCACTTGATTTACCTACAGATTTTTTTGAGTGTAGTATATTCATGTTAAAACAACATGTAATGGTAATCATGCGTATACATTTAAAAGACTTTGCTAATTTAACATGGCTTCATATATTAGAAAAAATTAATGTAACTTAAAACACAATTTTAATATAACAGACCATTTTACAAAAATTTAACGTGATGCATTTATTATTGTGCACCAACCACACTTGTTCTTGTTCTGTTTGTACGCAATATCTACTGTGTGCCTGTCCGTCCCCCTAGCACAATGTGTATGTTTTATTTAAGCTGGTTCTTCAAGTACATACAAACATATGTATTTTCAAATCAACTTTCACCTAAATCACGAAATCGCATCCTACATCATCATATAAAACGAAATTATGAAAAGACTGAATTGTGAATTGCAGCATTGAAAGTAGAAATACATTAAAGCACAATTTCTTTGCGCTCGTCATTCTTATTACAGAATCAGGTGTAGCAATTTTCATAAGATGCTTTATTATGGTGTTCAATAATAAAAACAAGTATGTACTGTGAACTAGAAGATGTAGATGATGACGATGATGATGCCACAAACAAGCGGCAATTACTCGTATTTACGCCAATTTTAATGTCAGTGAACTATAATGGAGCTACGAATCTGAAAGTGCGGCGTTTATACATACCTACATACATACATGCACATGCACATGTATGTATGTATGTAGGTATGAAATAGCTTGTGTGATGATGATGATGACGATGATGATGCTGGCATTAAAAAGAAAGAACAAACAAAATCAGAGATGCGACATGAAAAAATTAAATAAAAGAAGACCTACATTTGAAATTCTTTTATCTTATTTTTTTTTTTTAATTTCATATCGATCTAAATATATCTCTTTCGTATAGGAAGTTTCGTAGTAATGAGTGTTGCACCAAGTAACTAACATACATATGTACATCATATAAAAAAATGTAATTCTTTTTGGGCTTATCTGTTAGAGATACACAGCCAAAATGAAAAACTTATTATAGTTTCATATTTAAACCAGGGATCGGTTATTTTTCAATTTTTGAAGAAATAAATCATACATAAATGAACATCGTAGAAAACTTGTAATTACACCATCATGATTTTTAGGCATCCAACAAATTGCATGATTTTAAAATTTTTGATTTTTATTTTAACAATCAAAAATAAGCGTTATTTTTTACTTTTATTTTTTTAAATAAAAACTAAAAGTTATTTTTGGTGAATGAACTTAATTATTTATTCGCTATAAGAGCCAATTGAAATTGATTACTTAAGGTCTAAAAAATAAAAAGTAAAGGTGTTGCAAGACGTAAAATGCTTTCTGTATAAAAAGTTTGTTTGAGCATTTCTGATTCTCATTTTGTTCATGAGAATTTTGGAATAAGTAGTTGGGCTTCAAACATACTTTTTAGATTTTTCAACTCTACTGATGAGTTGCTTAGCAGCAACGAAATGTCGGCGACATATAGACGGCTGAAAAAAGACAGAAAGCATTAAGGTCTATTTTTTTAGACCTAAAGTTATTTTTGATTTTTATATTTTTAAATGAAAAATAAAAGTAATTTTTATATTTGGGTATTTCCATGAAATGGTCCACCGTTAGTTAAAAAATCAAAACGCTCGCACAATTTTTTCAAGCACAGAAAATTTAAAAAAAAAACTATTGACATTTTATTATGTAAAAAAAAATTTTAACTTATAATAATTTTAAATGATGGTAAAAACTTCTGAAAGAAAATATATGTTAAATTACAAAAATATGTATGAAGGTAAAAAGTGTCACGTGCGTAATGTAACGTGCGTAATCAAAAAGTTTTTTTTTCTTAGCCAACCCATGCACACTTGTTTTTGAACAAACCATGATTATAAAGGTCCATTAATAACCTTTACAAAAACATTTTTTCCGAAATAAAAATCTTCTACAATTCGCCTACTTTTGCAATATTTCATGCTGCTTTAAAAGGCACTTACGTTTTTTGTCACGTGCGTAAGTCAACTTTGATCGCATGGAACTTGGGTACCCAGTGCTCAATTTTCCAATATATATACTTTTTGGAAGGAACTCATCACATTAAATGTAACAATGGCAAAATTCCATTCAAAAATTCCAACCCATTTATATTTTTATAATATTCAAAACAATTAAACGTGTACAACCATGGAAACACCCATTTTTATATCAATAATAAAAATCAATTCAAAACTCTTATTTATTTGCCGTATGTATTATAATATGCTGCTTCATTCAAATTTCTATATGAATATAATATATTATGTGGCTTATCCATTATCAGCTGTAAAAACATGAATGCATAGAAATAGCTTATAAGTTTTGGCTGCCATTCAAGTCAGTGTTAAGAGGTCGTTTTCAGTTGTTCAATTTTAGCATCATATTTGATTTTAAATGTTCCTCAGATAAATTATATCCCCAATCTCCTAATATTAATCTGAGTGCTGAAAATCACTTTTCTACACTGACTTGAGTGGCAGATACAGAATGAACAATTAAAGCTAATTTCCGAAGCCACAGAAACACAAATTTTTTGCTCTCCCAATATTCCAATAAATTAGCAGAAGTATCGAAATGCTTTTCTTTGTAGTTGTCTATTTAAAAATAAGCTTTGCGGACATATTACCTATGTCACGAGTTTTGAATTGATTTTTATTATTGATATAAACATATAAAAATCAAAAATAACTTTTATTATTAAATATATAATATTTATTTGATCTTTTTAATTATTTGAAAAACTATTTTATACAACTTCAGATCGTTTTTATATAAAAATTTTATTAACAATATTATTCAATATTTCGATAACAATTTGTTATCAATTACAAATATTATCCTGAAGATGATAACAAATTGTTATCGAAATATTGAATAATATTGTTAATAAAATTTTTATATACAAACGATCTGAAGCTGTATAAAATAGTTTTTCTTTTATTATTAATATAAAAATCGAAAATAACTTTCATTTTTCATATAAAAATATAAAAATCAAAAATAACTTTTATTTTTCATTTAAAAAAATAAATATCAAAATTAACTCTTATTTTCTATCCCAAAGTATAATAATCAAAAATAACTCTTATTTCTAGTTTTTTTTTTTTTTTTTTTTTTGATAAAAGTCATAAGAGTTACGGTCCCTGATTTAAACACATGGCTGCGAACGTGTGTATGTAAAAATAAGTCTATAAAAATTATGACTTTCTTTCATTTTCTAGTCCATACATACATATGTATATGTTTATGTATGTATGTACATTCGCAAGGTATACGAGTAGATAGCATGTTTTGAATTAATCATTCCTAATCATGAGGCACATGCTTTCCAAATACAGGGTGTCTGGTGGCAAATTCATATTTTAAAATACGATTATTTTAAAAGGTAATAAGCGGTGCGGAAGAGGCTGTCGCCGTTGGAATTACCGATTTTGCGGGTTTGTCAATCACGATGTGTGTCAGAGTGGTCGAGTGAGCGTCACACGTTCGCCGGGGGGACATTTTTCAAGCGTAATCATTCTTACGTAATTGTTCGTCGAAAATTTTATTCATAGTTCGGTATTCGGAATGGAACGAGAAGTTGCGCAGAGTCTCCGCTCAACTTCTTTGGCTATGAAAGTCCCGCGGTCAGGGCCCAGTCTCCCGAAAAAATTGAACTGATTGAAAGCAATTGAAACTTGAAAATACGCGACTATCAATACGTACTTCTGAGAGCGATTATTCATGAAATTTTAGCAAGCGACCGGAATTCCCATTCTTTTAAAATTCATTTCGTTTAAGGACTGAAAGTAAGTGACTTTGATTTACGCAAACATTTTTGTGAAACGATGGTGGAAAGTTTTCGCTTTGCAAATACCATTGTTTGGAGCGACGAGGCTCATGTTCACTTAATCGGCCACATCAACAAGCGAAACTGCCATTACTGGTCTCCAAGAAAGCGCAGTCTTCGATTAAAATATCAAAACCCCATTTTTGCCTAAGGGTAACGATTTGATGTGCCTGATAAGATAACTGGATCATTTCTTTCGAAACCTGATGACGAATGTCAACGGTGAAAATTATAGATGCTTGACTACGAAGTTCTTTTCGCTGAAACAGCGAACTCATCCATCGTAGTTTTCAGATACGTGGTTTCAACAGGAGGGGGAGACTGCACTCACTGCCAGAGCTTCTTTTTTTTTTTGCTTTCGCAAAAATTTTCCCCAAAAGCATAGCGACATAACATGGCCACTGAGGTCGCCCGATGGATTTCTTTTTATGGGGCTACCTCAAAAAGAGGGTTTATAATAACAATCCCGACTGTCTTTTAAAGTTTTAAAGGAACATATTCGTCGAGAAATCAGCTCAATTGAACCGAGACACCGTTTTGAACAGAGTATTGAACTCGACAGAAGATATCTGGATGACATGTGTGTGAAGATAAATATGACGAGTTAAATATGTTTGACGTAACGAAATAACGTATCGACATAGTTGAGTGTGAAGATAAAGAATTTGGACATACAGATATGGGCACATTTTGGGAGTGTAACTCAACTGGACCACATGGAAAAGGAAGCGAAGAATTTGCTCTATTTAGTGGTATTTGAGAATTTGTTAAAACATTTTTTGAAATTTCGACTAAGTAAAAAATGATCTTGGAAATCATTTGGACATACATATATGAACACATTTTTTGAGTGTAGCTCAACTAGACCACATGGAAAAGGAAGCCAAGTTAACATTTAAAAAATTCTCAAATATAATTGAGAAATGGAACTTTAACCACTAAATAGACTACATTCTTGGCTTCCTTTTCCATGTAGTCCGGTTGAGTTACACTCCCAAAATGTGCCCATATATGTATGTATGTGCAAATTCTTTCAGAGACCATCGATTTTTTACCGTACCGCTATTTAATTTTTTTTTTTTTGTATTTTCAATTTTAAAATTTTGAAGGTTTTTATTAATATTTTTAAATATTCTTTTATTTTATAATAAGTTACTTTTACAAGGTGGCGCAAAAGTAATCCTCCTATCACAAAATTCTATAAATTTTGCGATTGGCCTCTAATGTCAGTTCTGTTTTGACATTTGTGTATTAAACACATGCGAAAAACACCTTAATAAACAATGTTACGCTACACTGCTCCAGAACGCGGAATATTGGTGACTATTTATTTGACCAATAATCGGTTGGTGACTTTGGATGAGGGATGAGGCCCATTTCCATCTTAGCGGGTACGTAAATAAGCAAAATTTACGCTTCTGGGGCACTGAAAATCCGCGTGTAACCCACGAAGAGCCATTACACCCGCTCAAAGTCACTGTATGGTGTGCTGTTTTCGCTGGAGGAGTCATCGGACCTGCGTCGCGGGCCAAATGGTTACTGTGAATGGTGAGCTCTACAGAGCAATGATCAACGAGTTCTTTTTGCCGCAACTTGATGAATTGGGATTGGAAAACATGTGCACGTGGTTCCAACAGGACGATGTTACGGCACACACTGCACGTGCCACAACCGATATGCTGAAGGATGCATTTCCCGGGCACCTAATCTCCCGTTTTGGCGATTTGCACTGGCCAGCAAGATCGCCAAAAAACATCGGAAGATTATTTTTGCGCCACCCTGTATATACATACATATGTATTTACGGAAATTTTTACCTTCACAGATAAACATGTTGGCACCATGTTCGCTTACGAAAAACTTATTTATGTTCACACTCAAACATGTCGTTACGTTATTTCGTTACTTCAAACCTATTTAACTTCACACACATCTGGATGACATATTCTTTGAGAAATCGAATCCGCGTTGCCACTCTACAGTTCAAAGCTCGTAATAAAACTTTATATCAACTATTACGTTTTTTATTTAAGGTTAAAAACATAAAACTACTAAAACCAAGGTAGCAGTTTCGATTCAATTTGAAAAAAAACAAAAGCTTTATTCGTAAGCACTATTTTTTTTCGAAGTGCGCTGTTTCGGTTTTTATAATGGAAAATAACGTATGGCATCCAAATCTGGTTTTTTCTTTTTGTGTTCTACTAAGCGCCTTGGGTAAATATATTTTCGATTGCTTCAGAGAACGTACTATCTCAAATCAAAATCTTGCATGTATGTAGTGGTCACGCTTTTGTCAGCAAATATTTGTTTAATATCACCATACCTTAAGTCGATTTTTGCCCTTTTAAATTTTTTTCAAATCAAAAGTAATCCTGCTTGGAACTAAAGTATGTAATTAAAAATATCCAAACTCGGTACTAGTTTATTTGCCAAGTTTTAAAACTTCCGCTTCGAGTCTGACAAAACATTGATTTAACTAAACATGTGTATATGCATATTCATATATGTACATATGTAAGTAAACACTGCGAACATTTAAACAAAAAGATGGTTTCAACACTTTATAATGCTTCAACATAAAACTGTTTAAGCTGAATTGTGTTTTCAATTCAGGAAATGCATTTTTCGGGATATATTTCACATCTTCCATACGCTTATTACAACTAAAACTATAAATACATACATACATATGTATTTGAATTATGTCCATGATCTTCATGTATAAACTAAAATTTTTATACTAAGCATTCTTTGACACATTATCGAAGATGCCATGAATAAACCAGCCACAATAAACCAGCAAGTAACTCATTCAATAGGTTAAACTCAGTTATGCCTTTGGCTTGGCTTATAGACAAAATGCACGCAAACGTAAATTACAAGTCAGTAAGTGATTGTAACAGTAAAGTAGTAGATTCAACAGGTTCACAAAAAAAATTTCTACAATATAGGCAAACGATTGTGGTTGAAACTTCACATTTTCACAACAGTTGTTTTTTTTTTTTCTGCAGATTCATACATTCAAAAGAATCACTTAAAAAAACGAAATGAAAATGTTTCAAAACTAATGTTGAAACATTTTTTAAAACATTTTAAGGGTGTAGATATCAAAGAATTTATTGGAGGGAGAGAAAAAATTAGTTGGGGTTGGTTACACATTTGACTCCTCTACATACCAGAGCTTTGCGCCGATTTCCTCGACTTTGCAAACAGTCTTAAAATTAGTCACCGGTTTCAAAAAATGTACGTCTTCAAAACGACTTAATTTGAGCTGCCAAGTTTTCTGAAATGCACTTTCAAGTAGGTATACATTGTTCATCTCTTTCATCATTTCTTTGACGGCATTATAATACATTTTTCATTATTCATTTTGGTTTATATTGAATTATGTAAGGAGAAACAAAATGTATGTTTCTTTTATCAACTCCAGAAGAAATCATTTTTAGGGTTCCGTACTCATCAGAGTGAAACGGAACCCTATTACGGAGACGAGTACGTCCGTCCGTCCGTCCGTCACAGCGTCCATTCTCCGAAACGGAGAAAGAGAATTGCCGCTACGACAACAAATACTAAAAACAACAACAAGTCGAAAACTACCAGGTGTCCCCATACAACGAAAAGTTGCAATTAGCTATAACTCTCGAACCGTAAAAGATAGAAAGCTGAAATTTGCATAGTGCATGTATTTATAGATGCTTTACAACAACAAATGCTAAAGACAACAACAAGTTGAAAACTACCAGGTGTCCCAATACAACCTAAAGTAACAATTAGCCGTAGCTGCTAAACTATAATAGACAAACAACGTAAAGTAACAACTAGCCGTTACTATCGATCCGTGAGAGACAGAGGGATGAAATTTGCACAATATGTGTATTCACATATGCTCCACAACAACACTTGCTAAAAACAACAACAACTGTAAAACTACCAGGTGTCCCTATACAACGTAGAGTAATTGCTGTAACTCTCGAACCGTAAGAGATAGAGAGTCGAAATTCGCACAGTGTATGTATTCCCAGATGCCTTATAACAACAAATTACAACAACAACAACAAGTGGAAAATTACTAGGTGTCCCCGTACAACATAAAGTAGCTTTAAAAACAGAGAGATGAAATTTATAAAACATACATACATTACACATACATACGTACGGAACCCTAAGAGTGCGAGCCAGCCTCGTACTTGACTTAATTTATTAGTGTTGCCGTAACAAAAAGCAAAAAAAAAAACAGGATAAAATCTTAAAATATTATAGATACATTATAAGGGTCTATATTCATAACATAAATACAAATGTATGAATAAAGCAGAATGTTTAAAAATTACATTTCAAGCGTAAAGTACGACTAATGATGTAGCATACATTTACCTACGCTTTTTCATGCAGAACAAAAGACAGCATTTTCGCAAAATATATGCAGAAGCATTTTTACTGAAAATTTTAATTTAATACATTTGTATTAAATTACTTTTTCAGGCTTGAGTTCAAATCTTGGTTTGCCACTATTTAAATCAATATCAGTTAAGTAAAGAAGAGTAAAATTTAATAGCTCGGTGGACAACCGGCTGTTTCTGGGTAGCAAACACCCTTCATCAGCACCCTATAAACTTTGGACGTGTCAAATTTCACAATTTTGGCACAGCCGCTTAAACCACTCGGCAACCAAAGCTCACGCAATTTTACTTATGCAGAAGGTCATTGTTTTCATTTTGTAGTTTGTCGCATTAACAAACGGGTCCAAGGCAGAGAAAACGTATTTTCAGACTGACTTCGAAGATAGCTACAAAACAGCTACTTGGTGGCAAAAATATGTAAAAATATTTTGTAACAAATGATTTTTTCTAAATTCTAAACAATTGCCTTCCTTTTAAAGGAGTATGCTAGGAACACAATTGGGATGAACCAAGGCGAATCAAGTATAGGTGGTTGCAATTCAATTCGCTTCAACATTTTCTTTCGAGACGTCACAAGTTTTGTTGTCATTTTCTATCAGCTTTGACAACTCAGAAGATAAAATCGTGGAAAAATGTTGAAGCGAATTGGTATGCGGGCACCTGTAATGGATTCGCCTGGGGACGAACGACGAATTTCGCCCAACACGACGAATACGCCGGTCAAAATTCGCTGTGTAAATTCGTCGCATGAACCACAATCACGACGTAAAACAAAAACATCTGTTATAATTGATAAAGTTGTTTTTACTGTTCGCTCAAAGATAAAAAAAAATTAAATGAATCAAAGAATTTCAAATTTTGTAAAAATAATTAAAATAATGAACATGATCCCAGATTATATAAACATTCATGAAGTTTAGCATTTTCAATTATAATTTCACTAGCATCCATTTTCTCAGTTTTTAATTTTATCTTATTACAGTTGAACAAGCTGATGGGGTGACCATATTATAAAAAAATTGGTTGCTAAAAAATTTAGCATTCCAAAAACAAAAAATTAAACACTACAAACATGTTTTACAATCTAATATGTTGGCTTTTTATTTTAAATGCAAAAAGTCAAAGCTTAGCACTTAAAATAAATACTATTAAAGTAAAAATGAACTGTTTTTACTAAAACACTTGAAAACTAAAACCAAAATGGCCACATGGTACTGATTTGTTTGTGTTTGCATAGTTGTAAGAGCCTGGCTAAGCTCACACCAACTAATAACAGGAAAATTAATAATATTTAAGAATTTGAAACTGAAAATGCGTTTGCAATTCAACAAAACTTTCTTTTAAGCCTAAGCTGTTTATAAAAAGTGGTAGTTGTTGTGTCAGCAGAAGTCAAACATATGAAAGTAAAATTTTTATTGTCTACAAGTGTCTGCTGCTTTTGTGTTTTTTTTTTTTTTAATTTTCCTCAATTTTTTTCCAGCTTAACGTAAATATTTCAACAATCTAACAATCGAATAACTCTTTAAAGTCTTATTAATTTTATCAGCCAATTGTTGTTAATGTTGCTGTTTTCTCTCAGTATTTTAGATGAAATGCTAAAAAAAAAGAAAATGCACATATACATACATATGTATATAAAAATAACTGTGTAATTTATAAATGAATAATTAATTCGAGTATTCCTGCTAGTTTCTATAAAACAAAAGAAAATAAAACAAATAAAAAATTGCGGAAAATTTTAGCTATGACTGCTTATATTTTTCAGATTGTTGTAAAGAGGATTTGCAAAACTCAAACTGGAGAGATAACATATCGAACAACCAACCGAAGCACATATATTTTATACATATTTTTATATGCCTTACTAAAAGGATATATATAAATATAACAACGGGTTATCCACTTTGCGGTTTCAAAAGTAAACGTAAATAAAACACATATAAAATATTTTTTCATGATATTTGTTTTCTATTAGAAAGTTTGAATGTTGACAATATGTGTGAAACACTACATCATTTAAGTGACCACCACGCGAAGTGTTGCAGGCATTGAGTCTTTTGAGGTAATTTTCGACCACTTTTTGACACATATTGGGCAGTATCTCAGCCATAACTTGACGAATGTTGGTTTTTAAGTGCTCAAGAGTTATAGATGTATGTATCTGCACAAACACGGTATTTCGCGTAGCCCCACAAAAAAAGTCTAATGGTGTCAAATCGCATGATCATGATGGCCAGTTGATATCGCCAGGACGAGAAATTACGCGGCCAGGATATGTCTCTTGCAATAAAGCCATATTCGCTCGAGTGTGTGGCACCGTCTTGTTAAAATCACTTATTCTTCAAGTGGTTTTTTTCAATAGCAGGCAAAAAAAAAGTCAACCCGATTGTCATTTGACCATAACAATCCGAATTGAGGGTGACGGTCGTTCCGTCGTCGTTTTCGAAGAAGTAAAGTCCAATCACACCTTCGCACCAAACAGTGACTTTTCCTGCATGTAATAGCCTCTCTCTTTAATTACTTGAGAATTCTCAGAACCCCAATTACGACAATTTTGTTCATTATTAACATACCCACCGAGTGAGAAATGTGTTGAAGAAAATTTTGTGCGAAAAATCGCCGTCCACCGCCTGTTGTTCAAGCACCCATTCCTCGTATCTACGACATTGTGAATGATCAGCTGGCTTCAGTTGTTGTGTGAATTGGACTTTATATGGATTTAGGTGTAGATCTAAATGCAAAATACGCCATAATGTGTCGTAAGACAGTCCTAATTTCTGAAAACGACGAGGAATCGACACATTCTGGTCTTCGGCAACACTTTCACTTACAGCAGCGATATTTTTAGCGGAACGGGCCAAACGATGATGAACAGGCCTTACAATATTTGTAACCGCTCCAGGTGGTTGGACGATTATGTAAACCATAATCTCCCCTCAAAGCACGATATGTGGCTGTGGTAGAATCACCATTTTTGTGGAATGTTTTGATAATTTTTATGCGTTGTGTGTGATAATTAAGCGATCCATTTTCGTCAATGTCAGACTTTCAACTGAGAGGAAAAAAATTGGCTTAGCAACTTAGTTTGACAGATGTCGAATCCCAGTCCCATACATTTCCTTCGAACAAGCTAACTCGTCAGTAGACTTGAAAATCTTGCAAGAAAGTTCCATCATTGCAGAAATAGATTAAGCTTTCCATTTTTAAGAAAAGAAAATCTTAAACTTAGCACCAGTGATATGTCGAGGTAAGTATAAATAGCTAGAAGATGTTTTTTTAGGCTAGGATGATAGCAGGGGAATGATAGACCATGTTTTGCGACTTGCACTTAAGCCAGAGTAGGCTTGTTGTACGTTCCGTGGACTTAACTATGATATTTATTTATTTATTTATTTATTGAAAAACTTAAAATAATAAATTATAATAAAGTTAAGGCGGTGGTGAGCACTAGCAGCAGTGGCCATCGGCTTGTAGGTCTTTTTTTTTTTAGTTAACAAACACAAAACTGCGAAGCTTTTGCCTTGTCTGCAGAAACACCCAAAGCCTTCTGCAGGTCGCAGACCTCGGGGACTCTTAGTAGGACACTCTACCAATTCATCCTTCGAGGCGCTCAAGAATTATGTGCCATAAGAATTATGTATGTGTCATATTTAAAGTTGTTTAGTTTTTTTAAAGTCATTATGAGCTTTACATTTGTTTTATTTGCTAGCTATAATAAAATGGTTTATTTTTCTTTATTAAATTATGAAACTTGTTATCAAACGTAAATTTGCCACAGAAAATAATAAACCTTCAAAAATATATAAAGATTTATTCAAAGATATTATTTAACAAACCGAAATGTTTTAAGTATTTTCCTCAACCGTTTATGGCTGATATGTAAAGAAATGATTAATGAAAAAATAAATTTTAATTACGATAATAAGGGAGTATTTTTATTTGCATACATTTTCCTAAAGTTTTTATTTTGTGAAAATTGTGTTAAACAATAGGAAATAAAAAATTACTTGATTTTGAATTCAACAAACTTTAACTTTAATACCAATGACTGCACTCAACAAAAATTTTGTATTCAAATGTTTATTACATCACCTCAGCAGCAACAATAGAAATGTTTAAATACCACACTCTTTTCTGTTTAAAGTACTCGTAAAATATTTAAAACATTTTCGTGTAAATTTGTTCAGGTTTCGGGAAATTTAAAGTTCACTATTTAAGCAACGTACAGAATTTCTCTACAAAAAGTTTATGCAATTCAATGGCCTTGTGTAGGGCTTTTAATTATTCTGATATCACACACATTTTTTGGGGAAAAGCTGAAGTTCAGTTATTGAACTTAACGGTGCGTTAATTTTTACAAAGTAGGTAATTTTTTGAGTACACACACATACACATATACATATGTATGTGTGCACCTAAAAAGAGGTCTACCATATATTTGAATATTTGTTAAGTACTCAAGGTTAAATATAATTGTTATTAATTTTAATATGAATCTTAACGCAATAATGTTTGCATAATTTATTCTTGCGTTTGCAGAAAACATGTAAAAAAAGATACATTTATGAAAAAACTAATTTCTGCAGCATCAGATAATTTTTTATATAAAATTTATTAACATTAACAGCATCTTCAGGATAATAACTATTTGTAATTAAATTGAAAACTGTTGAAAAAATTTGATTTATAAAAAGTCCAAAAATATAAATTTAAAAACTATATTAGCTCTGTTTCTTTACTTTTTGGGCAAAGTTCGGTAAAATGAGAGTAAACTATAATTTCTCTCAATAAGATGCAAAAATGCAGAAAAGTACGGGAACGAATAAAAACAAATATTTTACCACAAAAGAAAACGTCAGGGTTCTGACAGCTCAATTTATAAAAAAAAATTTGTATGTATTTTAATTTGTGTTTAAAAAATTTTTCTCCAAGCAATTAAAAGGAATGAAATGCATAAAATTTTTTAGGAACAGAACAGAACTCATAAATTCATATATGTACATAAATGAATTCGTAAATATATTTACATACATACATACATACATATATAACAATCAACAACTTTTTAGAGAATGTTTTAAAATATTTTTACACACTAATTTCCAATTTTTCTTTTAGTTGCCGCAAAACATTTATTTCTTCTATGTTATTGTTTTTTCTTTGAAACAGCTGACAGCTTAACTACTTGCCCAAAGTAGCCCGAAGAAAAATTACGGGCTGTTTCGTGCAAGAAGAAGAAGCATAATGTTCTCTCACAAATACTCTCATTTGCCCAATTTTTAAGTACGGGAACGCTTATCGTGCAAAGTAGAGTAAAGAAACAAAGCTATTGTGTTTTTAAGTTTATATTTTTGGAATTTTCCGAACAGTAAAAAAAATAACACAAGTGGAAATTAACTAATTCTATGACTAACATTTGCTATGTGTTAACATATGTATATGTATATTGTGTTTTTGAATTTTTATAAATCAAATTTTTTCAACCATTTTCAATTTAATTACGAATATTATCCCGAATATGCTAACAAACTGTTAGCGAAATATTGAATAATAATGTTGAGAAATTTTATATAAAAAAAAACGATCTGGAGCTGCAGAAATTAGTTTTTTTCAAAAAATTTAGGAGATCAAATAAAAATTATATGTTTGGTAAATATTTTAAACCGTTTAGGAATATTATTATTATTATTATTATTATTATTATTATTATTATTATTATTATTATTATTATTATTATTATTATTATTATTATTATTATTATTATTATTATTATTATTATTATTATTATTATTATTATTATTATTATTATTATTATTATTATTATTATTATTATTATTATTATTATTATTATTATTATTATTATTATTATTATTATTATTATTCCGTGTGGAGTTTTTCCATTCTCCCATCGGACGCGTCCCCAGGTGGCGGATAGGGGAAATCTCAGCAGATCTTTTCAGGCCTGCAGGGAAGGTGGGAAATAAAACACCACCCGTGGACCAAAAATGGACGGCCGATCACCATGCCTGGTGCGGCCGATGATGATGGAGACGGAAAGAAACAGGATTAGTGGTACCAATTTGACGATCCGGAATTGATGCCTAGGGCTGACGGCTGCAGTATTCTAACATCTTAGTAAGCACTCTGAAACGGTGCTGAAACGGCTGTTAGGCTAATACTGTTGCCGCCTCCGTCCCGTTAAAACTGTGGCGAGGCTCCAGGTACGTTCTGACCACGTCGCCACTGAGGTAGCGGTAAGGGTGCAGTTGAGACGACTCCTGCTTTGCTCCGAGATCCTGGCTCTGAACATAGGCTCTCATGAGGATCTATGTCAACCCTAGCGTGGACCTCACTGCTTGCAAAGGGACCCACGGGGATCGCTTGAGGAGACCATACAACCGTGGAAGGATAGCGGCCTGGAGCGGGGACCCGAAAGCAATGATAGTTAATAGAACGCCCCCCCAAACCCCCCAAAATGTAGAAAAGAAGACAGGAAGAGCAGAGTTACAGGAAGAGAATTTAAGCTCACGAAGAAGCAGCAAGACTCTCCGATCACCCAATATAGTGGGTGTAGGAGCTCCGTCTGCTGCTGTGCCTTTAGCGGACAGGACTGTATCGGCGGAGAGCTCCTCTAACACCGATAAGGGAGCAGTATCGATGATAGAGGTTCAGCGACTGACTCCCGCTTCTGTCGCTTCACTGCCTGGAGTGCAGCGTCAGACTCCAGCCTCTGTCACTTCACTGAGTGGAGTGCAGCGCCAGACTCCCGTTTCTGCTGCTTTGCAGTATCAGGCAGAGATCACAGTGGAGGGAAACTTTTCCCCTCGCTTGGAGTCTATATATAAGCTTAGACAACTAGAGGAGAACACATTGGATAATTGCAGACAATGTAGCAGCCTATGCTTCGCTTGTCAATTTTGTTTTATATAAAAATCTATGTCTTGAAGCGTATCTCTTGTTTTGCGTAAAATGCCCTTAAGTGTCCTTAACATAGGCCTATTTTGATTTGTATCAATACTATTTTTATATATTCAGTTTGAATTTCACACCAGGAAGTTAACGGACAAGCGTCTTAATTAACGCAAAGGCCAAGCCTGCGTTAACATGCGACAACGCACCTGCATTGTCATTAAGACATTTCGTTAAAGATACTGTCATATTAGCGGATATGACTAAACGAGGTTTATTGGGGTCCAGCGTGTTATATGAAGATTCTTTTTTGATCCGGCTTTCGAAGTGAAAAGAACATTTTTCTGCAATCAACATTTATTGAACTGGTAAAAAAAAAAAAAAAAAAACAAAAAAACATTTTAATTAAGCCTAAGTGATTTATTATACCCGTGGCACGGAATATTTCTGAAAAAGACAAAAAAAAAAAAATAAAACAACAAAATACTAAAATTTCCTCCAGCCATCCTGATAGGAAAAAAAAACCCAAATTGCTGCATTTAAGCAATAATTTCTGATAAGCTTTGTTAAGCACTCTGCACGCAAATTTACGACCTAAAAAAAATGTATGTAAAGATTGGCCGACGTACTCAATTTCGGTGGAGAGATCAAAATAATTAATCTCAGCAATCTCCCGCACATCTGATTAATATTTTGTGACAAGAATAAGGAAAACGCAAAATAACAAAAGGCCACAAAAAAATTCACACTTAAGAAACAAGCACCGTAACTAAAATTTTAAGAACAACCACGTTGCAATCCATACACAGTCCCATCGAAAACGGCATCAGTATCAAGGAAGTGTAGTAAATTTCCAGTAAGAAGATATAATCTATTACTACGGAGAATCGGAAACCGGAGTAATAAGCTTCCCAGTCTTTGATTTTATGGCCAGTACCAACTAACCGTGTCTGTCCACAGAAGTGCCGAAATTGTCATCATTATCTATCGTGGCGTGGTGATGAAGGTGTTTTCCACAACAAAACAACAAGAACAACAAAATTTTAATTATACCAAATTTGTAACTATACATTAGAAAATACTACGTACATACATTATAATTTCATTAAAAAAAATAAATTTCAACGTGCCCAATTCCTAAAGCTAGTTTAACATGTCAGGAATATCGCAAAAGCAACAAAACAAAATCAAAAAAATTAAAACTTTTGCACTGAATCAACAAAG
Source organism: Sturmia bella (assembly GCA_963662145.1). Lineage (NCBI taxonomy): Eukaryota > Metazoa > Arthropoda > Insecta > Diptera > Tachinidae > Sturmia > Sturmia bella. The sequence continues at coordinate 36,916,022 of OY759168.1, read as the reverse complement.
CAAGTAAAGGACTCGGTATCTAGTAATAAGCAAATACAAAAGAAAGAAAAAAAAACAGATTAACACTAAAACTAAAATTATTTTATGCCTTAAAAATATCTTCCTAAGTCAACTTAACCCTAATTCACATGGCACGATGAAGTTTAGTTTTTAATTGCCTTAATATTAAGTATTAATCTATTATTGCCTTTCAAGTTATGATCGTCATTGTAAGTTTACCTGGAAACTCTTATCTACATATGTATCGACTTTTACATACTATTTATTTCATTCATATATATCAACGTTAATTTCGGTTGCTTAACCTTTGTATCCAGCAATTGAAGAGGCCTCCTCAACAGCTGTTCCCAGCAACATTGGTTTTGGTGAGTTTTTTTTTATTATTTTTTATTTTTTTTACGTTATATTAAAGAGCAATACATTTACTCTTGAGTGATATATTCACGACTTAATTTCTCTTAAGTAAACTTATAATGAATGAAAGAAGGAATGACGAGAAACAACAACGCTAGTACGCAACCTGTCAGTAATATAATTGAGTTTTGTAATTTACATACCTAGCTATTTGATTATGCTCATATCGGCGTTTTTGTTTCTATCGCTCCTCCGCTATAAATTATTCGTTAAGCATATGACACTTAGTCCCTTTATTAGGCATTCGACTATAATCCGAAATGAAAAAGAAGTATTGAATTAAAATTAGTCAACGTATTTACTTTTATAATGTTTCTTCCAAATTAAATAATAAACTTGAATTGTATTAAGATGGAAAAATAAAATCAGTGAAAGTTTCTTACTGATGTAAATGAAATGAGGTAAAAAGTAATTGTGGGACTTAGGACAATACTATTATGCCACCTAAGTCAATGGTAGGGCGGGTTAAGAGGCATTTCTCCCCATATTACCACCTTGGGGAGCTTTACAGTAAGTTCTGTAGCATTGGTTAAGATTTCTTTTTTTTGTGTTCATTTTGTTGATCTTGATAGGGGCTTATTTTACATCGTTTACGTGATGATCAACAACCGGTTCATACTGTTATAGTATAGGGAGTCTATAATAATATTTGTGTGATGAGTTTAGTTTTGAAAAGTAAACGAGGGAGAACGAGCAAGAATCCCACCCCAACCCGACTGCTAGCTAGATTGATCAATGGCTCCCGCGCTTTCTTCTCTCTCTTTTAGAGCAACCAACAATGACAATTTATAAACCTCGATGAAGTAACAGAACTCACATTACATAAATTGGCGCCCAACTTGGGGCGAACGGAAAATAGGTTTTACTCCACAAAGAAACTAAACTGTTTTCCTTTGCCCGTATTTTTTTACTTTTTGTTTTAGATTTTTTGCAGCTCATTAACGCATAACCACCACAGTTATTATATGCAACTACGATGGTTGCCGGAATAAAATTTAGAGTCTTCTGGATATTCAATTATTTGAGGATTTCACGGTTCGAATATATTGACCGAAGATATTGAAAATTTTCTTTCTTGCTTCAAATTGAGTTTTATATAAGAATTAGGTGGCTGTGGCAGCTTATTTAAAGTTTATTGCGGTTATGGATTTCTTACGTCGAGTCGGAACATCCTGGTATTTATTCGGATTTACAATAATTTTGCTAGCTGCAACTGATTGTCCAATAGTATCAGTTATCATTTCTAGTGCAAAAAGCAGCATGTTCATTAGGTTTGATTTTAGTAACCCAATAAAGTTTAGAAAAGCTCAATAGATTTATTCCGTTCCTACTTAACCGTTTTGCTACAAAAGAACAATTGTAAAAAAAAAAAAAATAACAAAAAAAAAAAAAAAAAAAAAAAAAAAATAACAAAAAAAAAAAAAAAAAAAAAAAAAAAAAAAAACCTCATTTTCATTCTCATCGTATAAGTAAGAAACTACAATACCATATTCTCAAGTGAAACAATCAAACAGCATACCATAAATTCAGAAAATTTAAAGACATATATTTATAAATATCTTTTAGGTAAAGCAAATATATGAACCTAGTTCAACAATTTGCTTGAAGCGTTTATGGAAAATATCCCATAAACATATTTTCTTGTAGATATTTTAAATTTTTTTACTAGTATTAGGATAACGTAAACGGTTTTCACATATTCTTTACTAGTCGTTTTGTTGGTAGCAAATTGGTTTGCTAGAACTTAACACTTCAACAGCTAATTGAAAATAATTCTGCTGGAATAGAATAGTTTTGTTTTTGCTTTATATAGTTTAAACCTTTTTATCAAAATGATGGGAAGATCACCTCCTCCTTCGCAGACTTGCGATCAAGCCAGCAATGCTCTAACTTACAATCAAGAAACAGTTTGTTCAGTGTGTACTGCCCCGTTGGCGGAAGGTCAAGAATGTTTGCTCATTTCGGAATGTCGACACACGTTCCATCGTGCTTGTATTGAGAACCAGTTAGCAGATTCTGCCGAATGCCCTAGTTGTAAGCGGCCTTGTGCTTTGTCGGAATTACAACGAATTGAAATGGTAGCACGTAATCAGACTTCAGAAAGATCGAAGGCTCCTAATCGAGGTAGACCTCGAGGTGCTGCGAATGCCAATATTACCCATTTTACACGAATTCAGGCTAGGAATTTCATGTCTGCTTCACACATACCTTCGCATGAAGCAAGTGCGAATCTGAGCTTACCGTTACCAGTGGATAATGCTCAGAATGAGAGTTTTAATAATTCTCTGGCAAACAGAAATTCGTTGCCAGATCAGCAATCTGATAACGCTAATGCCAATGTTGATTTCTCACAATTAAATGCGATAATTGAAAATACTGTGGCACGTTTATTGCAAAATCTAGATTTGAATAGAATAGATCAGCGGTGCAACAGGAACAGTGCCTTGCAAGGTCATTCGCCAAACAATCCAGCCATTCAAGTGCAGAATAATTCGTTTAGACGATCACAAAGAGCTCAAGGTATTAATTCAAATCGGCCAGTTCAACAAAGGTCAGAACACAACCAGGTTCATAATAATAGTGTGGTAGGTGCGCCAATACATAGAGGGTTCGATGAAAATGCAGCAATTAGATCGGATAAGATCACTTCCATAATACAAAACTGGAATATAAAATTCGATGGCTCCGCTAATGGCATGAGCGTCGACGAGTTCTTGTATCGGGTGAAAATTTTAACGAGTGCAAGCTTTAATAACGATTTTTTACCCATATGCAAGAATTTACATGTTTTATTAGTAGGAAAGGCGCGTGATTGGTTTTGGCGCTATCACAAACAAGTCGATACCGTGGAGTGGGCAGATTTTTGTGCCGCTCTCAAATATGAATACAAAGAATTGAGATCGAAATTTGATATTCAAGAGGAAATACGCAATCGTAAAATGAGAGCAAATGAAACGTTTGAATCATTTTATGAGTCAGTCTCAATCCTACTTGACAAGCTTGAAACTCCTATTCCGGAGTCGGAAGTGGTTGAAATTCTGACAAGAAATCTTCGTCCTGAAATAAGGCATGAGCTGTTATATGTTCCAATCTATTCTATAGCGCATCTACGAAAGCTAGTGCAGATGAGAGAACACTTATTAGGAGAGGAGGGCTACAGGAGGAATAATGCATCAAAAATGCAGGCAAATTTTGCATCCCGACGTCAAGTTTCTGAAGTACAAGGCTCAAATGACAATATGTTAGACACAACAGGTACAAGAACTTCCCTATCCGTAAATGCTGTTCAACATGAGCCAAAATGCTGGAACTGCAGTCAGCCTGGTCACTACTGGGAAGATTGTCTGAAGCCCCGAAAAGTGTTTTGCTATGGTTGCGGAGCCAAGGAAACATATAAGCCCCAATGCTCACATTGTGCCAATAAGAAATTAACTAATTCAAAAAACGGGATCAGCCCGAAGCACTTTCCTCAATGCCCGTAAATTTTAATGAAAAAACGTCGCCGCTACCTGACCATATTGATTTAGGAAGTAAATATATTTTGCAAAATTTCACAGAAACCCCTAATGCCAAAAATAATTCTTCTGAAACAAAAGTTCACCCAATTTTACCCTACCACATAAAAGTGCAGAACTATTACCAAAAGCGTAAAGAAATATTTGCGTGCCACGAATTGTCGTTGATAAAAATCAGAAAACCTAAACGGTCAACACTACGTTTACGTAGCTATTTTAATAATCGTAAGTTATTTTCCAAGTATTATCTGTCTGCCATAATTGAAAATCCTCAGGATAAACGATTTTACGCTGCTATTAAATTTTTAGACTTTCACGAATTAGGTCTGTTAGACACAGGAGCTAATATATCGTGCATTGGGTCTAATCTGGCCACGTATGATTTTGCTCAATTCCCCGAGTTCAAACCGGTAAATTCATTTGTTAAAACCGCTGATGGCAGGATGCAGAAAGTTCGAGGTTATTTACAGGTTCATGTAAGCTTTCAAAATATTACACGAAAAATGAAGTTGCTTATTGTCCCAACAATCACCCAGAAACTAATTCTAGGGTTGGATTTTTGGAAAATTTTTAATTTGGTCCCCGAAATTTTTGGAAATATGGTTTACCTGACAACCGATGAGAAACCACAAACCGTATGTGAAGTAAACAGTTTTCAAGTTGAGCTAACCAGGAATATAGCGAAGTCCAAGCCCAGTTCAGAATACCCTTTAACATTATGTCAGAGACAGCAGCTTGCAACTGTAATAGAACTATTTCCAAATTTTGAAAAACAGGGCTTAGGACGAACGAGTCTTATTGAACATACAATTAATGTTGGCCACGCAAAGCCAGTGAAACAACGGTATTATCCAATTTCTCCTGCGGTTGAAAAATTAATGGCTGGAGAAATTGATAGAATGCTAGCGTTAGGAGTCATAGAGCCATCGTCATCTCCGTGGAGTTCCCCAATGAGGCTTGTAATAAAACCCAACAAAGTGCGTCTTTGCCTTGATGCGAGAAGAATTAACCAAGTTACCACCAAGGACGCTTACCCGTTACCGAATATAGAAGGTATATTTTCACGACTGCCCAAAGCTAACATAATTTCTAAGTTAGATCTTAAAGATGCGTATTGGCAAATACGTTTGTCCGATGAATCGAAAAAGTTAACTGCGTTCACGGTACCCGGAAGACCGTTGTATCAGTTTGTTGTAATGCCCTTTGGATTATGCAACGCTCCCGCTACCATGTGCCGATTAATGGACCAACTAATACCTCCCGACTTGCGTCATTGTGTGTTTGGTTATTTAGATGACCTAGTAATTGTCTCTGAAGAATTTAGCACACATTTGTCGATTTTAATAAGGATTGCGGATCGCTTTAAAGACGCCAATCTTACTCTTAATGTTGCCAAGTCAAAATTTTGTGTTACTGATGTTAATTACCTGGGCTATATAATAGGTCAAGGAGGTATAAAAACAGACCCGGAAAAAGTAGAGGCCATTAAAAATTGGCCAACGCCCAAAAATCTCAAACAAGTGCGCGGATTCTTAGGCTTAGCGGGTTGGTATCGACGTTTTGTTCACAATTTTTCGGATATAGTCTTTCCTATTACGGAAGTACTCTCGACCAAACGGAAATTTTGCTGGACGCCTGAGGCCCAGAAGTCGTTTGATGAAATTAAGAATATTTTAACTGCTGCACCTGTTTTGGCCAGCCCCAACTTTGAAAAAAAATTTTACCTGCACTGTGATGCCAGTGACTACGCTATTGGCGCCGTGTTAGTCCAACCTGATGAAAATGGAGATGAAAGACCCATTGCCTTTATGTCCAAAAAATTGAATACAGCCCAACGTAACTATAGCGTTACAGAGCGCGAGTGCTTAGCTGTACTTGAAGCTGTGAAAAAATTCCGTTGCTACTTAGAGCTACAGGAGTTTGAAATTGTAACGGACCATTCCGCTCTGTTATGGTTGATGAAACAGCAAGACTTGACTGGAAGGTTAGCGCGCTGGGTATGGAAGCTTCAAGGATATAAATTTTCCATCAGTCATAGAAAGGGCAAAAATAATGTGGTACCAGACGCCTTATCCCGCATTCCCGATCAGGAACTCGCCGGTATTGAAATGTCAGAACCAGAAATCGATTTAAGTTCCAATCATTTTTATGATGAGGATTATGCTGAGTTAAAGAATAGGATAAACAACAACTCCCACAAGTTTCCAGACTTGAAGGTAATTGACCAGTTTGTATACATACGAACACTACCTTATTCTGGTCATGATGTACAAGATTCGGAAACATGGAAATTATGGATTCCTGGTAAGCTTCGCAAAGATATCATTAAAAGATTTCATGACTCTCCAACCACATCTCATGGTGGCATAGTAAAGACATTAGAACTGATTAGGAGAAAATTTTATTGGCCTGGGTTAGTTAGGGATGTGCGAAAATATATTGCTGATTGTGATACTTGTAAAATGACAAAAACCCCAAATTGTATTACTAAGCCCCCTATGGGGAATGCTATAATTACGGACAGACCCTTTCAACGTCTTTATGTAGACCTACTTGGACCCTACCCCCGTAGTAAAGATGGGCATATCGGAATTTTGATTGTTCTTGATCACTTAACAAAATTTCACTGGCTTTGCCCGTTGAAAAAGTTCACAGCATCCGTGATTCAAAATTTTTTGTTAAAAGACATTTTTCACGTTTACGGAGTACCGGAAGTGTTGGTTAGTGATAATGGTTCTCAATTTAAGGCTAACGAATTTAACTCATTCCTAACGTCATTTGGCATTAAACACATATATACGGCATTGTACTCGCCTCAAGCCAATGCTTCGGAAAGAGTCAATAGATCCATCATTGCCGGACTTCGATCATACCTCGGGAAAGACCAGACTCTATGGGATCAATATTTGAGCCACATCAGCTGTGCTCTGAGGAACTCGTTTCATCAGGCTATACAATGTTCGCCTTATCATGCGCTGTTTGCCCAGGAAATGATTACCCATGCCGATTCATATGAAGTACTACGAAAACTCCATATGCTGACGGAGCCTTCCTTACAATTACAAAAGGACGACCAGCTACAAATAATTCGCAGGGATATCAAAGGTCATATCGCTAAAGCCTACGAAAGAAATAGGAGCCAATACAACTTAAGAGCTAGACCCATTGTTTACAATGTGGGCCAAATTGTATTCCGCAGAAATTTTGCTCAAAGCAATTTTGAAAAAAAATTTAATGCAAAGTTAGCCCCAACCTTCCTAAAGGCAAAAATCAAGGAAAAACTCGGAAACCACTACTATATACTGGAAGATATGGAAGGCAAAACTATAGGCACGTTTCATGGCAAGGACATTATAGCCTAGAGAAATTCCTCGTAATATTGCAGCTCAAAGAGCCTATATTACGCGGTTTGTAGCAGCCTATGCTTCGCTTGTCAATTTTGTTTTATATAAAAATCTATGTCTTGAAGCGTATCTCTTGTTTTGCGTAAAATGCCCTTAAGTGTCCTTAACATAGGCCTATTTTGATTTGTATCAATACTATTTTTATATATTCAGTTTGAATTTCACACCAGGAAGTTAACGGACAAGCGTCTTAATTAACGCAAAGGCCAAGCCTGCGTTAACATGCGACAACGCACCTGCATTGTCATTAAGACATTTCGTTAAAGATACTGTCATATTAGCGGATATGACTAAACGAGGTTTATTGGGGTCCAGCGTGTTATATGAAGATTCTTTTTTGATCCGGCTTTCGAAGTGAAAAGAACATTTTTCTGCAATCAACATTTATTGAACTGGTAAAAAAAAAAAAAAAAACAAAAAAACATTTTAATTAAGCCTAAGTGATTTATTATACCCGTGGCACGGAATATTTCTGAAAAAGACAAAAAAAAAAAAATAAAACAACAAAATACTAAAATTTCCTCCAGCCATCCTGATAGGAAAAAAAAACCCAAATTGCTGCATTTAAGCAATAATTTCTGATAAGCTTTGTTAAGCACTCTGCACGCAAATTTACGACCTAAAAAAAATGTATGTAAAGATTGGCCGACGTACTCAATTTCGGTGGAGAGATCAAAATAATTAATCTCAGCAATCTCCCGCACATCTGATTAATATTTTGTGACAAGAATAAGGAAAACGCAAAATAACAAAAGGCCACAAAAAAATTCACACTTAAGAAACAAGCACCGTAACTAAAATTTTAAGAACAACCACGTTGCAATCCATACACAGTCCCATCGAAAACGGCATCAGTATCAAGGAAGTGTAGTAAATTTCCAGTAAGAAGATATAATCTATTACTACGGAGAATCGGAAACCGGAGTAATAAGCTTCCCAGTCTTTGATTTTATGGCCAGTACCAACTAACCGTGTCTGTCCACAGAAGTGCCGAAATTGTCATCATTATCTATCGTGGCGTGGTGATGAAGGTGTTTTCCACAACAAAACAACAAGAACAACAAAATTTTAATTATACCAAATTTGTAACTATACATTAGAAAATACTACGTACATACATTATAATTTCATTAAAAAAAATAAATTTCAACGTGCCCAATTCCTAAAGCTAGTTTAACATGTCAGGAATATCGCAAAAGCAACAAAACAAAATCAAAAAAATTAAAACTTTTGCACTGAATCAACAAAGCAAGTAAAGGACTCGGTATCTAGTAATAAGCAAATACAAAAGAAAGAAAAAAAAACAGATTAACACTAAAACTAAAATTATTTTATGCCTTAAAAATATCTTCCTAAGTCAACTTAACCCTAATTCACATGGCACGATGAAGTTTAGTTTTTAATTGCCTTAATATTAAGTATTAATCTATTATTGCCTTTCAAGTTATGATCGTCATTGTAAGTTTACCTGGAAACTCTTATCTACATATGTATCGACTTTTACATACTATTTATTTCATTCATATATATCAACGTTAATTTCGGTTGCTTAACCTTTGTATCCAGCAATTGAAGAGGCCTCCTCAACAGCTGTTCCCAGCAACATTGGTTTTGGTGAGTTTTTTTTTATTATTTTTTATTTTTTTTACGTTATATTAAAGAGCAATACATTTACTCTTGAGTGATATATTCACGACTTAATTTCTCTTAAGTAAACTTATAATGAATGAAAGAAGGAATGACGAGAAACAACAACGCTAGTACGCAACCTGTCAGTAATATAATTGAGTTTTGTAATTTACATACCTAGCTATTTGATTATGCTCATATCGGCGTTTTTGTTTCTATCGCTCCTCCGCTATAAATTATTCGTTAAGCATATGACACTTAGTCCCTTTATTAGGCATTCGACTATAATCCGAAATGAAAAAGAAGTATTGAATTAAAATTAGTCAACGTATTTACTTTTATAATGTTTCTTCCAAATTAAATAATAAACTTGAATTGTATTAAGATGGAAAAATAAAATCAGTGAAAGTTTCTTACTGATGTAAATGAAATGAGGTAAAAAGTAATTGTGGGACTTAGGACAATACTATTATGCCACCTAAGTCAATGGTAGGGCGGGTTAAGAGGCATTTCTCCCCATATTACCACCTTGGGGAGCTTTACAGTAAGTTCTGTAGCATTGGTTAAGATTTCTTTTTTTTGTGTTCATTTTGTTGATCTTGATAGGGGCTTATTTTACATCGTTTACGTGATGATCAACAACCGGTTCATACTGTTATAGTATAGGGAGTCTATAATAATATTTGTGTGATGAGTTTAGTTTTGAAAAGTAAACGAGGGAGAACGAGCAAGAATCCCACCCCAACCCGACTGCTAGCTAGATTGATCAATGGCTCCCGCGCTTTCTTCTCTCTCTTTTAGAGCAACCAACAATGACAATTTATAAACCTCGATGAAGTAACAGAACTCACATTACAACAAGTGTTGAATAAGATGCAGCAGGCAATCAAAAAACAGAAGAATATTAGCAGAGATGTCCAGGACGGCGTTTCTGAATTAAGAGAGGCTTTCGATGTGATCAAACACTACAGGAAGCTTTGGATGACAACGGAAGCACAGAGGATAAAGGATGAACAGGAAAAGGTAACAGCGGGACGCCAATCCCAAGTGGAAAGTACACCTGTTACAGCTCACAGTAAGAGACCTGCCACAAGCCCAGCCGTCCCTGAGGCGACGAAGAGGACGAGGAAGAAGGAACCAAATGTATGGCAGAGGGTAACTAATAGGAAGCAGAGACCTGCTCACGGAGACGAACCCGGCCCCGAGGATGCGGCTGAGGTTCGGGGCGAAAGAAAGGAAAGAAGAACTAGGAAGAGAAACAGTAAGCCAGAACCTAAAAAACGTTTGGAGGCAGTGCTGATTAAGCCAGCTGAAGGAAGGAGCTACGCCGAAGTTCTACGACAACTGAAGAAGACCGTCAAGCCTGAAGATTCTGAGGTGACTGTGAGGTCAGTTAGGAAGACCAAAGACGGCTCGATCTTACTGGAACTTCTAGATGGCGGTAAAAGAAGCCAATTCTGCGATACGATCAGAGAATCTGTGAAGGAAGCTTCGCGAGTAACAGAGCTGAAACATAGGATAACCGTCGAGATCAGGGATCTTGATTCTCTCGTGGAGCCGGAAGAGATCATTTCCGCTATCCGGGAGACTACGAAGAAAGAGGATGCGGATGTCAAGGTAAGAGTGACAAACAGGAATAGCAGAGAGCAGTGCCGAGCATTCGTAACAATGGAGGTAGAAATGGCAAACGTCATTCTTGAACTGCAGCGCATAAAGGTCGGCTGGACATACTGCAGAGTCAGGCAGGCAATTAATATTAAGCGATGTTACAGGTGCTTTGGAGTAGGACATACGCAAACAAACTGCAATGGGCCCAATAGGAGTGGACAGGGTCTATGCATTCGGTGCGGGAGCACTGGTCATAGGCTGAGAGAGTGTAGTAGCACCCCCAGATGCTGCCTATGTATAGAGGAAGGCTGCAAGCCAGTCGACCACATACCGGGTTCAGTACGATGCGCTGCCTACAGGAAACTTATCCAGCAGAAATGACGACATTATTACAAGCAAACCTCCACAGAAGTGTAACCGCTAGTGCCTTACTACCCCAGATTATGATTGATCATAATGCCGGATTGGCGGTCATCAGCGAACAGCATAGTAGCCTGCAGAACGGCCAGTGGTTTGAGGATGCAACGCGAACTGCAGCCATTTGGCTGACGACTGGGACAAGATTCCAGATACTGGGGCATGGCTCGGGTGACGGCTTTGTATGGGTGACCGGTAGGGACTATACAGTAATAAGCTGCTATCTGACTCCGAGCGATCCCATAGATGCTTTTCAGACCAAGTTGAACTATATCGAGGATGCCGCTCTGGCAATAGGAGGAAACCTGATTGTCGCAGGTGACTTCAACGCAAAGGCTTCAGAGTGGGGTGTGACCACTACGAATTCAAGGGGTAGGAGGATCCTAGACATGGGAGCAAGACTAGGCCTAGTGGTTGCAAATCAGGGCACAACTACCACTTTCAGAAGGCCAGGTTGCGAAGGCACGACCCCTGATATTACCTTGGCATCAGAGCCCCTCATGAATGGCTTAAGAGAATGGAAAGTAATAGAGGATTACACAGGCAGTGATCATCAGTATATTACATATCGAATTGCGATAAGTACTAGTAACAACAACGGTAATGCCAGAAAGGGGACTAGAAGATGGAATGTTTCGAGGTTACGACAGGCTGACTTACTAGCGGAGTTGGATGTCGCTTTTCCACCTCAACAACGCACGAACGACGTTCAGGCAGAAGGCACAATGGCAGCTATTGCACGCGCTTGCAATGCATCTATGCCAAGGGTCAGTGGCAGGGCTTCCAGAAAAGCTGTATATTGGTGGAACGATGAGATAAGACAGCTAAGACAATTATGCCACCATCACCGAAGAAGATACACCAGAGCAAGACGGAATGGTCTGCACAATGAGCTTGCCCAGGAATATAAAAAGGCTCGAAAAGATCTTAAAGCGGCCATTGCAATAAGCAAGAAACGCAAATGGGAAGAATTGCGTGCTGACATAAACCGTGACCCATGGGGATTGGGCTACAAGCTGGTCATGAAAAAGCTTGGTGGTATGGCATCGTCGGTGGACCTATCAGCACGAAATCTGGAAAACGTGGTGAGTACACTTTTTCCAACCCATGAATTGAGAAACGAGATCGACACAGGAGCCCAGAGAGATGAGGATGTTCCACTTTTCACTGAGAGCGAATTAAAGGATGCAGCAAGAACCTTAAGGAACCAAAAAGCCCCTGGACCAGATGGAATTCCTGCGGAGGTATTGAAAATAATTGCGAATGAGCGACCATGGATTTTGCTCGAAATGTACAACAAGTGTCTAACAGAAGGTGTTTTCCCAAAGGCTTGGAAGATGCAGCGGCTAGTACTGATTGGGAAAGGCAAGGGTGACCCCGAGTCCGCTTCCTCATATCGCCCGCTTTGTATGTTGGATACAGCTGGTAAACTCCTAGAGAAGTTAATTAGGCCTCGCTTATTAGGGGCAGTGACGAATTCGGGTGGACTGTCTAATAGGCAATATGGCTTTCGACAGGGTAGGTCCACGGTAGATGCCATTGCTGATGTACTCAGGAGTGTGGAATCAGCACATAGTGGGAACCATTACTCCAGACAAATTGTGCTCTTGGCGACTCTTGACGTTAGGAATGCATTCAATAGCGCGAGGTGGGCCGATATAATCACTGCATTAGAGAGGCGCTTCCAAGTTCCACAGTATCTGATGGCGATGATACGTAGCTACCTCAGAGATCGTGTTCTTGTGTACGAAACTGAACACGGTGTAACGCGAAGACAGGTTACAGCAGGCGCAGCACAGGGATCTATATTAGGTCCAGACCTGTGGAACATCATGTATGATGAGATACTCTGCATTGATATGCCCGAGAACTCATATCTTGTTGGATATGCAGATGATATCGCTGCTGTGATAACAGCTAGGGATACGTCGGAGGCTCAGCGGAAGCTCAACCAGGTAATGATCAGAACTCAGACATGGATGACTGATCATGGCCTTAGCCTTGCTGCAGATAAGACCGAACTCATCATTCTAACGAAGAAGCACATACCTATCGAGACGCCGATACACACAGTCGACAACACCTTCCAAACCAAGGGAACGGTGAAGTATTTGGGTCTACATCTGGACTCCAGATTGACCTATTGGAGTCAAATAAACCATGCAGTCGAGAAGGCGGGGAAGGCCACTGCAGCCTTGTCAAGACTAATGGCTAACGTAGGTGGCCCAACTGCAAGTAAGCGGAAATTACTTCTGAGTACCGTGCAGTCAATCCTTCTTTACGGATGTGAAATATGGGCAGACGCACTAAAGGCGGAATACCGCAGGAAGGCATTGAGCGCGGTACAGAGGACGGCAGCCCTAAGGACAGCGTCGGCCTATAGAACAGTATCTGAGGCGGCTGTGCTCGTTATTAGTAGCTCAATCCCCGTGGATTTACTTGCTAACGAGCGTAAAAAGAGATGGGACCAGAAATATTGGACCGAGGGTCAACAAACGCCGGCAGAACTAAGAAGGCAGAGCATACAGCAGTGGCAACAGAGGTGGCAGAGCCAAACACATGGCCGATGGACGGCAAGGCTTATCCCAGATTTATCAATGTGGATAGACAGGAATTTTGGCGAAGTTAACTATTACCTAACGCAGTTACTGTCGGGGCATGGTTATTTCCGGAAGTACCTGCATCGGATGGGGAAAAGCGATAGTCCATGTTGTGTATACGGAGATGCGGATATGGATGACGCTGAGCACACCTTTTTCGAGTGCCACAAGTGGAACTACGAAAGGGCTGATATTGAGACAAGCTATGGCCCACTGACGACACAGAGTGTCGTTGGAATCATGCTCAGAAGTGAGGAGAGCTGGCAACGTATAGCGGTTTTCATCGAAAGCATCCTCCGTAGGAAGAAGTTGGACTTGGATGCACGCGAGAATGGAGGCAGTTAGATCTGCAGTAGACAAAGCGGGCCCGACGGGGAACTAGCAGACGGAGAGTGGCAGATATAGCCCAAGTGAAGGGAGCCACACTGAAGTAATACGAGAGTAGTTCCAGTGTGGATGACTCCCATGGTAGATGGGGGGGCGGTTTTAGTTGGTAGTCTTTCGAGGAGTCCAACATCGCCTGTTGTGAAGAGTGACGACCTGGCAGGCATGCGTAAAAGCATTTCCCCTCCCCAACCCGCAAAAAAAAAAAAAAAAAAAAAAAAAAAAAAAAAAAAATTATTATTATTATTATTATTCATGCTAGGTTGGTCCAGGATGGCCCCTTGCACTGCGACCAATAATTATCTATTGTGCAACCCTTTTCCCTCACGAGTTTAATACATCAAGAAACAGTATTAGCTCCTTCTGTGGAAGCCCTTGCAAGTCCTGTGAACCCAATGTATAGGCCTGCAACAGCCTGTATCTTCTGTGGCCAAGTGCCACACATTCAGTAATCAAGTGTTCCATTGACTCCTCTTCTTCTCCGCAAAATCTGCAGGTTGCCGTGCTGGATAGTCCCATTCTGTGCAGATGTTTCCTGCAGGTATAGTGTCCTGTTAGCGCCCCACACAGTGTCCTTAGATTCTTCCTATTTAATTTTAGAGCGAGATCCGCTCTCTTGGCATCAAAGCTAAGAAATTTCTTCGAGTGTTCCAGACCCCTAGTGTCATTCCACAGTTTCTCTGTGATGGATGTTGTCCATTTTCTGATCTCCCCCCTGAGGAGAACCGTTTAGGAATAAGAAATAAAATATATGCAATGGACTTAGTGGATCGATTTGTAAGATCAACAAAGCTTTGTCGGTATGGTGTCATCGCTGTTGCGATAGCTTTTGGCATAAAGAAAACAGAGTTCCGCTAAACATATCAAAAAAAAGTAATTTTCGAGGCATATGAATTTAAATTTTATGTTTTTTTTATTTAAGAGTCCTCCTTAGGAGTCCATCCTAATTTCAACAATAGGATGTTTCTCTTCGAATATGGCTACGTCAATCATATTTTGTTTACGTGTACTAATCAGTCCCAGGGTGACTGTAAAACAATGTGACTAAACACCAATTATTTTTCTCTCCAATGCTTTTTTGGAGACACCAATCCCATACCACACCTCCTCGGGAGGATCCCATTCATAATTACAAAGATTGAAAGTCGGACTTCTTGAAAATTATATTTTGATATGCTGTGGTGAAACTTTTTTTTTCATGCCAAAAGCTATCACAAATTCGATGACACAATATCGATTCCAAAATCGACCTGCCCTAATGTATAGTATATCTGTATAATAAATTATTTATGAACGCCAAAAATATGGAACAACTCTCTTCTTTAAGGCAATACATTTCAAACTGCTTAGTTCATTCTACACACTGTAGATCAGCAAATTTGCCAAAAAAATTTTTTTTGTTTTTTTATTTACGGCAACTTGAAAAATTCCGCTTAAAAAATTCGAGAAATAAAATTAAGAAAGATTAAAAATGATATGAAATATTTAATTGTTTTAATGAATATGTGTACATAAGTTCCGATGTTAGTTTTACAGGTTGTTTGGGTTACCAGTATTTGGTGGTTGCTTGGCATAAACGAAGAGCAATCTTAACTTCGAAGTGGGTCTTAGAATTACTTTAACTAGTTCTCATTACGAAAAAAAAGTGCAATTGCTGTCCCCTGAACAGAACCAATGGTTTGACGAATTTAAACCTGCCTTTTAATGTGCCTTAAATTTGAATACCGTAGAAGCAATTCTCATGAGGACATGCGAAGTAAATATGCGTGTATACATTCTTCCATTGAAAATTATTAAATAGTGATTTGGTTTTATAATAAATCTAAACGACAAGTTTATCTGTGGGTGTTCTTAGTTCGCCCAATAGAGTTTACCCCATTACTCATTTTATCTAGGAACATTTTAAATTTAAATTTTATCTATGTCAATAAAAATGCTATTTTTATTACATATTTATCTCAACGTTTCGTAAATTTTTTGTTCACTTCTTCTTTTATTATTTGGTCCATATTTGAAGCAAGTGATGAGTTTTTTTTTCCGATTACTTCTGCAATTTTTTCAAGTAACTATTTTCTATTTTGAACAAGTCGATTACTGATGGGATATTATTTGAAAAAAGGCGTTGTATTAAAACAAAATATTATATTTGAAAAGTGGTTTAGTTTCCGATTTTAAAGTACTAAGCGAACGGTTTTTTGAAAAATAATCGCAACTTTTTAGATTTTTCGAGTCTACTGATGAGCTGATTAGCATCAACGAAATGTCGGCGGCATATAGACGGCTAAAAAAGACAGAAAACATTGAGGTCTATTTTTAGACCTAAAATATCAAATTTCAATTGGCTCTTATAGCCAATTGAATTGTAATCTGTTTTTTTTTCAGCAACAGCACACGGCCTACCTAAGACCTGGACTCCTCATGACTGTCAGTCTATGTCAGTTATGAAGAGGTCAAGTGGTGGGATGGCTATGCGCTGCTGCTTAAACCAAGTATGAAATTAGTCATGATCTGGGTTCGAAGCAAATTCGGGTGCTGATGAGCGACATGGTGGTCGTGAAACAGCCATGGTGTGTACCCCAGCCAGTAAGTTTTCAACTTTACTGTTCTGGCCTTCTCTAAAAATGTTAATCACTCCAGTTCCATTACAAAAAATATTTCTCCATTTTGAGAAAGCAAAATCCAAGTCAAGCCTTATAAAAATCTTAACAATTGTAAATCATAAAGTTCGACTAAAAGTTAAGAATAATGGTTCCCTAAAAGGGGGTTGAAGAAAACCATATATTAAACATATTTTGTGTACATGTAAGTTTTACTCACTGCACACATATTTTAAGGTATTTTCGGTTGCCCATCGTTGTGCTTTGAAATTAAGTAGTAGAACGCTTAAAATTTGTGTAATCACAACATTTGCCACTTGTTGTTTTGCTTTTTCCAACAACAGGGTGATCATTTGACTTGTTTAAGAGTTTATGGTTTTTATTTTAATTTTATTTTTTTTTTTTTTTTTAATAAAGTATACAACAAAGTACGACCAAACCAACAAGCACCAGATTGAATGAATTTATTTATCTGATTTTTTATTTCACTAAAGTGTTTGGCAGCAAAGCTTAAAGAAAGCCAACAACTGTTCCTCAAAAGTACGAGTCTGTTCATGACATTCAGTCTTCGTTGGACTTTTATCATTGACGGTTGCTTCAAGCGGACAGTTACGAAATTGTCTTAAAACAAACTGCGAAACAAATTTGTTTGAAATTCAAACTTTGAATCTCACAGCTCTAGCTGGAGATATTTAATAAAACAAAATTGTACCTTTGGTTAATGTTAATGTTGCATGCCACAGTAAATTGTTTAAACATGTATGTATGTCTGTATGTAGTGAGTTATGAGTGAGTGGGTACTTGTATTGTAATAAAAATTGTATTTGTTATTTTTTGTGGTTGCTGTTGTGGTATTGTGTGTTAAAAGGTTAAAAGAATTTCAAATTTTTTAATACTGTCTGTTAATTCTAAGATCGTGATTTGAAACTTTAAACACAAAAACGAAAGAAATTTTACAATAAAATAGAAATAAAAAACCAAAAAATACAAAATAAAAAAAGTATGCACAAATGTTGAAAGTTTTTTGTCATGTAGAAAATTGCTCTAATTATCATGTTGTGGTGAATTTCTAAATAATTGGCAGTTAAATTGCAGAGAAAAGAAGAAACAGCATTGAAAATGTTTTGAAACTTGGTGAATATATTTTGTTAAGAAGAATGACGGTTACTTTTAATTGCTTAAACTTTAATACAAAATCGTCAGCTACACGGAGACAATATTTATTTTCAAATTATCAGTGGGTGAGTGAGTACAATTTCATTTCTGTTTTTTTTTTTTTTTTTGTTAATAATTTTATCAGGCTTCGATTCGGTTTTATTTCCTTAAAATTGAGAAAGAGTTTTATCTTGTGTTGCAGAATTCATTCAAAATCGTATGACTTAAGATAACGATAAAAGCTAAACAATAGAGATTATGTTCATAAACAACTAAATGTATTTGAAATGAGTTTTAAGAACATTTTGTATAAATATTTTGAATGAAAACTCATTTCAAATTCAAATTAATTTTTACATATGAATGAATATACATACCCAGAGAATGTTTGTGGGATGTTTTCTTAAAACAAAACGAAAGCAAAAAACAAATTTGTATGAAACATTTTTAGACCTCCACAGCCATTCATCTGCATAGATTTGACATGTGAGTAATATATTTGACCAGTCGACCCAAAACCACCAACAAATTTGGTTTTATGAATAAATTACATGCATACTTCTATGCTTCACGTTAAAGCTGTGTACGAACTTACAGAAAATAGTACACCGTTATTACAGTATTATATAAATTTCTTTCAAAAATAGTTAATTGTTTAGCTCATCAGAATAGTTAAAGCAGTATTAAAAAAATATGTTTTCTAAAGGTTATTTTTCATAAAGTATAATGGGCATATTCATAATAAATTCAGTCAAGTACAAGGCTGGCTCGCACACTTAGGGTTCCGTATATAGTATGTGTAATGTACGTATAGAATGGCATAAGTGAATATATATATTGTATAAATTTCATCTCTCTCTCTCTCTTTTACAGCTTGAGAGTTTCGTTTAATTGCTACTTTATGTTGTATGGGGACACCTAGTAGTTTTCGACTTGTTGTTGTTGTTGTTGTCATTTGCTGTTGTAAGCCATCTGGGAATACATACACTGAGCGAATTTCGGCTCTCTATCTCTTACGGTTCGAGAGTTATAACTGTTACTATACGTTGTAAAGGGACACCTGGTGGCTTTACAGTTGTTGTTGGTTTTAGCATTTGTTGTTGTGGAGCATATGTGAATACATATATAATGCAAATTTCATCCCTCTGTCTCTCGCGGTTCGAGAGTAATGGCTAATTATTACTTTACGTTGTATAGGGACACCTGATAGTTTTCGACAAGTTGTTGCTTTTACCATTTGTTGTTGTAGAGCATATGTAAATATATATATTGTGAGAATTTCAGCTCTCTGTCTCCTACAGTTTGGGAGTTACGGCTAATTTCTACTTTACGTTGCATAGGGACACCTGGTAATTTTCGGCTTGTTGTTGCCTTTAGCATTGTTTGTTGTAGAGCATCTATAAAGACATAGAGTATGCGAATTTCAGCTTTTCAGCTTTTACGGTTCGAGAGTTATAGCTAATTGTAACTTTTTGTTGTATGGGGACACCTGGTAGTTTTCACTTTGTTGTTGTTTTTAGTACTTGCTGTTGTAGCGGCAAGGTACAACTACATTCTGTGAAAATTTCAGCCTTTTAGCTCTTACCGTTTCGGAGAATGGACGCTGTGACGGACGGACGGACGGACGTAGTTGTCTCGGTAATAGGGTTCCCTAAAAATAAGTACGGAACCCTAAAAATTAAAATGAAAGTTCAGGTGTTAATTATTTTATTTGATTTTAGTTCGGTTTTGCTTCCTCAGAAGTTAGAAACATTTTTTTGTGATAAAATAGCAGTGATCATCATGCTTAAAGATGACGAGGAAAGTCAAGTTCGAGACTTATTGGCTGGAGTACATACCATGGCTGTTTCAAGTCCGCCACGGCGCTCATCAGCACCCAAATTGATTCGAATTGAGGTCATGACTAATTATAAGCTGTTCTTAAGCAGCAGCGCAATTAGCAGGATGGCTAATTGAATACTTCATCACTGACTGTGTATAAAATAGATTTAATAAAGACAGTCAGTGGTGAAGAGCGCAGGTAGTAGGATGGCTATGAGCTACTGCTTAAGAACAGCATACCATTAGTCATGACCTGGGGATGATCAACTTTCAATTTTATCACTGTGTTTTCCTGTTGATTGGAATATACATATATTTTCTATGCTCTCACAGAATGTCTCCTTTCATTTCCGTATGTAAAAAACAAACTGGAAGGTCAACGTTTTTCGACAACTGAAGAAGCGGTTGCTGCATTCAGAATGCATGTTTTGCAGATGCCTCAATCAGAATGGCAAAAGCGCTTTGACAATTGATTCAAACGCATGCAAAAGTGTATAGATCTTCATGATAAATATTTGTTTTTGTTCTCTAATCCCGAAAAATATAAAAGGCACCCTCCCTCGGAGTCTCAGTAATAGGGCTCAGTTTTCACTGTATGAGTACGGAACCCCAAACATAAACTGATCCATATATATTTACAAAGTCTCGAAAAATTAGAAACTTTTCCGCAAATATCATTGTTGCTGTTTGCTCAGCAATGGTTGGGGAATTTTGTTCGTAACGGCCAAAAAAATTCACTTTGGTATTTCAATCATCACTTTGAATAATATTTAACAAATAAGAAGCATTATTTTCACAAGAATGATTTGAATACGAATGGAATACAAAGTTAAAGAAATTAAGAAAGTATACAAACAATTATGAAAAGAAATTTACATAAGAAATAAACAGTTACTATTCATGTGTGTAGGTACCTTTACAAAATCGTGTCAAATTATCTTCGACACAAAACCAATAACAAATGCGTGTGTGTGCTTATGTACATACATATACATATGTATGTATGTGTTGAAGTAAGTAAAAACTTTAAAATAACAATCAATATCAAGAATCGATTAGTTTCAAATACAAGTTTTACATGATTGAACTCAAAGTTGAACAAATGAGTTTCTTACCCAGCGAAAGGTTAATTTCCTCCTGCATTATTTTATGGCTTTATTTGTCACTTTTTGCATTTCAAATACACAGAGAAAAAATGGCAATGTAAAACTAATATGACAAAATAGTTTTGGAAAATCGTGTTAAATTTTTACAAAAATACAAAATGAAAGATTAAGCGGCCCGTAAATGCTTTCTTCAGAATACCGATGATTCTTATTTATTTTTTAGAGATATTTTTATTTAAAATGCCGTAAACAATTTTCGGTCACCGTAAACACATTTTTTTTTGTTACAATTTAATCATGTTGTTGTCTCCATCCATGAAATTTGAAATATGGTTATTTTCATTTGAAAAAAAAAAAAACAATATCTACAACCATTTTGTAATGAACATTTGAACAAGCTTTAGTTGTGACAAATATAATATTTTTGGTAATGGTAACCAAACAATAAACAAAATATTATTATTTTTAACAAAGTTTTTTTGGTTGCTTTTGACAGCTAATTTTTCTCCAATTTTTATGTTGTGATTAAAAATTTGTGTGCCATTATTATTAATGAATATTTTTCTTTTATTGAAAAGAAACAAGAAATAAATTAAATAAAAAAACTACAGTTACTAAAACCAAACAAATTATGGAACAAATGAAGAGCTGCTTTTATTGTGTGTGTAAGTAAGAGCTTTGAATGTCATATAGATGTGTATTTATGTATAGAAACTTGTGTTCATTCTGTAAATATTCTAATCAATCAGGCTGTTGTGGCCACTAATCATGTTATTGTTGTATTGAATCGTAATGTTGCCATGCCTGACCCTTCACCTGTCACTTCAAGCCAAACCATTACCATTTCCAATCATGTTGTCAAAAAAAAAAGATTTAGAATAATCATTGCTGTCGAACTCAATCATAATATTGTCGTGAGGAACCATGTGTTTGTTAGATTCAGCAACCTGCATTATGAATATAATATAGTTGGGTTTGGAAATTAAGAAAGTGCGATTAGAATTGACAGTAGTATGTTTGGAAGGGACAATAGTATGGCAGGAAAAGACAATAATATTAATGGATGCTAAAACAAGATGGTTGAAAATGGCAATAATGTGGTGGTACATGACAAGATTAAGATTTTAATGCGGTAGTAACATGAGTGGTGGCTGCAATAATCAAATCACTGAAAGTGGCCTTCGTAACAATGGGCATCTTTTATTTAACAATTAATATTATTAGCCTGCAAATATATACATATTTCAATAATAATATATTTCTCTTCGAATATGGTTACTTCAACCATATTTTTTCTTTACACGTATGCTTTTGAATCGAGAGGCTGTACTTTCAGATATTCTTAGAACACACATTTTTTTTGCCACAACTAAAGGCTTATATACATATGTGCCCTACTACTAGCCACTTATTAATAGATTTGCAAATTCTTTTTACTTCCCAAAAAGCTTTGCATACGAATATTTCCAAATCGGATCAATAAAATGTTTGTGTAGAAAATTGATTTTGAAATAACAAAAAAGAAATGGTTCTAAAACACCTCTAAATGACTTACGGTTTTAACAGTTCTTTAATCTAGTTGAAAAAGGTATAACCACATACGAGGGCTGCCTTCTATATTTCGGAGTTAGAGAATAAAAACAAGTATTAATAATCGATAATCACTTTAATGTTTTTCAAAATTTTCCTCATGAAGATCTAAACACTTTTGCATGCGTTTGAACCAATTGGGGAAGAACTTTTGCCACTCTGATTTAGGTATCTCAATTAAAAGTCATTCGGTGCCAAGTCAGAACTAGACGGCGGATGACTCATCAAATCGATGTTTTGAGTGCTCAAAAATGCAGTTGCTTGAGCCGATGTGTGAGAATTCGCATTGCCGTCGTGAGCAATCGTATTTTTTGATCATTTCTTTCGACCAATCGATACGAGCCTTTTTTTGGGCGATTGACAAATTGTGTGGGATCCAACGCGAACAAATTTTCTTGACAGTCAAATGTATATGCAGTATTGAATATATGCTGGTCCCACGTGAGAATCTTGCAATATCAGTTTGAGCACAGCAGCAATAGTTTACGGAACAAAACAACTGATTTCAGACGACCTTTGCGAAATTCGTCTTAGAGTAAACTACAAGCACGATTGAATTCACCATACCATCGCTGAATACTGGTTCTTGATGGAGCTTCATCGCCAAAAATTTAATTAGTTCATCCATGTACTGTTGCTGAGTTAATTTAATCCACGTCGAAAATTATAAAAAATAATCATACGAAAATGCTCACGACTAAACAACATAAATAGCGCTCGTATGTCGAAACGTTCTGAGTACGTTTAACCTCAAAAATGTCCAACTTTATGATAGAGCTGTCAATTGCCAGATTGCAACACTAGGATTGACAAATCCCAAAACAAAAAATGCAATCCTCATATTAGTGCCATTTAATACTTTTGGATGTCGGAAAGACAGTACTGAAAAACTGTTTCCTTTATAACTCCTTAAATAATAAATAGTACTTTCTATTGCTTTTATCGAGCTTCAGATCATTCTATATTATTGTTGTGACTATTATTACCAGAAACAACACAAAGAAAACATCAAAATCATTGGCTGGGGGACAACTAGCTGCTTTGCAGCCACGACGCTTCGCGTTTCCATCAGTCTTTAAACTTAGAGGCTCATGTTTCCGTAGCGACTTTCATGCCACTCAGCCACCCAAATTGCTGTATATTTTCTGTTCATAAATAACACTACACAACAAATGGCAAAAAAAATTTCTGATCATGGGTGACCACTATATTTTTTTGATATGTTATGTACAAAAATCGTAAAAATTTCAAACTTTATAGCTAAATTTTTTTTAAAATTTTTTTTCTTAAAAAAACTTTAAAACGGCGTGTCCGGTTTTATTATTACACGATAAAACCGTGTCCAATTTTTTGTGAAAAATGTCAAAAAATTATAAATTATGCCAGATGTAAGTTTTGCTAAACTCATTTTTTGGTGTCGTTAATATTTTTTTTTAATATTATAGATTTTATTTCTGTATTAAGTTTAGCAAGCTCAAGTTCTTTCTATATTATTCTTGTGATTGATATTAATTAAATTAGACAAAGAAGACATCAATCACAAGGATAATATAGAAAGAACTTGAGCCTGATAAACTTATTGCAGAAATAATTATATAAGAAAAAGTTCGAATAATAGAAATTAATTACAGATTTTAACAAATGAGGGCTCATTTTATTGCTATTGTATGCAGCTATACGAATAAATAAAAATAACTGGAAAATATTTGCGAATTTATATTTTTTATAAATTTTCCAAAATCAAAAATTTTGCAATTGTGCAAAAAAAAATTGTTTATTTAATTTTTTTTTCTAATAACTCTAAAATTATTAACAACACCAAAAAATGTTTTTAGCAAAACTTAAGGCTGGCATAATTTATAATTTTTTGACGTATTACATGATAAAATCGGACACGCCGTTTTTAAGTTACGACTAGAGGTCTGGATCAACCTTTACGAAAATCTCATATTTTAGAAGAAAAAAATTCTAAAAAAAAAACTGGTCCAGAGAATTTGAAATTTTTATGATTTTTGTACTTAGATAGGCATAACACATCATGGTCATCCATGGCTTTTTTGGCTGTTGGGTAGTGTAATTTTAGCAATACTTTGGGATATCACGAGCAAAACTAAATAGGCTCTTAAGTCGCCTTATGTGGTCGATGCAATTTCCACTGCGTGATCGAGACGGCAAAAGTAATGCCAATTTATGTTAATTTTACTGCGTGTTCGTACATTTGTATGAAATTTTAATTTTGAAATGTTCATAACAAATTTATTAATATGCTTTCTATGAATTTCCAATCCCAATTTCCTTCTGTTTGACGTATTGAATTAGGGAACTATTTCTAGGTAATAACGATAATTAAGACCAAATGAAATGCAAGAATAATAAACTTAAAACTGATAAATATAATAATGTGAAAATGCTGAGATTCAACTTCATTAGTCGAATGATTATTTTCTTATTCATGTCTTAACAAAACATTATAGTCTCTTCTTTCTTTTAATTATTTCCGTTGGAGTTGAAATTTCTGAGACCTACATTTTTTTTTTTTTTTTTTTTTTGGTGGCATGGCTTAAAATTCTAAAACAAAGTCATAGAATAACAAATTAAGATAATGTCTTTCTGTTGGGCATACATTTTTTTTTTTTTTGATTGCGATTTGAAATCATTAGACACGATCATTTTTAACACTAATGAAAACAGGTTAAAGAAATGTTAAAAAAGTGAGTTTCATGTATGCTCAAAGTTAATAAAAAGATTAAGTTCATTCCTAATACATACATACACACATATGGATGTATGTAATTGAGTTAAGAATAAAATTACGGTGTGCAATAAAAATTTTTCCATAAAGTTGGCATTTTCTTTTAGCAGGCTTTAAAATTAAGAGTTATTACCTTTCACAAGAATTTGAGTACTTTAAAATTAAATATGGCTGCTGGTAAATTAAAAACAGGCAACGTTACACTGGTGTCTAATTTTGATAACGAATGATCGGACAAAAAATAAAATGCCAAACATATCAAATGGCGTCATGATGCACCGCCAGAAAAATCTTTTTCAATATAACAATTTTTTACGTTATTACTACGATTTTGTTATTGTTTTTGGGCCAACGCAGGGCTTCATTCGGGTTACGAAAGCTGTTTCATTAACTGTTGGTTGGTGCTACGAAACTACGAACAAATCGAAAAATTTTTTATTAATTTTTCTTTTCTCTTACTTTATTTTATTATATTTATATTTCATTCTTAATTGTAGCTTATTTAAATTTGCCCTATGAAAGAGTCAATGAGGCTCATATATGTTGGTCAATATGTAAACGAGCCATAGGCACAAGATGGGGGCTGAGTCCAAAGGTGGCATACTGGCTTTACAGTAGCGTTGTCAGGCCTATTATGACCTACGCTTCTATAGTGTGGTGGATGTCGATGGACGATGGGCTTGCTAAGTCTTAGCAGTCCCCCTGTATTTTCCTCGTCTGGATCACCCCATAGAACTCTTGCATTCATTCCCACGGTTTCGTTATTCTAGAAAGTTAAGAGGGTTCTCAGTACCCAGTTCTTTAGCTCAGATTTAACTGTTTGCATAGGTTTCGCACATATCAAGCTTATGTTACCTAACTCTCTTGCTCTTGAAGCAAGTAAGTTTGCTCTTTCATTCCCAGCTATTCCCGCATACCCTGGCATCCATATAATGCACAGTTCACCATGTGTTGAGTAACCTAATAGTGTTTTTGCAATACCAAACTGTTTATGATTTAACCCGGTCAGCTGAGATTGCTGTAATAGCCATTTGACTATAGGTGAATATATTCACAGGTCCTGTCCTTCCCAATTCACTGAGCTCCCTAATACACTCTGTAATTGCCCAAACTTCCGTCTGAAAAGCCGCCAAATAGTCCGGTATATGGAATAAGAGTTCCGTGGAATTTTCTATATAAATACCAGCTCTTGGTTTTCCCTTCTCCCCTGATCCAACCGTGTAACAATGAAGCCCCAAGGAGATCTGGTTCAAAGGGTCGGTCAACCAGGGGGCAAATCACCGCGTTCGAAATCGAGTGCTTTGTCATCGAAATGCTGTTAACGTGGATCACAGGACTCGTTATCGAAACGCATCTAATCGATGTTGTACTCGATTGTTACTACACTATCGAACACAAATAAACTTTAGCTTTTAGCAGCAAAACAAATAAAATAGCAAAGAAGCGACAAAAAATTAAAGAAATAATTTAAAAAATATAAATTTTATTTGTTTTTAGGGAAAGTGAATACCAAGAAAAATATTTTCCACTAAGTAGTGAAAGCTGCCACTGGCCAAAAGGGACAATGTAGCAGCAAACTGCAATACGGGTGGTACGCTCGTCGACATCTGACCAGAGATATTTATTTCCGATAAAACGTATTCAAAAGCTTCCTTAGAGAGCCGAAAACGTCTTTTGAATTTACATATGTACAAACGATGAAACATTTAGTTCTAGTCTTTTGCTTTAAACTCACAACTTACTCAGCTTCTGGCAATGAAAAAGGATTGCTTTTGTCACAAATGTTCCTTTTTATAATGGCAATATTGGACTTATCCTCCGATTCCGAAGATGAGAAACATAAAAACACATTTGGATTCATTTATCTTGAAGTTTTTCACCAATTTATTTATATTTTGTTTTCCTTTTTCGTTTTGTTTCTTTATTGTCAAATGCGTACTGCGATGTAAAAAATAGTAGTAGACAATATTAATTGCGATCGAATACTGTGATCCAAAAAATTGCAGCCGTCGAAATATTTGTACACACGAAAGAAGACTCGATTTCGAATGCGGTGATTTGCCCCCAGGTATGTATGTAAATCAGAAATCAATAATTCTCAATTGGTCTCTAGTCTGGTCTTCGGTATGCAATCTGACATTACATTTTTCGGAATAGACTCGCCTATGGCTGTGAAAATTTGTTGATGATGCGCTTCGTCTCCCTGATCGATCCACTCACCCTTCCATTACCTTTGGTCGCTTCGCTGTGAGCGCCACTTTGCATCTTATACGAATTTCAATCGATTTGATGGATTATATTGTATTCATGGCTTTTGCTGTTGTTGTTTTGAAACCCTCACTTATGCCAAGACAGCAATAGGAAAAATTTTACAAAAAGTAGCAGATATAGTGAATTTTAAAACACTGCCACTAAAAGTAGCAATAGGATCAAAAATGTGGCAAATTGATGGTTGAAAGTCTTTAACGGTAACTCTGATTATTTTGTGCATTTTTGTCTATAATTGAAAGCAATTGTCGTTTTCACTCTTCCTACCAAAAAATTCCACTGACAGCTAATAATTAGAAGCTGTTTTACCATAAATTTTTAATAGATTTTCCCTTCTAACGCTTTATTTAAATACATAAGTACATGCATTATAACAGTAGCAATTCGTACACCTGTCGTTAAATAAATGAAGCAAACTGCATGTCTAACTGCTTGTTGTGCCGGGTAGTCGTTTTGAGCAATGACATGTAATATATTTCTATTAAGAGAATAAAACATGGTAGTAAAGGTCCGTTGGCGGTTTAATGAACCTTTCCTTTTTCCGCTTTGCGTTTTATTATTTGTACTTTGATGTTTTCATTCTGCTAATCAAATGCTTTTTTGTTTTAGAATATACTTATGTACATATGTATGTATGTATTTATATATGTATGTGTTGTGCTGTGTGTGAGCTTCTGTGGGGAGATAAAATTCTAAACCTATTTGATTTTATTGTTGAAACTACAACAAAAACTGAAATAATGCTTATTTTAATTTGCTTTGTTTTATGTTCATGTTTTCTTCTTCTGTTTACCTACAAGTTTCATAATTTTAACAAAGTCCCGGAATTTTGTACCATCATTTGTTTTATCTATTATGACTTTTTTCCGTAATAGACACCTTTTATGTTGTAACATGAACGCAACAACAAATTCTTAATGCATACTTAAGAAACTTCTGACACTACTTACTACACTACTCACTATCTAGAGTTTGAAAAGTGTACAAGATTTACATACGTACATATGTACATATGTATATACCCAAGAGACAAGATCATTTCTCGCTTCACTTTCAACATGAGCGACTTGTATGTTAATAAAAGAATAAAATATAAAACAAAATGCGAAAAAGTTTTTCTATGCCTTTAAAGAACTTTTAATTCAGTTTAATTTAAAGTCATAAGTATGTACTTCAATTAAAATATATGTAATTAGTTTTAAAGCAAATATGCACTCGCAACCATGAGAGAAAAGCACTCACCTTTATATATTGAAGATCTTCCAAGCCATTCAAATACCGAAATTTCTTGTATGTACTTTATGTTGGGTGGACGATAATGATATTGTAAACTGGATGCATCTGTATTTATTACTTGCAACACAATAATACCGGTGTGCGATTTGATAGCGCGACCAACACTGTAATGACACTGGTGTTGTATTTTGGATGTACCAACGGTCACCTACACCAATAAATCGAGGTTTTTTTGTGCACCAACTTTTTTTCATTATTTTAATTGAATTTTTTTTTTTTTCATTGTGCATTTAATTTGATTGGCAAGTCTAATGATTTACACTGCAGTTACACGACCAAGTTTTGCTATCAAGTTTTTTTTTTTTGATAGCTATGACGTAGGCTGCAAGCAATTTCAGAACAATTCGTTTTCAAGATGCCATCAAGAAAAAAATTAAAAATAGCTGCTTCATTAAAAGTACTATCAGAAATAAAGAAAATAAAAGAAGAAGAAAAAAACCAGAGGGCAGAAAGGAAATACTGGGTGAAGCCCTTATTAGTAAGAAGGTTGGTAAATATTTAAAAATTATAATGAATGTAGATATGCTCTATAAATCGCAGCACATCATTATATTTGTTGGTTTTTCACGTAAACATTTTTATTTCTATTTTTAAGCTTGAATCTGTTTAATTTTTATCACTTTTAATTGCAACTTTCAAAGAAAACAAAAAAATTTTTGCAGACAGAACGAAAAAAAAAATTGTTGTCAGCTGTTTTGTTGATTGTGACTTGATGCTCTCTATGGAAAGCAAAAATTGTCATCAAGTTTGCATCAATTTTCGAAATTGTGAGTGTATTAGTAAAAAATGTGAATGTATTAAAACTTGGAAAAACTTGATCGTGTAATCCCCAAGTTATATAATAAAAAAATATTTATTTATTAATTTTAGGTCGAAATTGGCAGAAAAGTAAACAATTTGCAGAGCATGTCGTACGATATATTCTAATTTACATACTTATGTAAAGAAACGGTTATCCATTTCGTGGTTTCAAAAGTATAGGACTGGAATTCGACATCTGTCAAACTAAGTTGTGATAGCAATTTTTTTCTTCCCAGTTGAAAGTATGATATTGACGAAAATGGATCGCTTAGCTATCACACACAATGCATAAAAATTATCAAAACATACCACAAAAATGGTGATTTTGCTACAGCCACATATCGAGCTTTAAGAGGAGGTTTCCATAATCGTTCAACTAGGCAAGCAATTGGCAAAATTGTGCAGAAATTTGAAGAGGCTGGAGCGGTTACGAATATTGTAAGGCCTGAGCATCATCGTTTTGCTCATTCCGCTGAAAATTCTTTTGTGCACTTTTAGCGGTAAAATATCTAAACAAAAGTCAGCTGTTTCAACTTTTTTACAATACCAAACAAAAAGTCGCTCACACTTAGAACTTTAAAATAGTATTATATTTGAAAGTATTTTAAATATAATACGAAGTCTGAAGACCGCTAGTATAATAGTGAGAACTGCCTTTAATTAAGAGACATTGTACATAAACTAATTTCTGTAGTGCAAAATTAATAATTAGGTCAATGGACCCCAACTTTTGATATCCAAATTTATAGTATTTACCAAAATCTTGCAATTGTGCCCCATTTGTCTTGCCTTATACAAGATTTATGTGTATGCCGACCACAAAACACAGAAAGTAAACAAGTACAAAATCGCAAGACACCGGGTCTTGCTTTAAAAAATATAAACAAATTTTGATAAAATGATTATATTTGGGGGCAACACTTGAGCAGAGGAGGTGACTTTAAAATAGGTCTTGCACCAAACTGAGCATGTATGCAGGGACCGTAACTGTTATAACTTTTATCGTAAAAGTCAAAAAATAAGTTTTTTTTTGACTTTTATTTTTTCGAGCAGAAATAAAAGTTACTTTTTGACTTTTTTTTTTTTTTGATAAAAAATAAAAGTTATTTTTGACTTTTATTTTTTTGATAAAAAAAAATAAGAGTTATTTTTTGACTTTTATTTTTTTTGAGCAAAAATAACAGTTATTTTTGACTTTTATTTTTTCCAGCAGAAATAAAATTTATTTTTTGATTTTTATTTTTTCGAAAAAAAATAACAGTTATTTTTGACTTTTATTTTTTCAAGCAAAATTAAAAGTTATTTTTTTGACTTTAAATTCATTATGTTTATTAAAAAACTTTTTCAAGCAAAGATTATTTTTCAGTAAATTTACTTATTTAGAAAAGCATATTTCGAATATTAAATAATAATTTCTTTGTCAAAGGGGTTGAAAACACAAAAATAACATTTATTTCTCCTCAAAAAAAGAAAAGTCAGAAAATAACTTTTATTTCTACTCAAAAAATAAAAGTCAAAATAACTTTTATTTCTCCTCAAAAATATAAAAGTCAAAAAATAACTTTTATTCATGCTCGAAATAATAAAAGTCAAAAATAACTGTTATTTTTGCTGGAAAAAAAAAGTTAAAAAATAACTTTTATTTTTGCTCAAAAAACTTAAAGTTAAAAAATAACTGTTATTTTTGCTCAAAAAAAAATAAAATCAAAAAATAACTGTTATTTTTGCCTGAAAAATAAAAAATCAGATTTTTAAAAAGCGTCGCATTTTCTGACACTTTGGTCCAATACGTTCAAAATGGTATACTTGGTTTCATTCTCCGACATTTCCTTGAGGTTGCTATATTTAATCAAAAATTCAAAAATAACAGTTATTTCGGTCCCTGCAGGTATGTGAATTTATTTCAGCCATAAACCTAATCGCATTCACTAACCCTCCTTTTGCAGTGCTGTCATGTACATACATGTCTAAACAACTTGTCTAATTGGTATAAACAAAAAACAACAACAAGGCAAAAAATGCACGAACACAAACGACAAATAAAAACGTACTGCATCAGATTTTTTCATTTAATACCGAAATACAAGAAATTATATTAAAATTTAACATTCTCATAAACGAAATGAAACTTTTAATAATGTATTCAGTGTTTTTAGCAAGAAACTGTTATATTTACCGCACTTTTAATTATTTATTGCACCGAGCAAAACAAAACATCTGATCACTACCACTTTTCTTCTGCACTGCAGATGCATTTGACGGAAGAAGTTGAATTCGCCCGAAACAAAGAGTTGCATGTTAAAATTTGGCGGGAAGTGTGGGATTTGCTTAAAAGTGTTGCCGACAATTCTAAATTACGTTTTTTAGTTTTTGTCAATACTTTAATAAAAAATCAACCAAAACTTTGATTTGCCGATCTGGTATGTTTGTAAGGTAAATGAAAAAAATGTTCATGACGTAAGCCCATGCGAACGCAAGCTATCGACATAGAGGAATCCAAATTGATTCGAAACCAAGCGACTACATTTCGATCACTTATATTTTCGTGCGAGATTGAGGAACAGGCAGTAAATTTCTACAGTCCACACCTGATGAATTTACATGATGATATCAATCTTACATTCATTATACCCTTCACATAAATGTGTAAGGGTATATATAAGTTTGTGATTCCGTTTGTAACGCATTGAAATATCCATCTAAGACCCCATAAAGTATATATATTCTGGATCAGCATCAATAGCGATTACGATTGAGCGATGTCCGTCTGTCCGTCGGTCCGTCTGTCCATCTGTAGTCGTTGAAATACCGTTTCTGAGAAAACGGTTTGAGATAGAAACCTCATTCTTTCGCTAAAACGTGTGAAACCCCGGTAGTGGGTCTGCTATTGAAATTCAGTAAGATAGGTCCACGGATAGCCGAGATATATTCAAAAAACCGGGTTTTGAGGGGTAGTTTGTGCAATTTTTGTATTCAGATTTTTGAAAAAAAATTTTGTCTTAAAAACTAAACCATATCATTTTTAGTGCCCATTAAATCCTAGAAAAAAAGGAATTTTGGAAATCGGCCTATATATATCCGAGATATAGCGTCTCCCGATTTTTAAAGAAATCGGCTTTATAAGCCAAATAAGACAACTTTTGGCACCGAAGATCAATCAGAATGGTATATATAGGCTATTTAGAGGCAGAAGAGGAAAATTTTTCCACATCGGCCCATATACACTCGAGATATAGCGCCTCCCGTTTTCTCAAGAAGTCGGCTCTAAAAGCCAAATAAAACAACTTTTGGTATCAAACATCGATTAGAATGGAACATATAATGTGTTTAAAAGCAAAATTGGAAAATTTTTGAAATCGGTCCATATATATCTGAGATATAGCGACTCCTGATTTTTCAAGAAATCCGCTCGTTAAGCCAAATAAAGCAATTTTTGGCACTAAAAATCAATCAGAATGGTACACATAGACTATTTAGAGGCAAACGTGGAACATTTTGGACATCGGCCCATATACACTCGAGATATAGCGCCTCAAGTTTTCTCAAGAAGTCGGCTCTAAAAGCCAAATAAAACAACTTTTGGTACCAAAAATCGATCAGAATGGTACATATAAGGTGTTTAAAAGCAAAATTTAAAAATGTCTGTAATCGGTCTATATATACCTGAGATATAGCGTCTCCCGATTTTTCAAGAAATCGGCTCTATAAGCTAAATAAAACAACTTTTGGCACCAAAAATCAATCAGAATGATACATATAGGTTAGTCAGAAGCAAAACTGGAAATCGTTTTGTCATCGGCCCATATATGTTCGAGATATAGCGCCTCCCGATATCTCAAGAAGTCGGGCCTGGAAGCTAAACGAAACAGTTTTTTGCACTAAATATTTGTCGGAATGGTACATACAGGCTGTTTAGGGGCAAAATTAGAAAATTTTTGGACATCGGCCCATATCCACCCAACTTTTGGTACCAAAAATCGATCATAATGGTACATACATACATATGTATGTAATGTTTAAAAGCAAAATTCGAAAATATTTGCGATCATGTATGAATGTATGTATGTATGTATGTATGTATGTATGTATGTATGTAGATACGTTTGTATGTATGTATGTATCTACATATGTATGTATGCATGCAAGTATGTTAGCATAAACAATTTTTTTGCTTAGGTGTAAAAATGTGTATGTATGTACATACATATGTATACACGAGCTTGAAAATGAAAGTGATATAAAGAATTGTTGAAAAAAGGGTACGCAATGAAATTCTTTTAAACAATTGCGTCTTCAAATTCATTCACATAAAAAATCATTTTGGGTTTCACTACGTACTTACATATGTACATACACACACACATGTGTATGATGATACGCAATAGATCATCAGCGACGTGCACAAGAAAAAAATAATTTTGTAAAAGCAAGCAATGTAAATATGTATGTATGTATGTATATATGTATGTATATAATCATTGTTTTATGGAACACACTGAAAATATTCAATAATAAAGAATTTATTTTAGCGTTTTCTATTATAGATACATACATACATACGTATGCATGTACCCACATACGTATGCATGTACCCACATACGTACATAAGTAAATTGAAAACAAAATCACACTTAATGGCAATGTTTAGCATTATAATTCAAAAATAATGCAATTATATGCAATTTTTTGTTAAATAAATTTTACTATAAAGTTAACTGATAAATAATTAAGAAATACATTTTGCTTTTCTTTATTTCATTGATATTAAAAAGAATTGGTGTATTAGGAATTATTTAAATAAAAGTTTTGCAGCCTGTGTTAAATCCCGGTAGTGGATCTGATATTGAAATTCAGAAAAAATCGGCCCATATATACCCCAGATATAGCGTCTCCCGATATTTCAAGAAATCGGCTTTAAAATCCAAATAAAACAACTTTTCGCACCAAAAATCAATCAGAATGTATGTACCATTGTGAAGGGTATTTAAGATTCGGCCCAGCCGAATATAGCACTCTTACTTGTTATGTTATAAATTCATCACATCTAGACGCTATGTTACGCGAACGTTAGCTTGTGATCTGGTGAAAGCCAAATTAACGGCTTGTCGAGTGATTTGGTTTCTTTTGCTCAGGTTTTCATTCGAAATTATTAAAAATTTTATAAACATATACAACCCTTTTTAAATTTAATTTGTTTTCCTCTTCTTGTTTTTACCATTTCAGTTTATTTCCTTGTTACTTGCTTCGTAAAGAATTCAATGACTTTCACAGAAATCAATAGTAAAGATCCAATATTTTCAACACAATGCTGTAAGAATTTTATCACAAATAAGCATGCATGCATAAATATTTCGAAACTCATCATTTGTAAATAAATACTCTCACGTAAGCTCTTCTTTCATAACAACAAAATTAATGTAATATTTATAGCCAGTGTAATAAATAATTCAAGAAGCCTTTAAATTACTAAGTTCTTATTCCTCGCAGAAGACAAATTTTATTGAAAAACCATCAAGAATCGCTGTCAATGGCGGATAGCCGGGAAAGAATACGGGGACCATCGAGAGATGGTCGTGAATTTCTAACAAGCCCTCGTCAAGTGTTGAGGCGTTTGATGCTTCTTTCGGAAGGTCGACAATATCGTGAAGCTGCGGGTGTTGTGGGACGTTTGGGACCCTCCGTTTTAAGGTCGGTAATTTCAGAGCTGCCCATTGACTTGCTCTTGGAACATTTGCCGCACAGTGCCTATCTGTTGGAGTCATTCTTTTCCAGGTAGGAGATTATTATTTTTTATAGGTCACCATCTTATTATTTGATTATTTCTTTCTCAAGATTAATTGCCGTTAATCCCTCGCCCAAGCCGGATGTGCCCACTGAAGCTGTGATTTGGCAGCTCGTGAGACTATTTTCGAATCCCCATGACCCCGGTCTGAGGCAACGATGCTTAAAACTCTTACAATCTCTTGTGCAATATGAACCTAATTTAAGACATACAATACGTGAAACGCGCAAATCTTTCAATGATGCTGTGCAAGGTTTGGGTGTTCACGGCCTAACAACAGACTCTTCTGGTCAATTAATATCTCTGCATATAGCTTTAAAAACTGAACTACAGCGACACGTTGATACCTATAAAGTGGCTCTGCACAAATTGGAAGAACTCAGCATGATTACTGTCAATCAAGATCCCGCCCATTCATCACACCAACGCCTGCTCGGAATTAGTTACGGTGATATACAGCAGCGACTTATCGATAATAAGACTCTTTTAACCATTCTTGATAAGCCAGCCCTGAAACAATTGACTAGTCTTATAGAAAATCTAGCGCATAGAGTGGAAAATGACAAGGAAGTACTGAAGGCAGTGGGCCAAGTGAAAAGAGTTGATATGCAAGCAAACGTGGATAAAAGGCCCGCAGCTGGTTTGTTGATGAACTTCTCCAGAGGTTGTGAGATAATTCTTCAAATGATGGGCCCGGAGAGTATGGCAAGTGCAACCACAAATGTCAGCAAAATTGGTTCACCCAATGGCAGTAGCTGTTCGGATGGCTATCATTCGGATGACTCCGCTAACGAAGAAATCAGGTAAAACTTTATTGCATTTTTTTTTTACTTGATTACTGATTTGCTTTGCTTTTATTAAAACGATTTTCTATATATTATAGCCTATTGTTTATTACAGTATTTATCGGATATAAGAAACTTGAAAAATCCACGAAAAAAGTTTCTTATAAGCGTTTCTTTCTTATATACAATTGTTTTATATAAGAAACTTATTTCTTATATAAGTAGCTATGCCCATAAGGCATTTGTTTCTTATATGCATGTACGAGCTTTTTTACCTTTTTATGTATATACGTAGATATATGTATGTAAATAGAAAAATAAATGTAAATAGAAAAATAAAAAAAAATTTTTTGTAAAACTGTCAGAAAACAGAGTTGTCCATGCAAACTTCATAAATTCAGTGTTGCCGTTGAAAGTTTCTTATATAAATTCTTTTTCTATACATTTTGTGGTTTTGGTGTTCAAGAAAAATGTTCTTTTATCAGTTCTTTTCTTATAAGCGTTTTTCTTATATGAAACTTTTTTTGTTAGAAAAATCACTAAAAAGATATGGTGTTTCTGCAAATGTTTCGTATAAGCGTTTTGTTCTTATACCAGATGTTCTTATATCCGATAAATACTGTATTTCTTTTATACTAGTGGTTGAAGTTGCATATTAAAATTTGTTATATCTCTTCCGTTTAATTTTTCTCTCTTCATTAGCGGCATGACTTCACAGTATCGTTTATTGTATTTAGAGAATAGAACTGATACCTTAGAAGCCTTGGAGAGCATGCCGCAACTGAAGCATGTTCATAATTTGAAAGCGAAAATTCTATTCTCAATTATAGTGGTGAGTTAAAGTCCTTATATGTATGTATATGTTTATGTATGTATATGTTTTTCATAATAGTTTTCCTGTATACCTTATTTATATATTTTAATTTATGCATATATGTTAATTTATTTGAAAGATCATGTATAAATCCGAAATATGTATATTAAGAATACTACGCGATATACAGATTTGTTTGCACTCACAACTCATTCAACATAAGATATTGGCTAAGGCCCAGATTCACAATGCTATACAATCTTCTGATCTGCCCTGCTTCAGTTGGGCGTCATTGGTGTTGAAAATGCAACTCTGATGTCATAGAAACGATTTTTACTTCCTTAAAACGGAGAAAGATTTTTTTGTGATCAAAGTGAAGAAGAAAAAATGAAGTTAAAGAAAAGTGAAGTTGAAGACTTACTGGCTGGAGTACATATTATAGCCGTTTCACTACCACCACGTCGCTCATCGGCATCTAAATTTGCTTCGAATTCAGGTCATGACTAATTGTATACTGTTTTTTAAGCAGCAGCGCATAGCCATCCTACCACCTGAGATCTTCATTACCGACTACCTACATATATGTATTTAATCTTATTGATCAACTTTATCACTGTATTTTTCTGTTGATTGGAATATATGTTAAATTCTCTCACCAACATACAATTGACACTTCATGAATTTTGTTGGTAGAAATTTTGAATTAATGTCACCCATTTGTTCGCGTATGTGTGTTTGTGTTGTGTATTTTGATAGTTATACAAGCTAAAAGCAGCAGTCAGCTGGGCTTGTTAGGCTACCTAGTATCGAGCTGATTTGTTTGCTGCCATTGTATCAGTGATAACAACGGTTTCAAACTTTTTGCCAGCCCTAGCGATTTTTAAAGATTCATTTTAAGTTTGTAGTCGAATTAAATGATTTACAATTGTTAATAATTTTATCGGGCTTTCTAGTTAAATTTTTACTTCCTCCAAATTGGGAATAATTTTTCGAGTTCCAAACAAGTTTGAGTGCTGATGAGCGCTGTGGCGGTCGTGAAACAGCCATGGTATGTACTCCAGTCAGTAAGTCTTCAACTTTACTTTTCTTTTCTTGTCTTCTTTAAAAATGTTGATCACTCCAATTTTATCACAAAAAAATCTTTCTCAATTTGGACGAGGTAAAAATCGAACTAGAAAGCCCGATAAAATTATTAACAGCTAAAGTGTAGGTTTAAGAGCACGAATATGTCTATAACAAAATCCTATTATATGTAGGACATGGCGTAAAGAAAAAACAACTTTATTCCACTACTAAAATCAAAGTTTCGATCCCTTTTATGAGGAAGAATAATACCATCACCGACAGCTCGCTACCGGCGGCAAAATTATCGACTTAGTGAAAATATTTTCTTTTATGCCTTTTTATGAAAAACAATCTTAGGGGCGAATTACGGCATTCGTGATCAAATTAATTCCGTTACGTATGCTGCTTGTTTATTGTTTAAGGCGGTGATTCACTATCCTACTGAATCGTACGATCTGTTAAAAATGACATGTGTGTCCAAAAAGTGTATGAGTGTGCAAGACTTTTTGACAAGTCTGTCTTTTGAAAATTTTCAAAAACTATCTTTTTCTATGCGTTCAGAGTTTCCTGTTCGAAGTTGTTTACAAAAGTATAATAGTGTGGCCATTTTGATGCGACTTTTTAAAGTAGGATAGAATTCTAAAGGGTCCGCCAAATAACTTGTTTTTTAAAAACAGCGCAAAACATTGAGCGTAGCTTCTTTGGCTGTGTGGCACGTAGCGCCGTCCTGTTGACACCAAATGTTGCCAATATCCTCCTCTACAATTTTTGTGAACAAAAATTCGTTCAGCATGGCCCGATAACGATCGCCATTGACTGTAACGGCCACTTCTTGCTCATTTTCGAAGAAAAATGGCCCAATTATGCCTCTGGGCCAAAATCCGCACCAAACAGTGACTCGTTTTGGGTGCGTCGGCTTTTGAATGTATGCGTGCGGATTTTCTGTGCCCCAAATGCGACAATTTTGCTTGTTTACATACCCGCCAAGATCAAAATGAGCTTCATCTGAAAATATGATCGGCATCTTCTGTCAGTCGATCGCAGGCCCACTTAGTGGAGCGTATACACAACCAGATTCGTTCAGCGAAAGGATAAAACTAATTATCTATCAAATCAGACATGAGTTAAGTGTTACCATTCATGAAATAAGCACTAGTTGAAAAAAACGTTAGATGGTGCACCCTATATCAGATTTAGCTAGCAATTTTCAGTGAATGAGTCGTGCGATTGAGTAGGATAGTGTATCACGGCCTTTGATATTATTTTTAATATTTCGATCTTGAATGTCGCAATTGAATCGCTGATTCTATGAAAAGTATAATCGTTTTGAATAAATTCTAAAAACGATGAAGGCATATGGGATGTCACATTTTTATCGTATTATTTTTTGTTTGTGTATTCACACTACCACACATAGTCCAGGTACCTCTATACCAGGTAGATTAACAGGCCCAGCTGACTACTGCCTTTAGCCTGAAGAACTGTCAAACGCGAACAAATGGGTGACAGAACTTAAAGATTTCTACCAAGAAAACACATGAAGTGTTTGTTGGTGTTGTGTTATGTGGCTACCTGGTATTGAGGTAGCTTCATAAAAGCCAATTTTAGTTGGAACTTTTAGTTATATGCATTTATTTACCACTAATATTTTCAATTGTTGTACTGCAGCAGTATGTACACCACAGAACCAAGCAGATAATAAAATGCAATGGCAAATATTAGCCAACGAAAAAGAAACGAACCATAGATCGAAATGTAATCATCGAGTACAGGCAATTATTTTTCCCTTTTTATTCCCCTCTCTGAATTCGCCGTAAAATTAAAGAAAGGTGTCGTGCTTTAATACTACAACACAAAGTTTTCTCCTGAACAGCTAACCGTTAAAAACATTCTCTTCATTCATTTCATTAAGACCGTTTGAAGAAGTTTTACTTTCAATTTCTGTTTTGTGGAAAAATATATACCATTAATATTAAATCATTTTGAAAAGCTCAATACTCTAAGTTTCTATGATAAAGTTTGTGATTAATAGCATTTCAGTCATACCCGTTGAATGAGCTGCAGGCATTGAACGAATTTAAATTAAATTACAAGCTCCGTTAAATCTAGCGATAATAGCATTTATTAATTTAAATGTATATTTAGATTGAAGGCAACAAAGAAGTTGTTCAAAAAAAAATTGTGTTAAAATTCAAGCTGTTCATTGGGAAAACACCACAAATAACATTATACTTATGCAGATAAAGTCGTAGTTAAATTATAAATAAAGCATTTTATTTTTTTTTATTTTGACAGCTTTCATTTCGTTTGTGTCATGGTATGCGTGAACGTAAAGTGATGGAAGTGAGGCGCACTTTAAATTGTCCACTAGACAGTACAAATGAAATAACATTAGCCTTGGATCGTTCCATACGCCAGCATTTGCATGAGACCATTGATTTATTTCCATTGGGTGAAATCGAAAGATCTGTTTTTAATCAGGTGAGGTGATATTTATAAAACATATAGAGTAGCAAATAAAAGGTAAAAGTACTTTCTGTTTCAAGGTTCTTTCGACATTACATGAGTACCCTTGTTTGGACACCTGTCCCCCGTTGACCCATTATGTCAGTGCTTGTGTACGTTTGGCCTGGAAAATGATAAACCAAAAGGTGCCCTATTATTTGGATAATGATTTCAATCTAGGTGACTTTTTAATGGCATTAAAACACTTAACTTTTTCTAGTTTAAATAATTACTACTTTCAGGTTTCTTACGCCCTGAAAAACATGAGCGTCATGTTTTATCGGATCGCCGTTCGGATCTTATACGAGCGTTTCTTTGGCCTGCTTTAATGCAAAATAATCATTGCGTTTTTAAGGCAATAGTTACAACTTAAATTAAGTAAAAAGTTATTTATACAAATTTTTTAACATTATTTTGTAAATATGTATCTTTAAGTATATTTTAAAAAAATAACTAAAAATAAATTATACAAAGTATTTCATTTAAACCCTTCTTAGTGTCAAAACAAAGCACTTATTTTAATAAGTTAAGCTCGACCGCGAATAACGTTGTAAATTACAAATCATAGATTTTTCCCAAACCCTGAAAATCGTTTTTCAAAGACAGTGTTGCATTTTTTGGAACGAAGCTCCTTAACGCGGCTTGCTGGTAGTGCAAATTAGTAGAAATCGTCACGAAAGCGTGTGAGCTGTTTATATGTATTGGTGTATCTATCGATAAACAATTGTGTACCTACCAATAAATATTAATTAGTTGTGAAAGCGGACACTATCAGTTGATAGATGTCGCTAAAGTAAAGTATGTCACAACAAAAAACAGCAATATTGAAAAATTTTCTTCGTTTTGTAGCAGATTGACAAAAAAAATACTGCATGTGTCAAAAGTAAAAAAATAAAACGTTCCAAAAATTTTAAGAAGCATATAAAATTTAAAAATGTCAAAAACAACACAAAATAAAACATACAGATTTCACCTTGTATTACATTCCAAGATGAAGAAAAAACGTAAGGAACTTCGTTCCTAACGGGGATCCCCCGACCGCATTTCTTTTTTTATTTATGTTTTTGTGCCTCCACATCTACACTTTAATGCAGTGTTCCCAGGTCCAATGTATTTCTACCACCCAGAAAATTTTTAAAACCTCCTAAAATTCAATGTTTTTCTACAAAATCCCCCTAAAAATGTTGGTGAACATTCTGCTTTAGTTTGCGAATTGCCAATATTAATGCATTCGCAATGCGGAAAATGCATAAAATTGTTAAACTTTCCCCAATTAAAAAGAAGTAAAAATTAACTGATTATATGTATGTACATATTTTTCAGTGCATATATTATAATTACAGGCGTATGTATATTTATTATAAATTTTCGATTTATTTGTATTCACATATTTTGAGATCTAAGTACATATTTATAGGCAGCTGGAAATTGTTATCTGCGTATCTAGAAAAAATTAAGTGTCTCCAAAAATATTAAGAGTTTCTAAGCCTTCTTCGCTCTTTACGTTCTTTTGACATTTTCATAAGGATAGTTTCAATTTTATCAAAGGTTCTTCGATATTTTAATTTTTCCAATTCTTAAGAAACGGAAAAAATTCATTCAACTCAATAAAAAAAGTACTTAAAAGTACCAGTTGCAAAATTCTATACTTGAAGCTACCAGATGAATATGAAAAATTTCATTTAATATTACTTTAAAAATCGTTAAAGTCTTCAAATTGATCAGTTGAAAAATCGTCTAACTCCTGTCATTTTACCGTGCAATCAAACACAGAAATAAATCCCCGAAAAATATTCCAAAGACAAATTGTTTCCCCCTAAATTTCCCCCGAAAGAATTTAGCACCCCAAATTCCACCCTAAAAGAAAAAAACCTAAACTAGGAGGAAACCTCCTAAGCTGGCAGTTCTGCTTCAATTCTCGTAGTGTGTGATTTATAAAAAATTGCTCTCTTTTATAAATCATGACGATTTACCGTTCAATCAAACACAGAAATCCTCTTAAAATGCCCCAAAAAATAAATTGTTTCCCCCGAAAGAAGTTAACACCCCAAATTCACCCATAAAACAAACAAAAAACCATAAACTAGGAGGAAACCTCCTAAACTGGCAACACTACTTCAATACTCGTAGTGTGTGATTTATAAAAGAGAGCAAACATGACGATTTTCTGCAATAGAGAAAAACAGAGATTCCCACTGTGGCCTTCACCAAGTTATACGCTGTTGCGCTCCAATCGAATTAGGATAGATAGGCAATATACATTTCTGAGATCACTTCGGTACAATTTTTTTCTTTTTATTAAACTATTATCGGTCTTAGAACTAAACTTAGACTACAATTTTTATTAGTACATTGTAAAATATTATGTTTGTAAAATTCTATTATATCATTGGGTGTATTAAAATATCTCTCATTTGCCTTTTCCTGGCCTATGGCAAATTGTTCTCTGCCTTTAATTTGCCTAATGAACAAATGGAAGAACTGCTGCTGAGCGGTTACACTGACAATATATTTAATGGAGAGGTCCTAAAAAATAACTAAAGTTATCACATTGATATTTATAATCAAAAATTTGGTGTACTTACAGCCTCTTTGTATGGTCTTACTAAACATGTACCATCTTCGCTACCCAGTAGAATGTCTTCTGCAGTCGCACGATCAATGGTGCGATAAAAGGGCTCGGTTTCAATTTTTCTCTTTTCAAGTTGTAAATAATTGGCATCTATATCATCTGTTGGAAGAAAAACAAAGCAAATAAACTTTATATTTTTATGTGGGACTCAGGGAGTCTAAAATAAGCAGTGGAGGGGGGAGAGTGAAAGATTTTTCATTTCAATTAAAAAATAATGGAGAAACAAAATCTTTACTTATTTTTGCAAAGACAAAACCAGCCTCGACAACCACAAATTTCGACTAGTGCTCGCAGTACATCATTCCAAATTTTAATAAAAAAAAGTTCGGAATCATAGTTCAGCAAACGAGTCCCATAGTTAAAACAATCGCACTTATTCTGCTTGCCGACGCCAACATGGTTGTCACTGTTAAAACGACTTCAATTTGGCATGCCACTAATACTGAGATAGTATTCGGTGAGATTTTAATGATAACATTGTCTGCTTATCAATAACGTTAAGAAATGAAATTCATTGTCCAAGTTTTGTGTCAGCTGATCCATTCCTTTCATTTACTTTGGTGAAAACTGCTAAAGGGTATTTAAATTTTAAGGGACGATGTTGATTTTGAATAAAACACTAATTACACTGTGCTTGAATTTGAAACTTTTTAATCCGACAGACGACATCGTTAATCAGACGAGTACATCTAAGAGACTAGGAGATGAAGATGAGCTGAGCACATTATCTGTGAATACTCCCGTAGCAGCTGATCTTATTTTTGGAAACTCAAACGTCTCATTCTCTGGTACACGATTGTGGAATTGGCTGGATTTTAAATTTACAAAACATGATGAATTTATTAGAGAGCAATTTGATCAAATTAAAAACATGATTGCCGAAAGTAAGAGAAATTTAATGATTGAGATTGAACAAAAACTTTGTGATCTTACAACGGAGATATTGAATGATATGACTTAAGAATTAAAAGATCTGAATGAAAGAGTGACTTAAGCGGAAATTGATAAAGCGACAATTTGCAAACTAAAAGCTGATGTTGAGAGCTTAAAAATAAAATGCTTGAACCAAGAGAATAACATTGTAGCGCCAGATGTACGGATAACTAGTATACCTTTTGAAAAAACGAAAACTGAAATGACATATTTGGAAAAATATGCAGTACCATAAACATTACTTTGACACCGGTAAAATCTATTTTCCGGACTAAGAATTTTAAAAATCGACATAATGTTGATGATCCACCAATTGTAATAAAATTTAATACATCACAGGAAAAAAACAACTT
This sequence comes from Sturmia bella, assembly GCA_963662145.1. Taxonomy (NCBI): domain Eukaryota; kingdom Metazoa; phylum Arthropoda; class Insecta; order Diptera; family Tachinidae; genus Sturmia; species Sturmia bella. The sequence continues at coordinate 36,871,796 of OY759168.1, read as the reverse complement.
CCTTAGGATTGTTTCAAGTTATCGTCGTAGACAAAAATCACCCTTAGGTTTGTTAAATAAGACAAAGAAGACATCAAAGACATTTAGCAGGGTGGACAACTAGTTGTTTCGAAGCAAGGACGGGTGCTGACGAGAAAGTGTGGCGGTTTCGAAACAACTGCTAAATGTCTTTGCTGTCTTCTTTGTCTTATTTAATTAATATCAATCACAAAAATAATATAGAAAGAGCTTGAGCCTGATAAACTCAATATGTACAAAAAGAAAATATTTACCATTAAAATTTAATATGCCCGCATAGATAAAGAAAATCAAAACTTATGCCTTTTTCGTTTCTACACAAAATTATGGATTTATTTTAAACTTTTTTCTCCCAAAATGCCACCTTTAAACTTTTAGTGAAACTAAGATCAAAAGAAAATGCCACCATAAACACAAATAATAAAAAAAAATTAATAAAACTGTACCAATAATAATATATTTCTTAACAAAAATTGAAAAGTAACTAATTTTATTCAATAAAAAATAATAATTTTTTACATTAAATTTTAAGATTGCTATTCAGCTTTTAATATTTAAATAAACAAGTAAAATAAAACAAAGTTAAATATAGTGTTGCCTTTCAGAATTTTGGTTGCCCTGCAAATTTAAAAATGTTGCCCTTTGCAGTAGAAATGAAAGCGGCATTAATTTGGCTTAAAATTGCTAAAATGGTCATGCCGGCTGTTAACAACTAAAAACCGTTTGTTTATTGATATTTCCTCAACTCATACACGCGAGTGAGTATTAGTTTAATTTCAACGCATAATAATTTGTATGTTCTATAAACCTGCTCCACCATCATTTTACAAACCGTACACACTATTCATCCCAGTCTTACCCACAATGACATAATCATGGTGCAGTACACTAGACGTGTGTTGTCGTTGGGGTCCGCTTGTATTCAAATTGACACCATTCTCAACCGGATCATATTCACCATCATCTTCCGACAAGTCTCTCATTTGTTTATGCTGCAAACAATTACAGATATCACAACAATGACAACAACAACAACAATAACAACAAATACGCGAAGTTTCCGTATATGAGCAAGTATCTGCGATATTTGAAAAGAATCTGGCAAATAAATTATGCAAAACAGTCCAATAAACACGTATCGACCAACACATGGCGATCGATCGATCAGTTGCCCGAAAAACGACCAATTCGATTTATTGTTATGAAAATGTAAATTTTTAGAATATTTCCGTATATTCCAAAAAAAAAAAATATTCTTAAAAATAAGATGCTTGTAAATTGTATTTATTATTTATTATTAACACAACAATTAATAATTTAATTTGTAATATTAGTTTAGCGCGTTTAGACATGTCTTCAATGTGGTGTCTTAATGAATACTGAAAATTAATAAAATATGATATTCGCTCCCTGCTACACATACACACATACATACACATGTATGTTTGTCAATGATAATAATGAGTGGATAATAAACATGTTCTTAAATTCAATTTCAGTGTTTTGTCATCAAGATGATGATCATTAAAATGATATTTAATACATATTTTTAAGCATTTTGCTGAAATTTGCATGAACCCCTTTTGTTTTCTTTATTGTTTGTATTGTTATTGTTGTTGTAATAATTACCACAATTTATTGGAAACTAAACATTTTGTCACCGCTAGACTGGCTGGTCGTTTTGCATCCCACAGTCAGTCAAGTGCTGCAAAGCGAATCTAAAGGAATACATTTTTAAAGTGAGATGTAATCATAAAACTATGAGATGCAGAGAGGATAAGATATTCATTAGAAATTCCAACTGGAAGTAGGAAAATATTAGTTAGAATGTGTTGTGGCATATTCTTCTAAGCCTGGCCACTTTATTTCTCTCATAACCAACATTGTTAATTTATAGATCATGGAGTCATAGCACAGCTGATCTAAGCGTGATAGATGGCATTCTAACATTTCGGTTCCAATCCAAATCATGCTCAGAGTCTTCGTCAAAAGATCATATGGTTTTGATCGTCTTCTATAACAATTACGGCTTAAGCATGCCTTGGTTATAGGGTATGATCCATTTTATGCACCTGCTTCCTAGAGCTCTCCGACTCACCTCGTACGCGACATTAAAATTCGACATCTCAGGTCACCTAGCTGCCTTATCACTTTAGCTAGCCTTGACTCCAGCATAAGCTGGAGTTAGTGGTTTACATTGACAGTAAAACAAAGGGATCATTTCTGATCACTACATGCAAAAAAACCTGGCTGAGGTAACCATATTCGAAGAGGTACATAATATTTTTGAAATATGTGGTTACAAGCTGACAATATTAATTGTTAAATAGAACATGCACATTGTTACTAATTCCAGTTTCAGTGATTAGGTCACAAGCTTGTCATTTCCGACCATCTGACTATTGTCATTATTAACCATACTGTCAATTCTAACCATGCTTTTGTGAGTTCCAATCATACTATCGTCAAATGCCTTTGTATTATTTTCATACTGCAGATTGCACATGACAATATTGGCTGAATTCAACAAAAACATGGATCATCACTACAATATTATGATTGAATTTGACAGCAATATGGTTACGCTAAAAACTTTTTTTTTAATAATAACGGGTCATCCATTTTACGGTTTTAAAAGTAAACGCAAATGAAATACATATAAAATATTTGTTTCATGATATTTCTTTTTTATTATAAAGTTTGAACTAATTAAATACTTGAATTGTTAATAACTTCTTGATCTGTTGAATTCACTTTTTATTTTGTTTCATACTCAAGCAGGTTTACCAAAAAATGTCAAAACAATTGGGGCATTAATGAAGTAACACAGGGATGGAAAGTGCATTACATGGTTTACTCAGGTGAACAATGATATTTCTTTTTGATTATAAAGTTTGAACTTTGACATTATGTGTGAAACACTACATCATTTAAATGACCACCACGCGAAGTGTTGCCAGCATTGATTTTTTGAGGTAATTTTCGACCACTTTTTGACACATATTGGGCGGTATCTCAGCCATAACTCAACAAATGTTGGTTTTTAAGTGCTGAAGAGTTAAAGGTGTATCTGCATAAACGCGGTCTTTAGCGTAGACCCACAAAAAAAAGTCTAATAGTGTCAAATCGCATGATCTTGGTGGCCAGTTGATGTCACCACGACAAGAAATTACGCGGCCAGGAAATGTCTCTTGCAATAAAGCCATATTCGCTCGAGTTGTGTGGCATGTGGCATCGTGTTCAAACCAAATATTCTCCAAGCCGTATCCTTCAATAGCAGGCAAAAATAAAAGACGGTTATCATATGACCCTAACGCTCCGAATTGACGGTGACAGTCGCTCCATCGTCGTTTTCGAAGAAATAAAGTCCAATCACACCTGCAGACTAAACGTCGCACCAAACAGTGATTTTTTCTGGATTTAATGGCCTCTCTTCAATTACTTGAGGATTCTCAGAACCCCAAATACGACAATTTTGTTTATTAACATACCCACCGAGTGAGAAATGCGCTTCATCGCTGAAGAAATTTTTGTTCTAAAAATCGCCGTCCACCCACCGTCTGTTGTTCAAGCACCCATTCCACTTATCTACGACATTGTGAATCGTCAGCTGGCTTCAGTTGTTGTGTGAGCTGGACTTTATATGGATGTAGGTGTAGATCTAAATGCAAAATACGCCATAATGTGCCGTAAGACAGTCCTAATTCCTGAGAACGACGAGGAATCGACACATTCGGGTGTTTGGTGACACTTTCACTTACAGCGATATTTTCAGCGGAACGAGCGAAACGGTGATGCACAGGCCTTACAATATTTGTAACCGCTCCAGTTTCTTCAAATTTCTTCACAATTTCAATTGCAATTGCGTAGTTGGACGATTCTGTAAACCATAATCTCCTCTCAAAGTACGATATTTTCGTAGTATGTTTTGATAATTTTTATGCCTTGTGTGATAGTTAAACGATCCATTTCCGTCAATGTCAGAAAAAAATTGATTCAACAACTTAGTTTGACAGATGTCGAATTCCAGTCCTACACTTTTGAAAACACGAAATGGATAACCCGTTACAATTTGATTTTCGTGCTTTCAAATTGATGTGCTGGTTTTTGGCAGGCAGCAGAAAACCGTTCCTAACACTGTTTTTTTTTTTTTTTTAATTAATACAAAGATTTGCTTTAAACTAACACAAAACTGAGAAGCTTGTTTTGCCTGTCTGCAGAAACACCCAGGGCCTGATGCAGGAGTTGAACCTGCGACCTCGCAAACTCTCTACCAATTCATCTATTGAGACATGATGTGGCATTTAAACCAAAAAATGTCAGAAGCTGCTTTCAAAATTCATCTTGAATATTGCGCCAAGAAAACTTGTTAAACTTTTTAATTTGAAACAGTAATCAGGGCACGAACGCTATACAGGCTGGACATAGTATTGGAACTAAGAAAGTATGTATGTTGTGTGGAAAGTAAGAGTGGTGTTGGTGTAAGTTGGATTTGAATATTTTTACAATATTTTTATATATTTTTATTCCACACAAAAAGCGTCCGGCAGAAAACCCGCATGGCTGTTAACATTTCATTAATGATTTAAATATTTTAAGGTACTGTACTAAGAATTTCCACGTTTTCGTCTTCTCTATGGCAATTGTTTGTTCCAAGTTTATTATTTACATTAATCGGTGTGTAATACAAATCTTTTTATAATTTTCTTAAACTTTTTAAATGGCTCCTTCCGGATTATACTTTTTTCTCAGACCATTTTCATCTCTATTTCATTATCATGGCTTTTTCACACATGTGTGCATTTTTAAAGTCTCATTTTCACTGTCATACCAAAAAAAAAAAAACAAAAAAAACAAAACAAAAAAAAATCATAATTTATTTCGTGTTGGTGGTTGTCAATGCATTTATAGCAGCTACTCATATGGAGACTTCTGGGAGCCGCCAATTGTAACTTAATTCAGTCATATGCAAACACATTTATCAAATAAATTATCATTGTTGATCGTTATTGCAACACATGGTAGGGCCTCATACAAGTGACCTTGAGAAGACGTTGATCTTATTATGTGCAAACGATTTACTTTGTTGTTATCAAGAAAGAAATTGCTTAAGAAGAGTTTTTCCCTTCAAAGATAAAACTTTGCACTTCAAATTGAACTTCTTATTGAACAAATTATGTATTTAAAACTGGAAAAAATAATGAAGAAACAAAATGTTCAACACAAAAAGAGGATTGTGAACTATTACACTCTGGTTGAATGTGAAACTTTTTTTCCCAATAGACGGGGCACCCGAATTAGGGAAAGCCTAATTCGGCTGCGCTGAATTCAGTGGTGCTAATCGTTTTTTTTTTAGGTTAGCTCTTGTTTTTGAGATATACCGTTATTTAAAAAATGGAGGAGGTAGGACAACATACGTATGTGTATGCCCTTAACTCAAAAACGGTTTAAAATATTGAAAATATTGAGAAAAAACCGAAACTCCGCAACAAAATTACATTTCTACAACTGTAAAAATATTTTTAATCAGGGGGCTAATTCTGGCAATCGCATACGAGCGAGTTTTTAGTCGAACGTGCGATTTTTTTTACCTTTGGGATTCTGTCACTCGTTATCCAGCAAAAGGTATCGAAATTTGTAATGATGGCAGTCGATTACAAGCGAACGTTCGAAAGCAACCATGAGAGTTTTTACTCGAACGCAAGAAGCTTTCGAGTTATCGTTTTATTTGTAATCAAAACAAACAAAAAATAAAAGTATACATACAGAAATATAATTTCATTTGTTTATTTATACTTGTGTTGTAGAAAGAAACAAACAAAAAGATAATTTCATTTGTACGTTTTAATCCCTTAATAATAAAATAGGAAATGTAAGTACCGAATTAAAAAAAACAAATATGTATAAACATAATTATATCAATAAATTTTTATTTTAGGTCAACAGTAATAAAAATAAATTATGCCCAAAAAGAAGAAGTTGAATAAAACAAGAATTCCGGATTCATATTAATTTTCAATAAATTTCTTTTACACAAGCAACAAATTTCTTTTGCACAATATTGCTTGTTTACCTTTTTTACACTGCAGTTACACGATCAAGTTTTGCTATCAAGTTTTTTTCACATACTGCTTGTCAAAATTCAATAAAATTGATAGCTGTGACGTAGGCTGCACGCAATTTCAAAGCAATTCGTTTTCAAGATGCCGTCAAGAAGAAAATTAAAAATGGCTGCTTCATTAAAAGTACTATCAGAAATAAAAAAAAAATAAAAGAAGAAAAAGCCAGAGGACAGAAAGAAATCGATAAGACGCCACATTCATATTCCACAGAACTTCGTGGCTTCTGTATAGCTCTATAAACCGCAGCACATCATTATATTTGTTGGTTTTGCACGTAAACATTTTTATTTCTATTTTTAAGCTCGAATTTGTTTAATTTTTATCACTTTTAATTGCAACTTTCAAACAAAACAAAAAAATATTTGCAGACAGAACGAAAAAAAATTGTTGTCAGCTGTTTTCTTGATTGTAAATTGATGCTCTCTATGGAAAGCAAGAATTGCCATCAAGTTTGCATCAATTTTCAAAATTGTGAGTGTATTAGTAAAAAAGTGAGAATGTATTAAAACTTGAAAGGCAAAACTTGATCGTGTAACCCCCAAGTTATTTGCATTTTTAGTGTTGTAAAACGAATTTATACGCGATTTTTGTCCAACACTATAAAACAAAATCGATTCGTTCAGTATCGGATAAAAGAATTAGAAAATAAAGTACGTTCGAAATTATCTTTCAATCGAATACAATTTCGATCACGAATTAGCCCCCAGCTTAGTAGTTTAAAAAATAAACATGTTTTTTTTGGATGGAAAAAATTTCACACTAATGTCAACGTTCAAACTTTATAATGAAAAAGAAATATCATGAAAAAAATACTTTATATGTGTTTTATTTATATTTACTTTTGAAATCGCAAAATAGATAACCCTTTCATTAAATTTTTGTATACATATTGTGAATAAAAATTTCAATGAAATCTGTGACTTTCTTGAAAATTTCTTGCTCAATTTCAAAGGAACGGGAAAGTTCATGTGGAAAATGTCGTCAAAGCGAAGAGTTGCAAGCATTATTATTTTAAAATAGAGCTGCCAAGACTACTACAAACATAAATTTATGGGGCAACATTCGAAAATAGTTTTTATTGCTAAACTTTTATTAATTAATTTAATAATTATCGCTGTAAATATATTTCATTTGTGTTCTTTATTCATTATTGCTGTAAAAATGTTTTAAATATTTTCTAATATACAAAATAATATAAAATTCACAATTATTATTCTACTGCAATCCTGAAAATGTGTATGTGCCATGCAGTAGGCAACCGTGTTTACTACCTGGTCACTTTACTTTCAGCAAAATGTCAGAAAATTACTTTCAGGAAAATTTTGCTGAAAGCTAAAGCTAAAGCTCAAGAAAATAAATATATAAAATATACAACTATGAACTTAATTATTTATTTGCTTTAAGAGCCAATTGAAATGTATTAATTTAGGTCCAAAAATTAATCTTTTTAAAAAGGTTCATTTTTGTACCTAAATTAATATATAAAATATAATAAAAAGGTTTCCTTGTATCTTAAAACAGTTGCAGTAACATACAGTGTACTGCATAAAAATTTAATATAGGGCTAAGAACCATTACTATACAAAATTCCTTAACGTATCATTCAAAATGAGCCAATTGAAATTCAGGAAAATTTTCCTGAAAGTAATTTTTTGACTTCTACTGAAAGTAAAGTGACCAGGTAGTAAGCACGGTTGCCTACTCCACGGCACATACAAATTTTCTGGATTGCAGTAGAATAATAATTTTGAATTTTAAATTATTTTGTATATTAAAAGATATTTAAAACATTTTTATAGCAAATATGAATAAAGAACACAAATGAAGTATATTTATAGTGATAATTATTAAATTAATTAATAAAAGTTTAGCAATAAAAATTATTTTCGAATGTTGCCCTATAAATTTATGTTTGTAGTGGTCTTGGCAACACTATTTTAAAATAATAATGCTTGCAACTCTTCGATCATTTTTATTAAAATATCGACATAAAAGTAATTAAATATTTTAATAAAAAAGAACTTTAGCTCACGAAACTAAATATATTAGAAGATACAATGAAACAATAATGCTTAGGGTTATAGAGCACTATTATATGTAATTAGGTATAGTTATTTGACACAGTGTAGTTTTGCTGAGTATGATACGTGTCGAGTATACGTCAGCACATACATAACAGTATATAGATGTTAAATTTCCTTTTGTTTGCAAAAGGTTCCCTGATTGGATAGTATATAAAAATGTGAATTGCACAGCTTAGCACAAACACATACCTATTTCGTATGGCTGCCAAACTGACAAACAGTTTAAAAGCCTCTGCCAAGACTGCCAAGCAGTGTGGCAGCATCGTTTTTTATTTGCCTTCTGCGAACGCATATGAAATATATTTTCTCTTGTCTTATTCGTCTTGCGGGATTCTGTGAAAAAAATAAATTACGTGGTGCAAGATTCTCCTGCAAAATTTATTAAATATATTTAATAAAATCTATATAATGAAGGTTTTTTGAGGAAGAGTTATGTATTTATGTTTTCAAGTGATGCTAAAACCACAATGAGCAAATGGCAAATGTTTGCATAAATGTCTTTTGTAGTAAGAAAAAATGATTTTCTTCAAATTGGCAAAGCGTATCCTTGAAATCGATTAAAGCTGTCTTCATAAAAATAATATACAAGTGTATCTAAAGTGATTTAATGAAAATGATGGAAAAATCAGATCATATAGCGCTGACACTACCGTCTAATAACATTGGAGGTATTGAGGAGTCTCAAAACGGAAGCATCAATTTACCTGGCACACGTAAGAGTTTAAGACGTGTAAGTTTCGATTTGTTGCTAGAATGCCTTATAAGAAGAGTTTTTTTTTAGTTTTTTGTTAGTTAATAATAAAAAAAAGTCTGTACAAGCTTTTAATAAATGTAAAAAAAACAGCGAATAACAAAAATATATTTTGTATTATAGTACTGGAATCAACTACCTCGCTGTCAACGTAATCTTATCATTTTGGCAATTTCTGCCATGTGTATTACTTTACTCTTCCTACTGCCGTCAGAACAATTAGATTTGAATAAAGAATCTTTAACTGGTAGCATTTTACCCCTTCAAGATACAAAGGATGGATTATCGATGGATGCTTTAATGCGCAACAAAGACTCCAACAAGAATCAAGGATCTGCTAATGATAATAATTTGTTTCCCTATGCAGATGCTAACAATGCTCAAAATGAAGATGAGGTAAGCTAACTAAGTACATATGTATAAATATTTCATTAGCCGCTAAAGAAATAAAGACTCAAAGATACTGAATTATGTGTATGTGATCATAACTGCAATTATAGGTAGTTATCTGTTGACTTTTATTACTTATCACGAAGGCTATCTTAGGGTAGCTGCTCAGCAATATCTTATAATGACAATTAAATAATATGAATTATTCCCAGGGTGTACCTCAAAGACCGTAACGAAATTTCAGACACTCAATATCATCTAGCTTTCAGTGATCTGAATTATTTTCCTATAGGTGTTACCTACACTTTAGGTTTAGCTTAAATATATATACCTTGTATCGATATTGAGTATGAAATTGTTACAATAGAATGTTTTAGAAATATTATTTGGTAAAAAGGGTTCATTTTTGGACCTGAATTAATAATAATTAACAAAAATCAATGCATTAAGTTTACAGTAGGGTATATGTTTCACGGGCTGCCAGTCGTATTGGGCCACTTGGATCCCCAGACATGGATTTACAATTGCAGTCTTTCGCTTAACATGATTACTTCGTCTACTTTTCAGATCTTTTAGCTTCAAAAATCTTGCGGTATTAACAAACATTTATATATCATACCTATGTGTATGTATAGTTGTATGAAATTTCTTTAGCAAACGAAACATTTTAATATCACTCTCATGTTTTAAGTCTTATTAACATAGCTGCATTCATACAAATATCTTAAAACATATTTTGTTTAAATTTTAAAACAAATACGAAAACATTCATATTCAGCGGAACAGAACAAAGCAAAGCACATGGTGTTTGCTCTACATTCACAATATGTGGTATAGGTCAGTATTCAATAACCGCAGGTACGCAGGCCAGTACATATAAATAATTAGATAAGAGAACATTGCACTTCTAAGTAGGTACGTGAGTAAATAAAATACGAATAATGTGCCACTTTCAAAATAGATAAGAAATAGTAGTTATTACAATTACACTAAAACCATAAAAGTGTCAGAAAAGTAAAACTGCAAACATTGTGGGTAAAAACACAGATCGAAATATATTGCATATGTTAAATTGTGATGATAACTTTGTTCTCTAAAAAATAGAAAATTGTTGGAACAAAAGCCTTCTATAGCCAAAATTAAATATCAGGTTTGACAACACTATTTTTTTAAAGCTTTTAGGTCTTTATATTTTTCCTTCTTTATTAATCATTTATATTTTTCTTTCTTTATTAATAAAGAAAGAAAAATATAAAGATATAAAAATATAAATAAAAAAAAGAAAAATATAAAGATAAATATCAGGTTTATTAATTAATATCTTAGAAACCTAATAAAGCATAATAATGTTTTGGGCATAAGCTGATTGGCCTGTTCTTAATGGGAAATTATTCGAAAATGAAGCACTTTAGGAAAGATATTTTCAACAGCAGTGACCGTGCTCTGCAACTGTAGTGCAGAAGTGTCGAAACGTTGTAAAAAAATTATTTTATCATGAAACGATACCACTATCGGTTACAAAATATCATTGCCTACTCGGTATCAGACGAAAAGCATCGATTATGTCAAATTCCCTCATTTGTTTCGAACAAATTTTGTGCAGACAACAAATTATTTCACTCAACATGTAAGAAAAATGTTTACAGCTAAAAATATTGTTCGAAACAAATGGCTGTATCCAGCTGGTACGCATTTCGATCGATTATTGAAATAAATCGAAATGTCTAATATATTTGATGGAAATCGTCTTTAGCGTTTTTAGGACGGAATATCCCAGAACTTTGCAAATTTTTCAATTCTTTATTCCCGAAAAATTTTGCAGAATTTCCCACGAGTTTTTTTTTTTTATATAATTGTATTAATCCGTAAAATATGTCTCAGTATTATATTATACTTTATTGCCACACAATTTCAGGAAAAGCAATTTTAGTTTAGTAAAAATTAAAAACAAATAAAAAGTACTTGTATAAATAATTCATGCAAATATTAGAAAATAGCAAGTAAACACAGGTGAAATACATATTGAAGCAGCAAGATTTATAAAATAGTTATTTTTAAATGTATTTTACTTATGAAATTAAATTCTGCAGCTTTAATTTATGGGGTGCAAATGTTGTTTTCTACTTATTTAAGTTCTACTATAAAGTTAAAACTAATGAGAAATATTCTTGGTCTTCTTGCATGAAACAGCCCGTAATTTTTTTTCGTGCTAGTTTGACCCATGATACACCTAATAAGGTAACATTTTGCCTACAATAAAAACATAAAAATTACAGGTATTTTGTTTTGGTACAACTTCTGAAGACTGTCAAAAAGACACCACTTCACATTTACTGAAGAGAGACGAACGGAGCTTACACTGATTTACGTTTTGGCTGCCTTTCATCTATGTATTCTCTTGACATTTTTAAGTAGTCAGATGATTAACGGAGGCTAACTTATTGGTTATATCCTGGTTTGGCCAATTAATTGAAACAATCAGCTGTTGCAAAAAGCAACCAATAACAAAGGAAAAGTTCATCTGAATCAACCAACATAATAAAAGTTTTGATGTTTTTCAATTAGTATTTCACTTAAAAGAACCTGCACTTTAAAGCACTTTAAAAGCTAAATGCGCACAGAAAAACATTACAAGTTGTTTTTAGTGCTCTCGTGCTTATCTGTCTTTTTATATGTTATTGAGAGAAATTCAGGTTTACTCTCATTTTATCGAACTCTGCCTAAAAAGTACGGGATCAAACTTAAAGTTGGCATTCTCTTCTTTTCTCCTCTTCTTTTAAAAACTAAAGCCTGGATGGACTCAAGCCAAACTTGATGTGTGTTAGTTAGGTATAACTCATCACGCTTTTAATAATGTGTATTATGACAGTTTAAAAGCGTGAAAATTTCAGTTTTCCTGTAAATTTGAAATTAATTTTTTATCCGATTATTCATGAACATTTTGTTCGCTGTTACAACCTTCAATTGCAAATTTTCTTTCTTATAGCGGGAGTTAGAGAACATGGTTACAGTTCTATAGCAGAACCTACATACATACATGCAAACCTCTGCTACTTCATTTTTAGTTTGGCAACATTACTAGAGTCAATTCTTGTATAAATTTCCTTATCATTTAAATTCAAGTAATTTTAATAGTTTTTTTTTATCAGTTGTCAAAAAGATTAGCAACTGTCGTTTGCTTTACCTCTTTCATTGCTATAAAAATTTTTTGCAATCAGACAAAAACATTGCCTATCTTTGCTTTATTGTTGCCCTGCTGGGGAAAGTAAATCTGCCTGCCATAAACACTTGATGACGAGGGAAATGTGCACAATAGTGAGGGAAGTCCGATGACTACAAAAAATTACACGCATATTGAGTGGCTAATGTGTCCCAGATTAACAAATTATTATTGAAGACCGACATCCAGGTTGAATGTTTAGCGCACCAGTCGGACAGCAGAATTGAAACTAAAGAAAAACTCCAAACTTTAACACATTTTCCATGCTCGGCAATGCCCCACTCAGTAACAAAAAAAAAAAAAAATAAAAAAATCCATAGTAAGACAACAAAATTATCTTCAAATCGGGAAAGCGTCGTATTTAAATGTGGACAGCAATATCTAAAATATTGCACAAATTTATAAAAAAAAAATTTAATTTTTTAAAAAATGCAATATACTCCTCATAAAATATAAATATCAATTTATACACTTCTTGTCCAATATATTCTACTGAAATCTACTGATCTCAAAATTCTCTGGTCAATGACACAAGTCAACGTTAAGAAAAATATGAATTACTTAGTAAAATTACCGGACAATAATGTTGCAAACAGAGAACGGGCCTTTAAAAATCGTCTTGTTATAAAATATCGTTGGAAGCTTACTACGAAGACAAAATAAGAAATTTGCTAATATCTACTCTCCTTAAATTCTCAATTGTGTGGGTACCTGAGCATTGCGGAATTATAGGAAATGAATTTTCAGATCTTGCTGCAAGGAATGCTTTAAATCAACCACTTCCTATGACAGACAATTTTAATCGGAAAGACTTTATTAGAGCTATTGAAAGAGACCTCCCTGATACATTTTTCGATCAAACATCGGACTGGTACAAACGAATTAATTACAACATGAACAGTATTCACAGTATTTTATTAGAAATGCAGAAGTAAGCAGACAAAACACCATTAAGCTTGAGCGATTGAGACTAGGACATACCAGAGCTACATATGGCATACTCTTTGACAACAATAGCCCAACTCCTTGCAGTTGTAATATCTCCTACCCTACCTCTCCATTTCATATCCTTAGCGAATGTCCAACTACCCTCATAGCGCGCAGAACAATTTTTCAAAACCAGAACAACATAACACTAATTATAAATTTCCTGAAAATGTCAAATCTCTACAATAGAATTTAATACCTTGCACATAACCTAGTTAATACACTATGAGCTGATGGCCTGCGTTGCTATTGCTCATGAGAATAATTTAGCTTTTGATTTGTAACACTGTGCTAGTTGAAAAAACCGACAAACGGGGCACCCAGTGGCTAAACCTAATTCGGGTACGCTGAATTCAGTGGTGCTATCCGTTTTTCTAGGTTAGCTCGCGTTTTCGAGATTTACCGTTATTTTAAAAATGGAGGAGGTTGCACTACATGTATTGAACTAACTAAAAAAAATTTTCGTTTATTGAACTTTAGTAAAAACCCGAAACTCCGCAATAAAATAACCTTTAATCTGATATATAATTCATTAAAAAAAATTTTTTTTTTGAAAAAAAAGAAATATTTTTTGCAAATTCTTGAAATTTTGTGATCTTTAAAACTGCATAAAAAATTGAACAATTAAGCTATGCCAACAAATAAGTAAAATTTTTTTTTTTATGAATTATATATCAGATTAAAGGTTATTTTATTGCGGAATTTCGGTTTTTTACTAAAGTTCAATAAATGAAAAATTTTTTTAGTTAGTTTAATACATGTAGTGCAACCTCCTCCATTATTAAAATAACGGTAAATCTCGAAAATGCGAGCTAACCTAGAAAAACGGATAGCACCACTGAATTCAGCGTACCCGAATTAGGTTTAGTCACTGGGTGCCCCGTTTGTCGGCAAAAAAAAGTTCCAAATTCAAGCACAGTGTAATTATAGGCTAAGTACCTAATAAATAAAAAAATAAAAAATAAATAGTTTTATTTTCCATATATAAAATAGCAAAATAGCAGTGATTGATTTTGACGTTTGTGTTCGTAGTGCTGACGATATGATCGAAATAGCGGAATTGGATTTTGTATGAAAACACTTCCCTGCAAGAACAGTGTCGGTCATATGATCCATCATATGACCGACACTGCTGATGGGTTCATACATCAACGTTTCTATCATTTTCTTAAGGGCAAAATGAAAAAAACTGATGTAAACATTCGTGTACGTGTGAGTTATTTTTTTAACCAGCGTTACCACCTCAGCAAAGCGATCATTCGAAATCTTTTTTTTTTTTTCAAAATGCCCACAAAATTACATGCAATGCTATTTCTTTCTTTATTACTAATTAAAAAAAGAGTTTTTTTCGAATAATTAAAAAAAAACTATACAAGGAGAACAGAATAAATTATTTTAGACATATTTAGATAAAATTCAGAGAAAAACAGTAGTCAGTAGCAGTTTTAACAACACAGCACTATGTTTTTTCAAAGAAAAAAAAAATAGTGTAGTAGTTCCAAATGAAATTACCAAACTAATATGGGAAAATCAAAATATTAAAAAAATCATTGTAATGGCAACGCTGAAAGCTATAAAATTGCTTTGCATGTGTTAGTAAATAAGCTGTTACTGTGTTAGTTTCCATCAGCCATTTCTTGTAGGGTTAGATACCGAACAATCGCACAACTTCGGCATTGAAGAACAGGCAGTTAATTTAATTTCCTAGACCGAGATGAATCTTTTAAGTTACTGTAAACAACACAAATAGCTCTTGTATGTCAAAGCGTTCTGAGTATGTATGTATGTATGTATAACCTCAAAAATGTGCAGCTATACGATAGAGCTGCCAATTGCTAGGGTAGCCAAGTAGCGAGACTTAAATTAAAAGATATTAAAATAACTTTTCAGAAAATTATATCTTTGAGGCTCGACCAATATTATTTTGTATTAAGTATCAATTTTTATAAAATATGTTTCTGCATAAGCATTTAATAGACGCACTTTCTTTTAGCAAAAATCAGTTGAACAACATCGCATACCTCCTCAGACAGATCAGCAAGTGGAAAATGTAGTCAATTTGCCACAAACTCAAAGCAATCATGACAATTTAGCTCAAAACCAAATAATTGCTCAAAAAGGTCTCGATGAGCCCTACGGAAATGTAAAAATTGAAGATATTAACAATGATTTGAATGACAACTCACACGATACACAGATAAGTAGTTCACATTCCAATAATGTAGAAAATGATCGCCGAACAATAGAATCTGCGCTGCAGGATCCACTTGGCCTGCCTGGTCATGGAGTAACAATTGAAGAGTTTTTAGGTCGCATTGACTTAAAGCATTTGCCAACCAAACAACACTTTCATGGAGCCCGTAATGTGAGGCAGGAGGCGGTAGTAAATGCCTTCAAACATTCTTGGGCTGGGTATAAAAAGTTTGCATGGGGCCATGATAATTTAAAACCTATATCGGAATCATCGCATGATTGGTTTGGCTTGGGTCTAACTATTATCGATTCATTGGATACGATATACATAATGGGTTTGGAGGATGGTAAATTTGAAAAGTCGAATAGTTCTAAAACAAATCCTTCTTCACATATTTTTATTATTTGCTTGCAGAATTTGCTGATGCTCGTAACTGGGTTAGTGAATATTTAAATTTTGATGTAAACCGTGATGTTAATTTATTCGAAGTTACTATACGAATATTAGGCGGTTTACTCTCTGCCTATCACTTAAGTGCTGATAAGGTTTTTCTTGAAAAATCGGTATGATATCTCTTAAAAAATTCAAATTCTACTCTTTTGATTTGTATGCTTTTACTCTAGATTGAATTAGGCAATCGTTTATTGCCTTGTTTTCTCTCCCCTTCTGGTATACCTTATTCGGACGTTAATTTAGCAGCCTTATCAGCACATGCTCCTAAATGGTCTCCCGACAGCTCAACCAGTGAAGTAACTACAATTCAATTGGAATTTAGAGATTTAAGTATAATTACTAATGTCTCTTTATATGAAAGTGTAAGTGTTGCAGAAACTAAGAATGTTTGTGATTTAATTTATGCTGTTTTTTTCTTGCGTAATAGGTTGTTAATCGAGTAAACGAAAAAGTCCACGCTTTGGAGAAGAATAACGGACTAGTGCCAATTTTTATAAATGCAAATACGGGAACTTTTAGAAATTATGCCACAATTTCATTGGGAGCTCGTGGAGATTCTTATTACGAATATCTTATAAAGCAGTGGATACAGACTGGACGCAAAGAAAATGATTTGTAAGTCTTTCTTTTATTTTTTCTTATTATTTAAAATTTCATTGACTCATTTACACTCTAACAATTATCTATATTTTGCGGAAAACTCAAAATCATACTGGAAATTAGCCTTTCGAATATAGTATCATATTTGTAAAGTATTCAGCATATAATCGTAAATTTCTTATACTACTCTCAATTTATGCAAACAAATTTAGATTTGTTTAGCTGGATATTTTTAGGAATAGCGTTTTAGCACCTGTTTTTGATACAACAGTCAAAACTGTAAAGCAAAGCTGCTTTAATTTGTTAAAGAAATTTCTTTTTTTTTCAATGAAACACCCTTTCCAATAGAAACATTTTTATTTTGAAACAAAAAAAAAATTTATTCAATTCCACTTTTAATAGAATTTCTGCTGCCAGACCATTTTTAAAAGAATTTCTGTTGCCACACCTTTTCCACAACGAATTTTAAGAAAATGGTTCATAACTCGCATAATTATTTGGATCTATTGCCGATTTTTTATGTTTTCGTCCCATTGACTAAATAAAGCTTTCAAAGAAGAAGCAGAATTTCGAAAATCGATTCCAAATTGACAGACACAATATCCAATTTTATTTTGAAAAAAGTTTTATTCTATTCCATTTTTAATAGAATTTAATCCCAAATACAGAAGAAAAGGATTTTTAAAAATTAAATATTATATTTTATATATTTATTTTCTTGAGCTAAAGGTCCTTTTTTAAAAATATTTAATTATTATTGATTTTTGAAAAAAACCAATAAAAACTATTTTCATTATTATTATCCTGAAGAAGCTATCCGAAGGAGAGCGAAATATCGAGAAAAATAATTAAATATTTTTAAAAAAAGACATTTAGCTCAAGAAAATAAATATATAAAATATAAATACTGGGTTCGAAAAAAACCAAATAATAAATTAAATATTATAGGTATTCTTTTCAGCTTTTTCCCTTGTTGGAAAAGAGGAAAAGAGAAAAATGTTGTTATTGTTTACAACAAACACTTGAAAATAATGTAAAAATAATGTCAAAAAAGAAAATTTGTGTTTTTTTCCACTTCTCAAGCAAAGAAAAAAGCTGAAATGAATTTATATATTTTTATGTTTAATTTTTTTTTTTTTCGAGTACTGTACATCATAATTTGTAGCTCGCTAACTAGAAGAATGACCATTCTGAAACTTATTGGATTTATTTAAAACAAAACTAGATACCTTCAGAAAAATTCAGAAATATTTTTTAAAAATAAACTTAATTATTTATTTGCTGTAGAGCTAATTAAAATGTATTATTTTAGGTCTAAAAATAGACCTTATTAATATTTTCTGGCTCTTTCAGCCTTCCATATGCCATCGACATTTCGTTGATGCTAATCAGACTCGAAAAATCTTAAAAAAAATGTTTGCAACCCAACTACTTATTTCATAATTACCATCAACAAAACCAAAGAATCAGAAATGTTCAAACAAACCTTTAAACACAAAACATTTTTTCGTCTTTCAACTCATTTACATTTCTTTGCAAGTTACCTTTGGTTACCACGATTTGTAGTCTGTATGCCGCCAACATTTTTGATGCTTTCAAGAATACAAATGGTAGTAACCAATGATAACTCGTTGTATAGAAGTTGTAAAGAAAACTAAAATAGTTGCAAGAAGAAAAAGAAAATTTCGATATTAAAGGCTCCTGAGCCTCATGGGAATTATGGAATAAGTAGTTAAGTTTCAAACATTCTTCAAAGAATTTTCGAGTCTACTGACGAGTTGACCAGCATCAACGAATTATCGGCGGCATGTAGACGGCTGAAAAAGACAGAAAACATTTGTAAGGTCTATTTTTAGATCTAAAATTTATTTGCTCTTATAGTAAATAAATAATTAAGTTCATCTTTGACTTATTGGATTTATTTAACACAAGACTAGATACCTTCAGAAAAAATATTAAAAAATTTAAGAAAAATTTTATCTTGAATTTGAATAACAAAAACTTTTCTCAATGCAAAAATAAACTGTGCAGGGAATTTTTTTCTTTATTTTTTTTTGGCAGAACTTTGATTTTACAGGCATGTTCTGGAAATCAGCCCTTGTATACGTAATTTGAAAGCACAAAAAAGCTATTATGTGTGTTTTCAAACCACTCAGCTACATGGCTGGCAGTTTCTTATTTTTTACTAGTTTCTTTTTTTTCAAACCCTGATAAATTGCTTAGAATAATAAATTAATATGCAGTTTATAACTATTTTTTTTTCCGAAAAAATTCCTGAACATGATGCCCATTGAGGTATCGTAATATTGAATTAAACAAGCACTAAAAGAAAAAACAAGTGACCTCAAGCTCTAATTATTAATTTAAAATATTAAACAACAAAGTTCGAAAAAGTAGCATCAAGAATATTTTTATTTTTAACATTTCCTTTTCCGAATCAAATAGAATACCAGGTAGCCTTACAAGCCCAGCTGACTACTGCTGTTAGCCTGAAGAACTATCAAAATGCCCAACACAAACCTGAATAAATGTGTGACAGAATTACAGTATTTTTACCTATGAAATGTTTGTAATTGTTGCGTTTGTTGCAGTTATGCGGCTACCTGGTATTGAGGCAGCTTGAAACCATTTTTAAAATTTTTACAAAAATTAATATAGAAGAAGAATAGCATATGCACAAGATTGCCAAAGTTTATTCAAAATTAAGTTATACTTTTATCATGGCATTGTTTCTACGTTGGTCGCTGCTGAAACAAATTTGAAAATCCTTTTAGTAGTTTAGGCCCGAATGTGTAGCAGACGAACGAACTCACATTGGAGGACATAAAGAAGAATTAGGCAAGATAAAGTAACAATTCGGCAGGTACTTGTGGTCTCAGCACATACATAAATTGTAGTCATATTATCAGATTTGGGAATAATAATGTATTTTGATATTAAATCAGATTGCAGTTCAATTTGCTTTACAAATAGATTGTACTTAAATAGTAAACATTTTTCTGTTTTCAAATCGAGTTTAAGATCATCTAGTAAACTAAATTGTTAAATGATCTACAAATAAAGCATGCATTCATTTACATATATTGGCTCTATTACAACTTTCATTTGAACTAGCAAATGTCACACGCTCATTGTCTTAATTTACAAAACTTTCATTTTTTCGACTTGAATTCTTTTTTTTTTTCGAGTGAAATCTTTTTTCTCATCCAATTATTCATAATTTATAAAAACTATCAAAACAGCCTAGTGACTGACTATCTACATGCCATCGATGGCGTATTTTCGCAACTGTTGCGAAGAACTCCAAAGGAAAACCATGTTTATATTGGCGAACTAATAAACGGCAAGGAATTCAAACCAAAAATGGATCATCTTACCTGTTACTTGCCGGGAACTCTACTGCTGGGCCATCATTACGGCATGCCAGATTCGCATTTGCTGTTGGCGCGGGACCTTTTGGAAACGTGTTATCAAACCTATATGAAGCAACCAACACAATTGGCACCCGAAATTTCGTATTTTGCTGTGGGCGAACAGGAAGAACTGGATATTTATGTAAAACCCAATGATGCTCATAATTTATTAAGGCCGGAATTTGTAGAAAGTTTGTACTATTTTTATGCGTTGACAGGCAATCGAACGTATCAAGAAATGGGCTGGAATATTTTTCAGGCTTTTGAAAAGTACACTAAAGTTGCGCATGGTTACTGTTCCATTGGCAACGTTAAAAATATTTTTAATACTAGACCGCGTGATATGATGGAAAGTTTTTGGCTAGGTGAAACCTTAAAATATTTTTATTTACTCTTCAGTGATAACCCCAAAGAAATTGACTTGGAAAAATGGATTTTTAATACTGAAGCTCATCCTTTACCAATAAAGAATAACTAAAAAAAAAAAGCAGGTTTAATGTAAGTTGAGTCTGAGTTTTAAGTGAATTCAGTAGTTATTGTAAATAGTTATCTATGCGTTAAACGTAGACATAAAAGTTGTCTTAGTACAACAGTGCTGTGCATAATAAATAATTTGTATCCCATTTTAATTTTATTTATAATAATTTATTAAAACAAAATTATGGGGGCTTCTATTCAAACAGGGCTATTTGTACTTACAAAATCATACACAAGAGCGGAAAAATGGCGAACGAAATTTCGGGGCTTTCTTCAACTACAAGGACAATAGCTAAATTAAAAAGGAAAAGAAATATATGTAAATTGCTCTTGGAGTTACACCTTGTTGCTTTGCTCTCCTTGTAAACTTGTAATTTTGCACACAGCACTTTTTGAATAGAAACAGACTCTCGATAACTTAAAGTAATATAGTACATAATTATGAAAAATAACGTATTTATTGTAAAAACTACAGTTTAAGTAATTTATAAATAAAATTAGATTTTTATTAATTTTAATTTCATCTCAAACTCTACAGGGAGGAAATTTAATATATAAAAAATTTTGCTTGCTAGTATATACATTAGGGCGATCGATATTGTGCCATCGATTATTCGATAAATTTTGGCATGAGGAAAAAAAGTTTCACTAGGACTTAGCAAAACAATCAAGACTGATGTATTCGGCTGTGCCGAATCTTATATACCCTCTACCCAGGTATGTAACAAAATGAAATTGTTGGCAAACCCGTTACTATTACTCTAATAGCTGGGAAATGATATTTCCCAATGAATGTTACATCATGATGGCATAGGCACATATTTTCACAAAATATTCTTAGAGCGGCACACTTCAAGTTGAATATACATATTATCTTGTAAAAATAAAAGCATTTTTAATACACTTTGTATTAAACATTTTTCCATATCAAAATTTTAAGACAACAAAATGCTCTAAAAACGCTGGCAACGCTGACTAGAATGTGTAGAACTTCCCTAACTTCGGGGTTACACGATCAAGTTTTGCCTTTCAAGTGTTAATACATTCACACTTTTTTACTAATACACTCACAATTTTGAAAATTGATGCAAGCTTGATGACAATTTTTTTGCTTTCCATAGAGAGCATCAAGTCACAATCAAGAAAACAGCTGACAACAATTTTTTTTTCGTTCTGTCTGCAAATATTTTTTTGTTTTGTTTGAAAGTTGCAATTAAAAGTGATAAAAATTAAACCGATTCAAGCTTAAAAATAGAAATAAAAATAGAATGATCTGCTGCGATTTATAGAGCTATACAGAAGCCACGAAGTTCTGTGGAATATGAATGTGGCGTCATACCGACGAAATCGAAATGTTCTTTTATTTTCTTTATTTCTGATAGTACTTTTAATGAAGCATCTATTTTTAATTTTCTTCTTGATGGCATCTTGAAAACGAATTGTTATGAAATTGCGTGCAGCCTACGTCACAGCTATCAATTTTATTGAATTTTGACAAGCAGTATGTGAGGAAAACTTGATCGTGTAACTGCAGTGTAAAAGTTGTATTTTATTTTCACGCCATCAGTTTATGTTGCTTAAAATTAATAAAACTTAGTTGTAACTCAATTTCGTTCAATATCTTGTGGGTGCTAACTAATTTGTTGGATGTGGTATTGTATATTAGACTTCTAAATTGTGTTAAGTAAAATTGTAGTAACTTTCACATACCTGACTTTAAGCAATGCAATTTAATATTTAATATTCACCAAACTAAATTTTACATGCTCATTAACGCATACACAAGCGCACAGCCACCAAGGCGAACATTTGGTAGGCATCGACACAATCAAGCATATGAGTATGTACCTAAGCTGAAGTTTAATGTTAAAATATTTTTATTTTCATTCGTTCACAAAAGATCAGAAAATTTTTTTCATTCTTGGATAAAAGACAAAACCAACGCTGGGCTTAAAAATTAAATTCACTAGAAGAATTTCTTCTTTCTATACTTCCAAATTGTGCCAATTTTTACACACCTGAACGTGTGAAACAGGACTATAATAAAAGATTGTAAATTCTTACACTAAAAAACAACATTTGGTAGTAATTTATTTTCTCTATATCTCAGTAATTTTAAACCTGATTTTGCCCATTTTCTATACCGTGCAAGAAGTAGTGATAGTTTAAAACCAAGTAATGCAGAACTAAGGTCAATAAATTATCTAATGGCTGCAAAAACGGTGTTTAAAGAAGGTGTGTTTTGCGAAACAAATCCATATACATATGTATACCCTTTTAGTAAAGGGTCTAAAACATCATTTTCAAGGCACCCGACTTTCAGGTTTTTGTATTTTTTTGCATGGGAGTGTCCCTAAGGAGGCGTGGTACGTTGTGTGTTTGAAAAAAATATTGCTTAGAAAAGATTATTGAAGGTTAGTCATACGTTTGACGCCTCTACGAACACTGTGGAACTTATCATTGATCCGTATTTGGGCGCTTCTAAAATTAAAATTTCCCCATCATCACACTAACTTGCCCCTGGTCACCGTAGACCACAGACATAACCCAGATATCCCAAAAGTGACTTTTGTAAAGTGGTCACATCATTTGTGCGCCGCCAGTTAGACGTGAGCAGTACAGAAAATCGTGGCAACATGAGTGTATGAGACCAACTAGTGTACACAAAAACAGACATAAACAATGAAAAAATGTTGTTGTAAAGTGTTTGGAAAAATATTGGTTTTGTGGTAATTTTTACGAAAAAAGTAGGAAACATGAATGAAAAGCTTTGAAAACTAAGCTTTAAATATATTCCATGTATTGCTAGTGATGTACTCAACGCAAATAAAATATTAAATACAAATAATTACACTGTGCATGAATTTGGAACTTTTTTTTGCCGACAAACGGGGCACCCAGTGACTAAACCTAATTCGGGTACGCTGAATTCAGTGGTGCTATCCGTTTTTCTAGGTTAGCTCGCGTTTTCGAGATTTACCGTTATTTTAAAAATGGAGGAGGTTGCACTACATGTATTGAACTAACTAAAAAAATTTTTCATTTATTGAACTTTAGTAAAAAACCGAAATTCCGCAATAAAATAACCTTTAATCTGATATATAATTCATTTAAAAAAAATTTCAGTTTTTAGAAAAAAAAAATTTTTTTTTTTGAAAAAAAAAAAATTATTTTTTGCAAATTCTTGAAATTTTGTGATCTTTAAAACTGCATAAAAAATTGAAAAATTAAGCTATGCCAACAAATTTTCCCGTGTATATAAAAAATTATGTTTGAAACAAAACGAGCTTTAAATGACCAAAATCTGTGGGCAACTTTTGATTTTATTCACAAAAGATGAAAAATTGCAGTTTCAACCTGTTACCAGACGAAGCCTCAAAAATTGAAAAAAATATTTTCTTGTTAATTAAAGTACATTTCTGCATGTTCATATAAAAAGTTTTTTGTAATTATCTAACATTAAGATGTGTTAAAAAAGTGTTATGAAATCCTTTTGCATAATTTGTACTATTATGCAATATTAAAGATCACAAAATTTCAAGAATTTGCAAAAAATAATTTTTTTGTTCAAAAAAAAAATTTTTTTTTTGTAAAAACTGAAATTTTTTTTAAAATGAATTATATATCAGATTAAAGGTTATTTTATTGCGGAATTTCGGTTTTTTACTAAAGTTCAATAAATGAAAATTTTTTTTAGTTAGTTTAATACATGTAGTGCAACCTCCTCCATTTTTAAAGTAACGGTAAATAT
This sequence comes from Sturmia bella, assembly GCA_963662145.1. Lineage (NCBI taxonomy): Eukaryota > Metazoa > Arthropoda > Insecta > Diptera > Tachinidae > Sturmia > Sturmia bella. The sequence continues at coordinate 36,847,336 of OY759168.1, read as the reverse complement.
CGAAAACGCGAGCTAACCTAGAAAAACGGATAGCACCACTGAATTCAGCGTACCCGAATTAGGTTTAGTCACTGGGTGCCCCGTTTGTCGGTTTTTTCAACTAGCACAGTGTTATTATTTGCTGTTGTTGTTTGCATTAGATTTGCACTGAATTTTTCTCACTAAAAATCAAATATCCAACAGAGATAGCTATACAAATACTTTCTATTCACGTTCATGAAGTTTGACGGAAAAATTGGTTTGGTAAACTGCAGAACCTTCTGGTAATTTTGTGTGCCGTAGACGAGACAAATTCATAACCAACCACCAATAATGTTTTCTACCAAAATTTGTTTGTCCAACACATTAAACCCGTGCCACGTCTCCTCAGGGCAGCGGTAAAAATACTGTTCCACTTTTACCCTTTAATAAAAATGATTTTGCGGATTCTCTAAGTGCAAACGGAAATAAAACACACTCAGCTATTTTATTTTCAGCACTTTCAGTTCAGTTTAATTTTTATTAATTATTCAACTCTGTTAAAAGCACTTTGCTAGAATACTTTTCACATTAGCGGAAATCACCCTTGGTTGCACATCTGCAATTTTAGCAGATATAGCATGATTTTTTGCTACAAAGCGTGAGTGTCTTTTTCAAGTGTTTAGCAAAATAATTATATCAGCTGATTTTAGAGTAACGGAAAATGTAAATATTTTTGTTTTGCAAATTGGGAAGAAAGTTTGGAAAACAAATTGCAAAAATTTCAATATTCATCTTTTCGTTGGCCGTCTTTTATTGTTGACTTTTTGTTTAATTGCCTTAATTTTATTTTTACTTTCTTCATTTCCTTCCCTGTTTTATTTATTTGTTTACAAAATGAATAAAGCGAGTTTGCCGCATGAGATAAGCTAAGCCGCAGCCAATATTTGAAAAGCAACGCCGTCGATAAATTTTGCACCGCCCGATTTTTTTTGCTTATTTTATAAAATTTAATAAAAATTATGCTTAACAATAGGTATAATATTCATCTTTTACTACTTTGTAAATAATTCTTTGAGCAACGTTAGCATTAATTTAATTCCAGCACAGGCATGTTTTTTGGCGGCCTTGCCGTCATACAGTTTTTTGAGCGCAGGAGTTTACGTGTTGAAATGTAGAAAAACAAGCAGCTGTTTTAGCATTTAGCAACATTTGCAAATACGGATCTGCAATGGTTTTTAGTTTTGCATATTTGCTTAAGTGATGCAAATCTCGGTTTCATACATTTTGTTTTTGTAGTGTTGCAGACTATGGCACATATGCTACGGTTGCAATATCTGCAAGGGTAATTTGCAATGAAGGGTGAGTTCCGCTACTGTTACACCTCCCTGCTGTCAAAATCGTACTCACTTTATAAGCCTTTTGTTGATCGTAGCACTGACAAGAAAATACTGTTCTTGAATTCGAATGCGTGCCAGTATTTATACTCCACTTAACTTCCAGAAATTTCTAAGTCGAGAGCGAGCTTCAAAGGCTAATGCCCGTACTAATGATTTGTACGCCGTGGGCATTGATTGCTATCGTTCATCAGATTAATTTTGAAAGTTCTAAGACAGCAACCTTTGTGCTAAAGCTTAAGATGTGACAGCATTTTCGAGATCCTTGTAGACCAATCGATGGACCACCGTTATTTAAATTGTATGGTGATGTTTTCCTACGCTTACACAGATGTCGCTTATAGTATACTCAATCACTTGTAGTGGATTAACCCTTGAAGCGTAACAATAAAAAAAAAACAATTGAAAATCAGACGCCTCGAAAATGGAACTTTTTTCTCGTGGCAAAAATTATGGAAAAATCGATGTCCCCATATCGAAAAATGTTTGTCCAAACAAATGGGCCCGGCCCAATATACCTGATTCTTTAGTCAAGAAGAGCAAGCTTTAAGCCAAATAGTTAACGATCTTTCAAAACTTTTACTTTTAGAAGAATAATGGTGTTTATTATAGTTCTCGAATTTTACGCAAGGGTTTCGCGCATTTTTTTTTTTTTTTGTAACTCTTACAAAATTTTGAGCAAATGGAGAACCGCAATAAGCATACATATGTATGTAACAAGAATTCAACGCAGTGCCGGGCAATGCATAAGAGATGAACATTACCTTGCTGGGTAATTCGATTTCAGAAACTTTCCGCAACGAACACAATTAAATAAGAAAAGTAAAAAGTCTATAATAGTTGTGATCCTCTACTTTTTGGGCAAATTCCGGTAAAATGAGAGCAATCAGAAAAAAAAACAAAAGTCCGGCAAAAGCAAAAACCACATTTCTATCCCAAAAAATGCAGTAATGAAAATTGAAACGTGCATTTTGGAAAAATTAAATGTTTTTCTGCACGCACTTACATTTGGAAGTGTTTTGCTTTTTTTTTTGTTGGTTGATTCAGCTGTGCTGTTTTATTTGTTATTGCTAACATTTTGCAACAGCTGACTGTTTAATTACTAGCCCAAACTAGCTCGAAGAAAAGGTGTGGGCTGTTTCGTGCAAGAAGAACAAGAATATTTCTCTCTGAAAGGCTCTCTCACTTGCACGAACTTTAAGTACGGGAACAGTTTTCGTTTAATGGGTGGTATTGTTGATTGAACGGAAAGAAATATCGATGGATATGAAAATTGCAATTATTCATTCCTGCGGTATGTGCTTTCCGCGAAGTAAATTTAACGTCTAATTTCAAGGTTAGCTTCGCAGAAGCTGTTGGTCTTGGACACCCGGTTCGAAAGAATAGTTTTGCGTGACATGTAAATCGTGACATATGCCAGAAATCATATTTAAAATGTAATGCCACAAGATTATCTTTCGGATAAATAAAATTCATGTCAATCGAATAATCCATCGCCGTTTTTTTTTTGCAACTTAAAGTTCTATACATCGAAAAAAAATACCCTTTACTTTGCACAAGTGTAATAAGCTTTCAATATTTTTTTTTTCAAAACGAAAACAAAAGCGCATGAATGAAATGTTATTGCTTTTGAAGTGATGAAAGTGTATACCCAGCACTCATATTCATTCACCACATACATTTTTCTGGTATGAAAACATGATTTCGAAATTCTCAATACAATTACAACTCTACTGCTGTTCTCGCCTGTTTTTTTTTTTTTTTTTTTTTTTTTTTTTTTTTAATACAAAAACGCTGTTTTTTTTCATTAATGGAAAAACAGCAGAAATAAATTTTTCAGTGAGTCTCATTCGAAGTAAATAAGTTAGCATAGTACCTATTTAATGCAGAATCTAAAATACTGAAACTGAGCAATCAACGTTTAGCATACATAGATAATTTTTTCCTTATTATATCGTATCTTCTTACCCTCTAATTCATAAAAATTATAACAGGCTTATAAGAGCTTTATAATTTTTATGAATTATACGGTTAATGTTTAAGAGCTACTTGAAGTATTGTTGACAGAGATATTTACATAATTTGTAAGCAAATGAAAAAAAAAAATAAAAATTAAAAATTAAAAACACATTTTGTTGTTCATTTTGTCGAAGATCTCTGCATACAGCCTTGAGATTCTGAAAAGCATAGAGCTAAAAACCATTTTTCTTAATATAATTTCATGTATCTTAATACTTAATAATGACACTTGTAGTAAACGTAAATAATTTATAACAACTACTATTAAAACAAATATTATGTAATGCAAATATAGAATTCGCAAAAAGAAAAATGTTTAATCTAAACTTGTAATTGAAAAAAAAATATAATTAAACAAACTCAATTTATTCCCGAAAATATATGTATGTGTCCAAGTAGTTTGATAGTAATAGTGATCGATGTATTTAGTAAATTCTGTATTCTATTGAGTATTACAGTATTTTTCGGTTAATTGGCCCTACGGTTAATTGGTTTCCACGCTTAATTGAACCACATGATCGGGGAAAAAAAATATTCCATACGAACACCATGTGAATTTCCTCGGATAATTGAACCCGGTTAATTGATTTTCCCGCTTAATTCGTTCAAAATTCATGTCATCAAAAATAAATTTCCTCTTACTTTTACCCGGTTAATTGCATTGAAAAATAATCTGGCATTTTTGCACATACATATTTGACATCATTTGTGAAAAACACTGGGTGGCATCTCTACTATACACATATATGTACATTTTTTGCTGTTACTTGCAGTTTTTTTTCGTTTAAGGTAAAAGAAAATTATTTTGAAAAACTTAAAGTGCATATATGCGATTTCTTTTAATTCATTAGTACATAGTTCCAATTATGCGTGATTTCTGTAATTGAACAAACTGTTCAATTAAATAGGGTTCTTGTAATTGAACGAATTGTTCAATTAAACGGGTATCGGCTAATTGGTTCCCCGGTTAATTGAACAAAAAATTGTGCAAATTTTGATGTGCAATTAACCGAAAAATACTGTACATGAAAATAAGAAAACAAAAGCTGAGTATTTTAAAGTCAATGCAAAGAGCAAGAGTTTAGGTAAATTAAAACAAATAATATCAAGGATAATGCCACACACTATCTTTTCTATTTCTATTAGAAACATTTTATTAAGCACAATCTAAAAAATTTACTAATAACATAGACCTACAACAAACACTTTTAATAGAAACCTGACAAACATGTTTTTTTTAATGCCATACATACATACATATGTACATACATATGTATATGTACATACAATACGCACATGTATACTTTAGTATGCAGGTATGTGCATGTAAATACTTTTGTACGAAGTAAGTAAGAAAAATAAAGAATGAAATTTACTGCTGCCCAGTTCTTCTAAATGCGATCCAGAAAAATTTGTATTGAAAACAAGGAAAACTATTAAAGTTAATTTTGTTGTTGTTGTTTTTAAAAGGAAAATGCAAAAGAAAACTTTGTTCGCATCTAAAGGAACAGGCAGTAAGTAAACCAATGCAACTTGATAAATATAAAAGAAAAAATTGTTTTATTTTGAAAATACAAAAATGGCAAGAATTTCGTGAATCACTCGGTTAACTTATTAAATTCACGAACCGGTTAAGCTATAGCAGAAATAGAAAGAACACTTGTCCAAATTGGAGCAAAACGGAATGGAACATAACACCGATTTTACCCGTTTTTACCCCCTTTCCGAGGCGAATTTCCAAAAGTCCCGTCTTAGTGGATCGATATATCAGAAGGACTGCCCATATACGAAATTTGATTACTCTAGCTTTAGCTGTTTGGGCTGGGCGATGATCTATCTCCCAGTCAGTCAGTCAGTCAGTCAGCCACATTACAATTTTGTATACAGTCAACAAAGCCCGGTATAGCGAATACTCAGTTTAAGCAATATCTGATATAACGAGTGGCGAAGTTTTTACATTAACTGTCTTATATAGCGAATGGCAAAAAAACAATCGCGATTCAACGAATAACAAAGCAAAATACATTAAAAAATCGTTACAGAATCGTAATATTGTGGGTGTTTTTGGCTTCTTTTCTTTGTATTGAAAGAATGCGTGTGATGCGTTGCTTTTTTCCTCAAAATTTCAATAGTTTTGTTTGGTTCATTGTGAAAACGAGATGACGATTTCTTAAGAAATTAATAATATGAATGAAATGTAATAATAAACCTACACATGGTAATAGCATCCAAATATAAGTAAATATGTATGTATATGCTCCTATGTACATTTATGATTTTTAATGAATTTACATATTAGAAATAAAACCAATTCTTAAATAAACGTTAAAATATCAATTAAAGTTTTATTTCTACACTAAGTTATCAATACAATTAAATTTTGGTATTTTTAAAACTGCGGACCACCGTCTTTTATAAAATTTTAAGATAAAAAAAATTACTGTTCGATATAACGAATATCTCGGCATAACGCAAGGTCTGAACATTATATCATTCGTTAAACCGGGCTTTGACTATATATGTATGTATGTATGTATATAGATTGAAGCCTTTATGATGGAAAGAGGTCATTTGGTATGAAGAGTGCGCGGATGAAAAAAAGATAGTTTTACTATCTTTGCGCGAGACAAAACAGCACCAGGCAAAAATAACTCAACACCCAACGTCATTACATAAACGAACGCTAGAAAGTTACACACTGCTTTCTAGCGTCTGCAGCAAATTATTAAAATGAAAGACACGCACACAAGCAAACGTGAGTGACGGCTATTTTTTGCACATGTCCTGGCCATTTAATGGCATTAAGCTGCGGTCAGATTCGTCAAATATTTGAAAGCAAACATCAAATATTAGTTCGCTGTAATGTGACCATAAAACAATTACTATCGGCAAACAAAAATTTATATGTTAGCTTACAAACAAAATTGTTTTTTGGCAAACAAAAATGTGTCTAATGTGACCAAAGTGTGAACACATGTTGGCAAATATTTTCCTCTTTTTTCGGCAAACAATTATTTGATGTTACAAAATTTTTGTTTGCTCTAAACAGGGAAATATTTTCCATACAAAAAAAAAAAACTTTGTGAATGCTATACATGATTTTTAATCACCGTCTAAATAGCGGCTTTTATAGCAAAATACCCACGTATGTATAAAAACAGAAACTAAATTAAGGTTTTTTGTTATGTTTTATTACTCATTGAAGTATTTTTGTTTCAATAAAAATAATTTTTTTAATTTATTGCCTGGCTACCGATGTCACTCGACATCGATCGCTCGCATAAATACATGCAAAGCAAAAACAACATTTTAAATGTATGCGATGCCCATGAGAACAATACTATGTGTTCTTGCTCTTAAACCCCTAGATAGCTGTACCTTTGTAATTGTAGTAAATACTTCCTGCATTAGCTGGCGCAGTCATGACAACATGTTTGCCATCCAGTGATCCTAGGCAATTGGGAAAGTTCCACAATTTTAGGAATTCCTCAGAAACATCTAACCATTCCTCCTCGGTTAATGGTACCTAAGTTAAAAAATAGCCAACAACAATGGTATAATTTTCTTTAAATTTCTTTAAATATTCCGGCTGCAACACTTTGTAAATAGCTTCACATACATCCGGAGCAATTGTTGAAATGGTATTGTGGGGAATCCGGAAAATGTATTGGAGGGATCTAAAGCTTTCGCCAGTCGCGAGATACCGCAGTGTTACTGCTAAACGTTCCTTTGCAGAAATCGGTTTCCGAAGCCTAGTAGTTTGCTTTATAATTAGCGGCTCCACCAGTTCGAGCTAAAAAAAAATTGTGAAATCTCGGTTTTTATGCAATCTTTCTGATATGTCTTACCAAGTAATCGAAGTCAATTGCGTTCATCCGTAAAAAGTTTTTGTATAGCTCTGAAGTTTCTAAACGGAGCTCGCGAAGCAGTTTTGAACAGCATCCAATCTCCTCTCGACGTTGTACCCATTTCCGTACCCATAGTCTTTTTTTCTTTTTTTTAAATTATTTCTTGCTCTTGTAAGACAAAAACAGATGCTGCTCCGCAGCTTAACAAAAGGAAATCTTCAATTTCTTCCATAATTTAATTTTTGTTTTTTTTTTTCAATGAAATAATTTTTTGTTTTTTCACTGTTTGAGCAAATATTTTTTTAACGGCAAATAAACTTTTCAGTGTGACCATGGCGAAAACATTTGCTGTCAAATTAAAATTTCTGTTGTTTGACTGATGTTTGAACTAACAAAACAGGCAAACAAATATGGCTAATGTGACCACAAAACAAAATTGGTTTGAATTTTCATTTTGTTTTCCCAAAAACGGGCAAACATATTTGATTCAAATATTTGACCAATCTGACCTTACCTTAAGACTTGCAATGGAATGCTACAAAAAAAAAAAAAAAAAAAAAAAAATAGTCAAACAAAATAGAGATATCGCCGTCATTAAAAGTAAATAGGCAAAAAAACCACCTAGAGAATCTGATTTAACTCCCAAGTATGTACTTACCCTTTTCAATAATGCTTATAGTTACAACATTTAAACGCAATTTTTTTTTTTTTAATAAGTTTATCATATACTTCCACTTTAATTAAATACTTTTTGTTTCAATTTCCTCTAATCATTTCTTACTTTCTTTAAGACAACAACGACACTTTTTTATAATTTAATTTCAATAATTAAAATATGTTTACTGGTTATTTTTTTCAAGTGTGCGTGTGTATGATTCTTGATTAATTTGTTTTGTTTTCTTCTCATGTTCATAAAGTACATTATTAAATCTGCTTTTCTCGTTTATAGTTTTTATACTAAGGTTTAAAATTTAATTCTCTTATTATTTATATTCTTTAGAAAACACAATGTTTTTTTGTTGGTTTTTTGTTTGTTTTTTTTATTGAAATTTATAGTCTATAATAAGGTCAATATGTTTAATTGTTGTAATTTACATTTAATTAGTTTATTTGGTATTTTAATGATGATTTAATTTCTTAATATTGTAAAGTAACATTTGAATTGAATTAAATTTAGACGAAGAATAATTTTGTTATTTATCTTTTGACTTTTTTTTTCAAGTTTAAAAAGTAATAAATTTCTTATTATTAATTTCCTTACAAAACATCGATGATGAGTACTGTTATTATGGTTTTGTTTTTATATATAAAATTGTAAACTTATTTCTGCGACAAAGTTGATTCGTACGTATTTTTTTTAATGAAATTTCTTATGCAGATTTTTACTAATTTTTATTTTTATATAAATTATGTACAACTTACTTTTAAAAATGATTTTCAGTGACTTAATTTATTACTTTTTATTAATGTATATATGTATAAATAGAGCCTTGATATTTTAAAAACATTAAAAAATTTTGAAATTCTTTGATATTTACGGTATAAATTTATTTTGAGTGATTTCAATTTAACAGTGTTCTCATTTGCATTGAATATTATAACACATTGTCGTTCGTATATTAATGTGTTCTACGAACACAGAAAAGACTGGTGTTATAAAACACAATAACTTACCAACAACAATATGACTTTAGAAATCAAAAATCAGTGGTAGATGATCTTTTCAGTATTTTCAGATAATATTTTGAGTATTCAAACTGTTTCTAAATAAAGAAAATTGGGCGTTGAAACTCCAATTATACTTATACTGCAAATACACGTGTCGCCTGACTGTTATGGGCTGTTGTTGCTAACGGGGCATCTAGACGGGAAAGTAAATGCCTGAAAGTCACACTTTTTTACCAGCACACTCACAATTTTCTAACTTTCAACTCAGCTTTCAGCAAAATTTTTTCTTAAAGTAATTTTTTGAGATTTTGCTGAAAGTAAAGTGACCAGGTAGTAAACACGATTGCCTACTGCATGGCATATACACATTTTCAGGATTGCCGTAGAATAATAGTTGTGAATTTTAAATTATTTTGTATATTAGAAAATATTTAAAACATTTTTACAGCAAATATGAATAAAGAACACAAATGAAGTATATTTAGAGTGATAATTATTAAATTAATTAATAAAAGTTTAGCAATAAAAATTATTTTCGAATGTTGCTCTATAAATTTATGTTTGTAGTAGTCTTGGCAACTCTATTTTAAAATACTACTATTTGCAACTCTTCGCTTTGACGACATTTTTAAAATGAACTTTCCCGTTCCTTTGAAATTGAGCAAGAAATTTTCATGAAAGTCACAGATTTCATTGAAATTTTTATTCATAATACGTATACAAAAATTGTATGAAAGTACTTTCCCGTCTAAATGCAGTGTAACCATTAAACAGCAGAAGCCTGAATAATGGGACACGGATTTGCTGCAAAACAAAAGTTTTGTTGAATTTAATGTTTGAACTCTCGTTTTTTCTTTGGGTATTAATCTTTTAAACAGACAAATTGGTTGGTTCATTTTTTCTTTTGCCTTAAAAAAAAATGTGATCTAAAATTTACTTCATATGATGCCTAGAACATTTTGAAATTGAAATTGTTCATTACGTTCATCGTTTATAAAGTTAAATTAACATTTTTAATTTCATTTAATAAGCCCTGTGCCAAAAAGAAAATCTTAGCGCCATATGAAGTATTTTAGGTATTTGCGCTTGTATACATGTAATTATTCCAATTTTTCTTGGCTCCTGTTTACCAGTACGTTCACACACACAAGAATGTGCTTTTCAGACTACATACATATATTCGTAAATATTTTATGGAATAGTGGCAAATTTAACATTTTGGGGAACAATTCCTTCACACAATTCCTTTATCGCTTAATAACGCAGCAAATATTTGCAATATGTTCATAAAAGGAAATAAATTTAATTTAATACGAGTTTTTCATAATAAAAAAATATATATGTATTCTTTGTGGTATTGAAAAATGTAAAGCGAAAGAGAAAGAATTCAATTTTCTATAAAAAAAAATATGGTTTTCTAAATGAAATTTTAAATTCGTCCACTTTTTTGTTTTTCTTAGCTTTTAGCATCAACAAGACAACACCTAATTAGGTGTCGTAAGGTTTTGACAATAATTCCTGCAACAGTTGTAAACCATAATCGCAATGTGAAAAATACAACATTAAATTAACAACTATTGTAAACCATAATCGGGCCTAAATACACCACTCTCTGTTATGGTTACAAAGTTGCAGCTAATTTTTAGTTTCTTGTATGGAGACGACTCCCTTTAGTTTTTACTTGTTTGTGGTCTTTAGTATTTAGTCTTGCTGTAGCGGCCGTGTAACCACATGTTCTGTGAAAATTTTAGCTCACCAACTCTTGCCGTTTGGGAAGAATGGGGCCTGTGTTGTCCGTCACACCGCACAGTGGTGTAAATAAAAGAAAAAGTGGTAAAAAGTCCGGAACTTTTAAACCACACAACGGATCTCGCTGAAAATTGAAGTAGTCATAGACAAGGAGTTATATTTTTTGCCTCAAGTCTTTTTAGGCCTATAGTTAAAACAGGGGCGGGGCTATGGGGGCTGAAAGTTACCCACCTCGGGTATAAAAAATTTTATGCAGCTTATAACTTTCTTATATCTTGGCCGATTTTAAAGATTTTTACCTTTTTGTATTTTGCTTAGCAAGGCAAAGAAAAAATGTTATGAAACATGTTTTCATATCTCTTACAGTTTAAGAGATATTCGCCTTAGAATATTATTTTTTATTATTTTCGCCGCAACTTCTTTTGGTTTTTTGCTTATATCTTTTTTGTTAAAATCTTGATTTTAATTTGTGGCCCACCGTTATATTCCTTATAAAATTCTAAGTGAGATAAGGTACCGTTTTATTAAAATATCTTGGTCCGATAAGTCATAAAATAGGTCTTAATTCAAAACTTTGAAATTTCACCGAAAAATTTTAATTTTTCACAAAAAAGGTGGCTTCATTATTTTTGAATTCGTAAAAAATTTTGTTCCAGCTTTTATACTTATTTTTACACGTAGCGAAAGATAATCTCTTAAGAGTGTGTAAAAATTTTATTTTGATTAATTTAAACGAAGTAGCCTACAGTAGGCAGTGGTCGAAAATCATAAATTTTTAAAACAATTTTCGGATATGTGGGCGTCTGAAAAGTTTTGCCAAAAGTGAAATGAAATTCCGTGAACGACGTTTTATTACAAAATCAGTTGGTATTATTGTTGCAGAAGCTCGAGACATCCTAGATATAATTAGCGTTGCCAGACTGAGATTATTAAAAAAAGTCAATTTTTGGAAGGGACAATTTTGAATTGCTAAAAAAAATGGATTTATGATTTATATTTCTTTCTGAAATTTATGCTTTTATTTGAAAATTTTGTATTTTAATACGCTTTGAAAAATTATGCATGTATCTTTCATCGTCTTGCAGATATTCAAGTTTCACTTTGATTTTTATGTGCGAAAAACTATCCTTTTATTATTTTTTTCATTGTTTTCACGAATGTGACTTAAAAACATAAATAAAGTATAAATTTTTGCATATATTTGAAAAGAAGACACAAATTCCTTTCCAACGATAGATAACATGTATACCTTTTTTAAATATTTGCACATTCGGGAACCACTAGAATACTACGCAACCAATACAAAGTAAACAAGTTTGGCGTTTTGAGAGACAGCCAGACATACGAATTAAATGCACTTAGTTCGGTTATAATCAAAAGGCCAAAAAATTCCTGATAATGCATTTAAATACCTGAAATTCTACTTTCAAAAAGAAAACGATGACATAATAAAAGGTTCCAAAATCGAAAGGAAAAGTGATCATAAAAATAACAGATTTCTTTGAAATCTACACAAATAACGCGTATAATAAATGGAAGCATACCTTCTATTGAAACAATTCGGCAAGACGGTGATAAGCGAAGCATTAAAAGCAAAAGCAGGTACATAAATCGGGCCAAAGCAGTGACAAAACAAGCAGAGGGTTCACCCCTCACAAAGGAAAATTTTGGCGGTACGTATAAAATGTCTATGCCAGAAGACAAATGCAGTAGTAATATTAAAAACGCTGAGCACTTCATATCGAAAAAGAAGAAAAAAGAAGAGATGGTACTTGGTTACTTTGGAGATCAAATAAAAGATTCCTTTAAATGGACTTTGATGAAATCGCAGCAAAAAGAAGCGATAAAAGTTGTGGACGTACTACCAACTGCATCTCCAAAGAGATTAAGATATATAAATGAGGATGTGATGGATCATCTAGCTTTTCTGAGTATAAGCAAATAAGCGATTCCAATGCAGACTTTTCCACGGTTCTAATGGCAACGTTAGTGCCATTACGGCTGCGGCTCTATAACCAAATGCCCACATCGAGTAAAAATTCATATCGTGATCTGTGGAAAAACAACACGCCAGGGTCTAAGTTTCTATGCCGGCCAATACGTTTTAGGTATATCAAAGAAAACAAACAAACAACTCAAATGCTTGTTAATGATATCAACCGCGAAATTTCCAACATGGCTTCCATTGATGTTTGCATATCTGGAAGAACGATTACTGTTTCTTTTAAACCTTATCTAACCATAATATATGGAAAAGTCGCAAAGGCAATTACCGATACGAAATCAAACATGAATTGTAACGTATGTGGAAAGAAGAATTTTGATTTAAATGATATTGATAGAAAAGTCCCATACAATGAAGATTCTCTTCAGCTTGGAATATCGCCTCTTCATGCCCATAAAGTAATACTAGTTGTCATAAATAGTAAAAAAGTAATGAACACCGAAAAATTCGAAAAATATGCAAAAGAAATACTGACCTTAATTAATAATCTGTATTCGTGGAGACCATTAACACCAACCGTACACAAAGCTCTAACACATACAACAGAAATAATGGCGAACAATATTCTTCCCTTAGGGGAATTAACAGAGGAAGCTCAGGAAGCTAGAAACAGAGATATTAAGCAGTATAGAATTTTTAAAACACGAAAGTGTTCAAAAACTGCTCAAAATAATGACCATAAAATGGTTACCAAAAATAACAATAGAAATAGAAAAGGATGATCCCGAAGGAATTGAAATTAAAACTCTTTTAAGTTATGACGCTTCCGATTATTTTAAAGAAAATTTTTATATTAAGTAGACAACACTGTTAGTATATTTTATGCTTTAATCAATAAATGAGAAATAATTTGTAAGATTTAAAGCTCAAACATTACTTAATTAAAATAAAGTCGGTAAATCCTTTTAGTTTGCATTTTATATTTCTCCTATGTATATTTAATTGAGATCCTTTTGAATCCATATGCTTTACGCCGTCCTGCATTCGGGCAACCCGCTTCTGCGAGTGATCCTTTATTTGCTTGTTTTCTCTCTGCTTTGCCCCGCTGTATGCAGATTAAAAGCTTTTGCGCCTAATCAACTGCTTTTCATTGTCTTATCGAACAGTTGAATAAACAGGTATGCATATGCTTATATTGTTGTGGACAAAGAAATCTGTTATTTTTATGACCACTTTTCCTTTCGATTTTGTAACCTTTTATTATGTCATCGTTTTCTTTTTGAAAGTAGAATTTCAGGTATTTAAATGCATTATCAGGTATTTTTTGGCCTTTTGATTATAACCGAACTGAGTGCATTTAATTCGTATGTCTGGGTGTCTCTCAAAACGCCAAACTTGTTTACTTGTATTGGTTGCGTAATATTCTAGTGGTTCCCGAATGTGCAAATATTTAAAAAAGGTATACATGTTATATATCGTTGGAAAGGAATTTGTGTCTTCTTTTCAAATATATGCAAAAATTTATACTTTATTTATGTTTTTAAGTCACATTCGTGAAAACAATGAAAAAAATAATAAAAGGATAGTTTTTCGCACATAAAAATCAAAGTGAAACTTGAATATCTGCAAGACGATGAAAGATACATGCATAATTTTTCAAAGCGTATTAAAATACAAAATTTTCAAATAAAAGCATAAATTTCAGAAAGAAATATAAATCATAAATCCATTTTTTTTAGCAATTCAAAATTGTCCCTTCCAAAAATTGACTTTTTTAATAATCTCAGTCTGGCAACGCTAATTATATCTAGGATGTCTCGAGCTTCTGCAGCAATAATACCAACTGATTTTGTAATAAAACGTCGTTCACGGAATTTCATTTCACTTTTGGCAAAACTTTTCAGACGCCCACATATCCGAAAATTGTTTTAAAAATTTATGATTTTCGACCACTGCCTACTGTAGGGTACTTCGTTTAAATTAATCAAAATAAAATTTTTACACACTCTTAAGAGATTATCTTTCGCTACGTGTAAAAATAAGTATAAAAGCTGGAACAAAATTTTTTACGAATTCAAAAATAATAAAGCCACCTTTTTTGTGAAAAATTAAAATTTTTCGGTGAAATTTCAAAGTTTTGAATTAAGACCTATTTTATGACTTATCGGACCAAGATATTTTAATAAAACGGTACCTTATCTCACTTAGAATTTTATAAGGAATATAACGGTGGGCCACAAATTAAAATCAAGATTTTAACAAAAAAGATATAAGCAAAAAACCAAAAGAAGTTGCGGCGAAAATAATAAAAAACAATATTCTAAGGCGAATATCTCTTAAACTGTAAGAGATATGAAAACATGTTTCATAACATTTTTTCTTTGCCTTGCTAAGCAAAATACAAAAGGGTAAAAATCTTTAAAATCGGCCAAGATATAAGAAAGTTATAAGCTGCATAAAATTTTTTATACCCGAGGTGGGTAACTTTCAGCCCCCATAGCCCCGCCCCTGTTTTAACTATAGGCCTAAAAAGACTTGAGGCAAAAAACATAACTCCTTGTCTATGACTACTTCAATTTTCAGCGAGATCCGTTGTGTGGTTTAAAAGTTCCGGACTTTTTACCACTTTTTCTCTTATTTACACCACTGTGCACCGGCCAGCGAAGCCTCAATAAAAGGCTGCCGTTTTCACTCTATGTGATAATGGTGCGTATTTTCGTAGAAAATTTAGAAGCCACTTGTAGTTGGCCAATAAGAAAGTGTTGTATTCTGCTAGTCGCTTATATGGCAATTGCCACGACCAATTGGTAGCAAGCAATTCATACAAATAAATTGTCCAGAAAAGTGATAAAACTGAAACTTTATTTTTCATAGTGATGATCGATCGTCACAGTGTAATATGCTTGAGAATCAGCTACATACTATATTCCCAAACAAATCAGTGCAAAACAATTGCAAAATAAATAGAATTCATCCAGAGAATCTTCTGGAACACTATTTTGAAGCAAAAACGTTGTACTAAAACATGCTCAAAGACATTTTCAGCCCTGTCACAGAATTTATTCGGAATAGTTTTGAACTCGTAAGGAAAACTATTCCAAATACTCGATTGATTTAGTTTTATCTTTTTCATGCTTTGATTGATCTACTGCATTCCGACTGGTTTGAACTTTGTTAGTTTTAAGCCAACATAGCAAGCAACATGTTGTTATTAAGGTAAAGAACAAAACGTGAAAAGTTTTAAATTTGTTTTTTTTTATCAGCGCATACAGAAATTTTAAGATCGTTCATAGGTGATTTACAATTCAGCTATTTTTGAAATAAATTTCGATCGGAATTCAAATAAATTTTGATCGAAATAGATAGATTTCTGTGATAGGCCTGAGGCCAAATCATTGCATTCGTTATTGAACGAATTCCGTCACGTCTGTCGTGTGTTTGTTGTTTATTTTGTTTCTGTTTTACATAAAATCCGGATCGATTTATTCCGCTAGTATTTTTTCTAAACATTTCTAAAACAAAAATGTTTCGAATTTCTTTTGCTTTTCTAAAAAAAAAAAAAAAAAAAAAAAAAATAGTTTACAAAATTATTTCAAGATCTCCCTACTAAAAATGGCTGATGGCTCAGTTGTAATATTACTCCAGAATAAACAAAATTTGGCCTAATCATGTACCGAAAGTTTTTTTTTTCCTCAAACTGCGGGCATGGGAATGAATTATTTAAAAGGCTCACTATTGGTGTACTGAGGCAAATATCAGTTAGAAATAGGAAATGCTACACCCCATTTCCTATTTCAGGCGGCACGACCTCCGCCTACATAAAACTGCTCATATAACGTCGGTGAAGATTTTACATTTTATTTGATGTAATAAATTCACAGATGAGATTGTTGTTCCGATAATTTACCGCTATTGTCAACGCGATATTTTGAGGCACGAAAATTTTGTTATTCTGTGAGAAAGATAAGTATATTTTTTGATGTCGAACCTCTCAGAGTTCCGCAGTTTAAGTGACAGGCCCACAACGTCATTCGAGATCGTTCGCTTGAAAAAAAAAAAAAATCCGGAGAGTAACAACAAAATTTTAAAATTTGTTATTGTTTAAGGCCATGCATGATTCACTATCCTGCTGAATTGTACGATCTGTTAAAAATGACATGTGTGTCCAAAAAGTGTGATAGTCTGGACTAAAAGTGTATGTGTGTGAAAGACTTTTTGACAAGTCTGTCCGATTTGTTAATTTTTTGATAATTTTCAAAAACTATCTTTTTCTATGCGATCAGAGTTGCCTTTTCGAAGTTGTTTACAAAAGTATAATAGTGTGGCCGTTTTGATGCGACCTTTTAAAGTAGGACAGAATTTTATCAGATTTAGTTAGCAATTTTCAGTGAATGAATCATATCATTGAGTAGGATAGTGTAACACGGCCTTTAGCATGTAACTAAGCGAACGATGGTTGTCGAGTGACATCGTGGGCCTGACAGTAAATCTAGTTTTATTTTTACTTATTTATTTTGGCATTATTAAACAACTCTGACAGCAAGTAGTCACCTGTAAATTTGTGTAGCATTGCAGCATTGCTAGAATTCAAAGTTTTCAAAACCTTTTTCAATTGATCTTTTCTTTCTTTCAATTTTGCTTAGATTTTCCATTCATATATGTAGGTACTATATAAAATAAAAAGAATGAAAGCTATTAAGCTAGTTAAGCTATCAAAATTTAAACTAATTAAGGGGTGTATTAAAAAATAAATAAATATAAATTTGAAATGAATTTTCACTAAATTTTTTGTAAGACATTTTTTAATTAAAATTAATTTCAAATGCATTTTAGTTTTCACGAATATGCCCATCAGTGTTTTAAAGAAATTGAAAACAAAATAATTTTGCTAGTTTGAACTTTAAGTTAAAACAAACAGAAAAAAATAGATTAAGACAATAATTAATAATTTTTAACAATTTGCAATTGTTAAATAAAACTTTGTTAAGGAAATATGATTTTAAATTCATAAAAAGAGCCTTAAATTTGTTCCACATTTACACAAACAAACACTATACATATTTGTTGTAAAGACACAGGGTGTAAAGAGAGAAAGAAAGAGAGAGAGATAGATGGTTTGGAGAGAAAAAAAGCAATTTTTTATAAAATAATTAATTTTTTTTTTATTTTTTTCTTATAAAACTAGGAAATATAAAACAAAATTTATTAAATATATATATAAAAAAAATATATTATATACAAAATCAAAATATAAATAATATTTTTAAATAATAATAATAATAATAATAGTAAGTCTTAATTTGTTTTTAAAACTAAATTAAACGCTAATGAACTGAAAACGCCAATCACTGGCATTATTTAATTTAAAATTTCTAACAAACACCTTTTTATAGTTACTTAACATTTTTAATAATATTTTACTAAAATTTTGTCTATTTTTTCTTTGTTCTTAAATTATTAAATTTGCTTTGACACATTCGGGTTGCAGTTAGTTAAATAATTTTTTTTTTAGTTTTGTTTCACTTGTACAATACTGTTTGTATGTTCTATGGTGTCGTTCTGTTTCGATTATTTCTTAATAAATTAAAAAATAAAAATAAAAGAAGACTTAAAATAATTAAACTATAAAAGAAAAGATTGGAAATAGAAAACGATTTGCAGATTGTTGTGTACAATTTTGTTTTGCGTCAATTAACAAAAAAAAAAAAAAATACAAAATACAAAATAAATTTGATAAATTAAAACAAACAAAATTAAATGCTTTTGGGATGAAATTGTTATAAAATAAATAGTGCTTGTTTTAAAATTCTGGATGCTAAATAATTTTAACATTTTGGCAGCCTTATCAATTAGAGCAGTAATAATTAATTATTGCAGTGTTTATGCTTTTAAGTTATAACTATTGTTTTACAAAATATGTACTTACAACTACATATAGTTAAGCCTGAGGGGCTTTGCATGACGATGAAATAAATAGTAAAAAAAAAATTATCATATTTAATTTGAGCAGTTTTTTGTGTTTGTTCAACACACGCGCGATAGTTAGTATTTCGTTGATGCCAGTAGACGATAGCATTTTACTTTATGTTATCACCCCGATTCTATATAATAAATCTCTAGAAATTTTTTCTTTACTTCTCAATTCTCCTATTCTAAATAATATCTCTCCGTTTATCTTTTCCCTTATTCTGAGCAATACTCAAAAATGAGAAATCCCTCCCCGAGAAAAATGTAGTCATTCTAAACGAAAATATCGTGAGAGTTTTTTTCTCTTTTAGCATAATTTCTTATTATGAATAAAATTTTGTTTTTTTAGGAAAAACACAATACACAAATTGAAACAAATTTAACAGCTTAAAAAATACTAAAAAATAAACAATTGCATGCTGAACGGGACCTTATAGGGCCCAAGTGGGCCGGTCCCACGACTGGCAGCCCGCGAAACATAAAACAGTTGTATGTCACGTATTGCCAAATTTTTCATGTTTTTGTTCTTAAGAAATTTACAGTTGAAGGACTTTCTCGAGAAAAATGTTTTCCTATAAAAAATGAATGAGAATGAGAGCGCAAATGTGTGCATGTGGCGGGTGAGCCATGTTTGAGCGCATTTTACTAATGCAGCTTAGTATTTTCCAGTACTTTATGATTGAAATAACAGTTGCACGTTTAGGTACAGACGTTTCTAGAGAGGTTTCAGGAGATTTTGTCAGAATCTAATATGATAGGAGATTTCATTTTGCACGAGAACTCTCATCACAATGATCAGATTTGGCTTGAAATTCGTATGTACTAGATTTTGCGGAGATGTAAATGGGCGATAAGAAAAATAAAAAGTAGATTTGAATAGTTTTGAAGCCTACTGACTAAGTAGGCTTGGCATCAACGAAATGTCGGCTTATGGGGCATGCTAAAAAACAAACACACAAAAGACAGCCTAATTGTGGTTTTCTTTTTATCTAATTTGTAATAATAATTGGCCTTAGTTTTAAAAATCACTTGCTAAAATAGAATTCTAATAATCACTCGTATTGGGAGATTTCTTAATTTGTGCTAAATTGTAGATTAAGACGTGAACACACACGACAGACAGCACATGTATTTGAAGAAATTTTAAAAACATATTAAAACTAATATTGTGGAAGCTAAAATGCGAGAAGTGACGCTTGAAAGTGCTAACCTAAATGAAATAGGTACATTCATTCATTGCTCTTACGGTGCTCAACATCTTTAAGAGTTTGTCTTTCCTTATTCCATTACAAGCTCTTGAATAATTTGACATCTGCAATATGGCTGATTGTTTGAAAACCTCATTTGCCAGGCTTTGGATTAAAATAAATTTGTATATTATTAAATGACTTGCATTAAATTCTTTCTATGTATTTGTTTTTTCTTTTTTCTGTTGCTAGTTATATTCACATGCCAAAGCTTTAATAAAGTTTCGGATTTAAACTAGCTGTTAGGTTTCTTAAAGAAAATGATTGCTTTTAGAATTAAAAAAAAAAATATAAGATTTTACAATAAAACTATAGAAACTACCCCTGAGCCACTAAAATTGTTATACATTAAAAGGAAAAATATATTTTAACTTGTATATTTAGAATTGCCACTGGATACAATTTCATTGATTATTACGATGGTTCGATGATTATGATGATTTTGAAAAACAAATTTTAAATATTTTTTATTTTTTTCAAAAGTATGTCCACATAAAAACGAAAGAGTTTAGAGGTATACAATTTACGAAAATATCCACTACAAGTATGTACATATGTATGCATATTTTTGTATGACAATTAGGCAAGTTTTTACACACAAAAACTGTTACTGCTGTTTCAAAATATTTCAAGCATTTAAGGCTCTTTTTCACTAGGTTTTTATTGTTTTGGGAGCAGTGTATCGTTTAAAATACATATATGTATAACTTAACATACACAAATATCGCCAGCGTAAATGCACATGCGTATAACCAACGTTTTATGCATTTTTACAGTTTGTAAAGTTAATAATAATAATAATGTATTTTTGGCAATTTTCTATCGTAATCACGCAGTCTGATGCAAGCAAATCATAATCAATTTGAATTTATATGCAGTTATGCCCGGTTGCACTTAAGCTGACGATATATCCTTCAATACGTTTGTACATATACATAAGTATATGCATATTTACCTTTTGGTTGGGCTTCCGTTTACGTTTAAACAACTCCTGGTGGTTTAGTGTGTGTGTTGAATTGAATTCTAATATCACCGCCAATACCCTGATGTTGTTTGTGACTTAGCTGGTCTTGTTGCTGCTTATACTTTGGACCCGAAGTTGGTGGTGATGACAGCTGCTGCTGCTGTTGTCTAAGCTGAGGCGGATTAGCTGCGGTGTGCTGATGTTAAGATGTCATTATGGATTTAACAGCTTCATCTAAGCTACTAACAACACAATTAAAATCGTTTAATTGTTGCTGTTGGGCACGATTAACTGATAAATCACTGTTACCTGTAGATGATGGCGCATGATGATGCGTGTTTAGGGTTGCTGCTGCATTTGCCGAGGAGTGCGTTGCCGCTGCTATGACATGGCCATGATGTTGCTGCATGACATGACCGTGATGGTTCATGAGCTGGGAATGGGCTGCAGCATTACCACCAGTGTCTAGTAAGAGAGGTGTTTCTGTTAGACTTGTGGGGCCATTGGAAGAACTGGCCATAAGACAGTCGCCCAGTTCATCAACCAATTGCCGGCGCTTTGAAGACTCCTGGCAGGAGATTGTATTGGTGCCGTTATTTTGGTTGTCATTCAATATAGTGTCGCCTAGAAACGAGCCCATCGAATGGTCTAGGGAGAAAGACAGTGAGTCGGCTTCAGAGCTTTGCAGGTTTAGTATACTATCGATGGCGTTTTGCACGTGACGTGTTATATCATCGTCGAATTCGCCTGCGCCAGCATGATGATGGCTATGCAAGTTGCCTTGTTGTTGATGGTGATTCATCTGCATTATGTGACTGTTAAGTAGTTGCTGTTGTTGAGCGTTTATATTTTGATGCTGGTTAATGTTCATAAAGTGTTGTGACTGCTGTTGCTGATTATTATCCAAGTGATTGTTAT
Source organism: Sturmia bella (assembly GCA_963662145.1). Lineage (NCBI taxonomy): Eukaryota > Metazoa > Arthropoda > Insecta > Diptera > Tachinidae > Sturmia > Sturmia bella. The sequence goes on along the minus strand of OY759168.1, from coordinate 36,825,656 downwards.
ACGAGGAATAGTTTTCATGGTGGCCCATCATGTGCTGAAAACCGTTAGTTTGTGTTGTATTGTCAGGCGCTGTGCTGTCGACACCTAAACCATCGTGTAACGACAGCAAAGCTGCATCCATTAATTCCTGGGCATGCGAAGTATCATTTGGCACTAAGTTATGATGATGGTGATGGGTTGGAGGCTGCTGTTGCATACTCAATGGTGACGAAGATGACGCTGAAGAATCATTTATTGCACCGTTGTTCAAAGTGCCATCACACATTTTCTTTGGCGGATTATCCTCATCCGGCTGTACATGTTGCTGATGTCGCACTTGTTGTTGGGCATTGTCGTCGACAATGTGGCCATTCCACTGACGTTTTCTTGAATTCAGGCAGTCGTTTACAACAGAGCCATTACTATTGCTGGTGAGAAAATCGGGAAACTGAGCCTCCATATTTTGCATCCACCTGGGATTATTTGCCGTCCCTAATTGTATATGATGTGGCATGTAGTTTGCCGAATGCTGTTGAGTGGTAGTCATAAATGTGTTTGTTGAAAAATCTGATTCCCAGTTTGTTTTCTCCTTAGTTACGCAGTGATTATTTGTTGTAGTTTTATTTGTTTCACCAAAAATTGATTCCAATCCAGATTCTATGTCATCCGGTGAATCAGATCGGTCTTTATTGCCAGACAAATGCACAGGTGATTCACCAAACATAGCTTCCAATCTAGTTTCCACATCTTTATGAACTTCGCTATCCTCAGAGCCACTGAAGAACTCATTTAAGTCGGCTGCCTGCTGGTTTTCTTCGTGTGACGAAAGCGACAGGGAAGGTTGTTGATTTTGCTGGCTACAGCTGTTGGCCACCAGATTTGTACCACAATTGTTCGAAACCAAACTCGTTTGTGCTGCACTTGGCATATTTTTGTTGATGCAGCCATTTGGAAATAAGTCTTCCGAAGCTGTCGAAAGAAAATCTAAGCTTTTTACTAATGGTTCGGTCGAGGAGGCTTGAGGCGCTGAATTGTCACAATTTCTTGTGTTAATCGTAGTGCCAACTGAGTTTATTAAATTTAGTTCTTTCTGTAGACACAACCAATCGTCTTCTTGCTGTTTAGTGGTAGTCTGATTTACCGGTAGATGTTGTGAGAAATCAAAACTATTTGCAGTAATTTCTGCATGAATTGATGCTGCAGAAGCCGCTGTCTGCTGATTTTGTTGCTGATTGTTGACAGTTTGACTATTTACTGTCCCCTGGAGATGATTTTCAAACGTGTGGTTGGTTTTGGCTTGTTTTGCTGGCTTCATGTTTTGATGTTTGCTCACTGAAGCGGTGGTATTCGTCAAAGTGGTGCTTTGTGTGGTTGCTGACGTTGTTGTTGTTGTTGTAGCCACAGAAGCACTAACAGGCGGGTTGGTCTGTTCTTTTCGTTCCTGTTTTTTCATAATGAAAGTTGGCGTTATTTCCGACTCGATATCAAAATTTTCGAAACTATTATCTTTTGGGTTCTTTTTAATTTCATTATTAGCTGATACAGCTGTAGCTGTAGTTGCTGGCGTCACTGGCTGTTGCTTTTTCACCACTCCATTGAACACATGATTAGCGGCAGGTTTGGTAATATTAACTGAAGCATTGGCTAAGTGATTATAGTAACTGTTTGATCCTTTACTATCAATAATTGATTGTTTCCATTGATTGGATAGATCTTCTTGTTTGAGCTCTCTAACTTCAGCAGTTTGCTTCTTAAATGTGTTGTTAACAATGGGGCTTTGTTTTAGCAAGTCAAAAGAGTCCATGGAACTGCAAGAACTTTTAACGCCACTCGAAGATGTCAAAGAATTATCGTTGGGTTCTCCTTTTATTTCATTTTTAATCGAATCCAACGATGGGGAAGAAGATTGTAGATTATTACAGAAGTTGGAACTGCTTTCATTATTTGAATTTTCTTCTAAATTCAGTTTGATATCAAGAGATTCTAATTTCACTTCATGTTTTATTTCATCAAAATGTTCTGAGGTGGTTGGGCAAGGAGATGGATTTGCCGTATTAGTTAAAGCTGAATTGTCCACTTCTTTTATGGCATCCTTTTGTTCCAATTGTATTTGCAGCTGCTGATGATCTTGCTGCTTCTGCAGCAATTCATATTGTAGAATATCCTTCTCTAGTTGTTTTGAGTCTTCAATTTCTTGTTGTAAATCTTCAATCATTAATTTCTCCATTTGACATATTTCTGATGTGCGATGTTGTAGCTTAAAGTGGAACGAAAATCAAACAGTAATGTAACAATAAAATAAAAGAATAATAAAACAATAAATCCAAGTTTGTTACAGTTCGTTTACATATGTACATAAGTAGGTAAACTAATAAATAAACCAAATTTAGTCAATTACTCTTCTCACCATTGATTCCTGCAATAGTAACTGTTGGAATCTGCCAGAAAGTTTACGAAATTTATCCTGACATCTTAGGGCAGATTTTTCAAACTCTTCTTCTTCTTCACTTGGTATATCTTCGTCGGTTTGATACATACAGTGATATCTGAAATAGTAATAAAAAAATTTTATTATTTTAAAATTTAAATATTTCAATATTAAAATTTATTTACCTTATCAAACGTTTCACAGCTTCTTCTTTATTTTGGAATGGGCTTTTGTAGTCGGGATTCAAACAGCTTTGCTGATCAGCTTCTAATTGCTGAAGAAATCTAGTATTGGAAAAACAAAAAACAAATTTAAAATAAATGATGCATTGAAGAAATATACATATGTATGTGGCTAGAGATGAACTTATGAAAATGTTTTAATGTTTTTCCCTCACACTGAAAGTAATTGCCAGGAAAACCAAACATGTGCTCTCAAAAATATGTTTTATGCTCCGAAAAAATGCAGTAAAAACTTGAAAGTTGAGAAAGCAAAGATGGTTGTTTGCAGAGGCAATTCAATTCGATGAATATTGGGGAACGTTTGGACCAAAGACTGATGAATGAATTCTTAATCCTTCTTAGATCTCATTATGAGTCATTATATAGACGATTAGATTTACTTTCCAACGAGCAAGGAAAAAATACGAGACTGTCCTTTGCCTTCTTGGGCCCTGCTCGCCATTGGTGTATCTTCAGTTCAGATTTTTTGCACAAGAAAAGCTTCTGTCGGCTTTCGAAAATCTCAACAGCATAATATTTGAGTGCGGTAGTTTTTTATATTTTTTTTTATAAGCAACGCGAAGTAGCACAATGCGTGTATGCCTTCGAAAAAATGTATGAAGAAAAATATTAATGGTGATTGTGTCTCATGTTTTACCCCTCTAGAAGTGACGTAGAGCCATTAACCCACAGCCTGGGGTCTAATTTCTTGGCTTATGTATTCTTTTCAGTCACCTAGCAAACCTAAAGGTTCTAGAGTAGCCAACTGTTGCTACAAATGATCTTCATTCAATTAAAAACTGGTTCACACACTGTAGTTTAAAATCTTAGCATGAAAGTAAAGAGTTGGTGAGAAATAAAATTTCTTGCTTACATGAACAATGAGAACATCTAAGTGCATCTAAACAGGGTTTAAATATACAACTACGAAACATACGACCCATTATTATTCGCTCAATTTCTCCGCTAAATTGTAGTTTGGTTTGTGTCTTAAACTGGTGCAACTATTCAAGGCGGAATTGGAATTAGGAATTGTTTAAAGCACGATAAAACAACAACAACCATATTGGTTTGTGTACAAGGATAACACACACCAAAAACATTAGGCGCTTATAGTTTAAAAAGCACTCATAAAAAAAATAGTGATGCCACCTGGTATAGTTGTACCATGCCTTTTAACGTTATACTACACATTCACACGTGAGTAGAATCTAGTAGATTTACATTAACATCTTCAACGTTTACTTTATCGTTAATTGCACGCATTAATTTTCATAAAATTTCTTTATGTAAAGTGTTTGATAGAACAAATTGTGTGCACTAGGGTGGGTCGATTTAGAAATCGATATTGAGTCATCGAATTTTCGATAGCATTTTACATCAGCAAGAAAAAGTACATATATAAAATAGATAATTTTTAAGGAGTCGGATTTTAAACTTTTTTCTCAAAAAAAAAAAATATTATAGAGAAAATATTATTATGGGTTGGTCATACCTTTGGCTCCTCTTCGGCCACCCTGGGACTGATTAGTCTCTGGGACCTCGAAAATTAAATTTTCTCCCCATCACACTAGCTTACCCAGGATGCCTGTAGACGAGTCAAATGAATTGGCCAACAATTTTGTTTCCAATATTTCTCTCCAACACACCGACCTGGTACCACGCCTCCTTAGGGGGCTGACATGCAAAGAAAAACTAACAACCGAACAGTTCGATATATTATGGTGGACCTCTTTTTTCTTCAAGCCAAAAGCTATCGCAAATTCGATGACACAATATCGAAAAATGTCTGTCCATACAAATCGACCCGGCTTGGTTAGTCCTCTAAATTAAAGTTCATTTGCCTACTGAAGTGTTTTAGAGCTTTATAAACAAAATTAAAGTTGCATTAAGTTTGTTCCCGTACTTTTTGGGCAGTTTGGTAAAATCAGAGCAATCATGGATTTCTCTTAATAAGTTTGTTCCCGTGCTCCACATTGGAAGCCCGCGGAATCCCAATTTGCACGAAAAATGTTCCTGTACTCAAAGTATGGTCTAGTGAGAGAAATATTCTTGTTCTGTTCCTCCACGAAACAGCCCGTACTTTTTCTTCGGACTGGGCAAGTAGTTAAACAGTCAGCTGTTACAAAAATTAGACAATAACAAAGAAAACAGTTGAACTGAATCAACCAACATAACCACAATTTTTTTGTTTTTTTTTTTGTTCCCGTGCTTTTGTGCTTTTTTATGTATTGCAAGAGACTTGTTCGATAATTTTTTTTAGTAGGGTTTCTGGCACTTTTTGAATTTTTTTGTTACTTGTATTTGGTCCGGAGATATAGATTTACAGACTTCCTTTCTTTAACCCCTACATGACCAAATTAAAAAAAAGTGACAAAATTATATCGAGAATTTTTTAATGGATAATGAATCCAGTTTATAGTTTTTTCCTGTTTCTATCCTTTTCATGGATATATGCAATTTAAAAAAGTACCAAAATTCAGTTTTTACCCGTTTTATCCCCTTAGTACTCAAAATATCAAAACAAAAAAAAAATACCAGACACCTTTCAGTTTATTTTTATTATACTTTTGGGTGCTTTTTGAATTTTTGTGCTACCCGTTCAAAGTCCGGAGATATTGAATTACCGATTTTACCCCTTTCCGGCGCGAATTTCCAAAAATCCCGTCTTGGTGGACCCATACAACAGGACTGCCCATATACGAAATTTGATTACTCTAGCTATAGCCGTTAGGGCTGGGCGATGATCCCCCAGTCAGTCAGTCAGTCACGTTACAATTTTATATAGATTGAGAGAAATTCATGCTTGTTCTCACTTTACTGAAGTTTGCCCGCCCAAAAAGTACGGCATCACACTTAATAATAGACAAAAAGCACACAATTAAGGGAACACCAAAAAATACATTTCTAACCCAAGAAATAACAAACGGTAATGAAAATTGAAACGTACATTTTGGGCAGATGAAGGGATTTTCTGCACGCATTTAGATTTTAAAGTGCTTTGCAGGTATTTTTTTATGAAATACTAATTGAAAAAAACATCAGATTGTGATTGTTATGTTGGTTAATTCAGTTCAACTGTGTTGTTTGTTATCGATTACTTTTTGCAACTTCGTGCAAGAAGAACAAGAATATTTCTCGCTCAAAAGCTCTCTCACTTGTACGAAAGATGCGAGAAGATTTTGCCGAAATCTAAACGCAAAGTAGATTTTATAGAAAATCTTGTCTAAATTGCCAGATTTAGCTGCAAGTTACGAAAGTTCCGAAAGTTATGCGCCATAACAATTATTATAATCAAATTTCATTCGAGGAAGAGTCGATCCGAGTAGTATTATGAAATGATTTTCTTATTCTTAAATGATAGTTTTGTTAATGGATGAATGAAAAAAATTCTCTATTTGTTAGAAATTAAAGGATTAATATCAACCAACTACTCACAAAGAAAGACGAGCAAGTTTCGCTTTAGGTGAAATTAGTTCCTCTGTTTTAACAACAGTTTGATTTTGTGCTATTGGATTACCGACAATATTAACAGCGTTGCTGGCACCATTGAATAGCGCATTCTGTACAACAATTGAATTGTTTGGTTGTGGATGTAGGCTGGAAGAGGTGGGCGCTAGAGTAAGCAGGGGCTTCAGCATTCTTGGAGCTCCTAAGCTGGAAGTTGTAGCTACAGGACCGGATGCAGCTGCAACAGTTGTGGGCGGTGGACAAGAAGTTGCTGTGGTGGCTGTTATGAGTTGAGGCAACGCGGCAACAACCGTATTCAAAGAGGTTGATAGTGCGGCTGACACAACTATGGGTTGTTGTATGGATGGAGTAGTCAAGGAGGCCATTGCACTGGTTATATTAGGAATGTAGGTCTTTTGATTTGCCATTGAAACGGAAAATGTTGCTGTTGTAGGTATTGCAGGTGCTTGAAGTTGTACTTGCGTTTGCTGTTGTGACGAATGCGGTATCAAGGGCTGATGTGGTTGACTAAATGTCGAAAGTTGCGGTGCTGTAGATACTGTTGTCGATGATGTTGAAGATGTTATCACTAGGTTTGCAACCGAATTATTGCTGCTGGCAGTTGTGGCAGCTGTGGGGAATATCAGTGGTGGTGGTCCTTGTGGAAAACCAGGCAGGCTATTTAAGCTTGCATTATATGATGCAAAAGAATTGGCTGGCTTTGAGTTTTGTAATTTTTGTTGTTTCTGTTGCTGCTGCTGATGTTGTTGTTGTTGTTGTTGTAATAATTGTTGCTGTTGCATTTGTAGATGCTGGGTAAAATGCTTTTGTTGTAATACTGCTGGCATATTTGCTATGTTAATCATGTGCGGTGGCGGCAGTGATGGATACGGTATGGAAGGTAAAGAAGGTGTCGCAGTTAATGATGACAATTGTGGCAACTGGGGATTCAATGTTGGTGTTGTGGTCAATGTACTAACACTATTCTGTAGTTGCTGCTGCACATTGATTTGTGGTTGTTGTTGCTGTTGTTGAGTTTGGTTCTGTTTTTGTTTAGTTATTTTGCCGCCGCCACTGTTGCTAGCCACTGCAGCCAAAGCGTTAGATGTTGCTAAACTGCCCATTGAACCGCTCAAATTCAAATTGTTGTTGTTCACAGCAACTTGTTGCTGCTTGACGTGCTTGTTTTTAGTTTGTTGTTGAGCTGGTTGCTGCTGTTGATGCTGTATTGGATAGATGTGAATCTTCTGTGTTTGCTGCTGTGAAATATTGCTAGTTGTTACAGAGTTGGTAGAGCTTGTTGCAGACATATTTGCCGCAGAGGTTGAATGATTATTTGGTTGCACTATGTTTGCGGGTATGTTGCCGCTGGCATTCATTTTGACATCTGGGGCAAAAGAAGTCGACTGCAACAGAGGGAAACTGTTAGCGGCATTTGCTGCATTTGTTATGAAAGGTTCTGGAGTTGGGATTTCCTTGCCACAAGACAAGATACGAGCCTGTTCCAAGAAAAGTCTTTGCAGCGCTGTGTTTATTTCTAGATCAGTCATTGGTTTGTTGAAAGCAGCAACCACGTTTGGATCCAGATCGACTGGTAACGGCATAGAACTTAAAAGGTTTTTGTGTTGCAGCTTGACAGTCAAATATTGAATTTGCATTTGAACCTGTTTGAACAATTGTTGCTGCTGAGGTGTAAGTTGTATAGTTTGAACTCTTGAAACCGTATGTTGAGGCTGATTCGGAGGCTGAGTACCCACACTGGGTGCATTATTTGGATTGTTAAGAGGAAGACCACTGTTGTTAAGAGTGTTTATCGGTGGTAGGTTCGCACTGAGATTGGGGGTTGCATTAACGGTGGGAATGTTAGTGGTACCACCTGGAAAACTCAGACTGAAACTTGCCGGAGGGCGGTTTACTTGTGATTGTGGCAGATTATTTTGAGGCTGTTGTTGCATTGGCGCTGTAACTCCCACAAGTTTTGTGCCCGTAGAGGTCTGAGTTTGAAATGGCTGAATTGTTACAACATTTGATGTTGTCGTCGTTGTTGTAGAGGTAGTCGATGTGGATACCACCGGCTTGCCGCTGGCTGTGTTGGGCTGGACAATTTGCACTGGATTGTTGTTTGGCTTTTGCGACAGCGGATCCAGTTTTGGCATTGGCTTGACAACAGACGCATTCTTCATTAAAGCGACATCGGCGGCTGTGGTGGTAGATGCTTTGGGCTTTCTAACCGGCTTCTTTTTTGGCACTGCTCCTGTATTTGCGTTATTTATTTGTTTTGTGTCCTGCTTGGCTTTCGATTGATCTATTATGGGAGCCACATTTGCGATTTGCTTAGTTGTGGTCGTTGTTGAAGCCGTCGAATTCACTGTGCTTGTATTAGGTGTTGTTGCGGTAGTGGTTGTTGTCGTTGTTGTGATTAAACTTTGCTGCACATTTGCTTGAGACGTCATGGGATAGACAATTTGCTGTTTCGGATGCTGCGAGCTCGGCACACCTGCCATAGCAGACATGGATTGTTGCTCTTGCTGTGCAGAAGGAGCCGATTGTGCTGCTATGGGACTCACATCATTGAAGTGCAATTGCCCTTGTTGTAGACACTGGGCCAATTGTTGTGCATTTATACCAGCCGGTGCAATAAGCAATCTTTCTGTCGGTCCGATGGAGGCCGTTGTGTGGCTTGCATTTATGGGTGTTATGTGATTATTTAATGGATTCAAGCTGAATAATTGTTGAGTGTTGGGATCAATTTTTGGCAATGCTATATATCGCTGTTGCGTCAACGTTACATTTGGTGGCATTTGGGGACTGATGCTCAAGTTCAAATTGGTGGCTACGTTTGCATTTAAGCTGAGATTATTAATGTTTGCACTGGCAGGCCCGCTTATATTGCTGCTCTCACTGGGCTGCTTTTGCGCTTGGCTCGACAAAATTTGTGTTGGCGACTGCTTGGCAAGATCAGTGGTTTGTTTGTTGTTCTTCTTGTTCGCTTTATTGACTGTACCAGCTGTGTTACTACTTGTATTGGGTTGACTGCAGCTGGGTGCATTTGTTGGCGTTAGCATTGGTTGTGGTAATGAAGTTTGTTGTTGCTGCTGTTGTTGTTGTTGTTGTTGCTGAATCATTTGAGGTTTGGGTGGTTGTGGTTCCGTTTTAGTGGGCTCATTTATAATGGTCACATTGGGTAAGGCGCCCTTCAATAGCGCCTGCAAGATCAACTGCGACTGTTGATCTTGCGGTTGATTCGGATCATGCCTCAGAATAAGTCTTTCACATTGTTCGGACACCGCCAAAGTTAAGCTGCCTGTCAGCTGAGGTATGATACCCGCTATTGTGTTTGGTGTCCCTACTGATATGGATACATTGCCAGATAAGCCAGGCAGCATTGTAGTTTGAGTTACGGGAAGCATGAGTGAGTTCTGAGCATTATTGGTTGGCGCTGAGAGGGTGGCATTCATTTGGGAACTAGACGTTGGAATTGTGGATTGGGACTGCGGTTGGTTCTGATGGCTTGTTGCTGCGTTTGAAGTTTGCGAGGAGTTGGACAACTGCGGAAGTGCCACTAACTGCATTTGTCTAGCGTGCTCTTGTTGTGGCAATTGATTTGCTTGCGCCACAGGAGCCGATGTTAAAGTTAAATTGTTGCCAGCATTACTGGGTTGGAAAACAATCTGTGTTTGTTGGAGATGGGAAATAGAAGAAGCGTTATTTGTATTTTTATCCATAATTGGCATTATTTGTATTTTATTTTCGACTAAAGACGATATCGGTGTTGAAATCATTTGCGCTTGATTACTTCCAGTTCTGTTGTCAATTTGGGAAATTTGAATGTTGCCGATTTGGCTGGGCACTAGAGCAGGTGTGGGTAAAGGTGTGGATATTGCACTGGTGGTAATGTGGCCTGGACTAGCGGTAACGATCGCCGACGAAGACGCTGCAACGTTTTGAGCTAAATTCGTTGTATGTGTTAGAGGACTATTATTGAGCGAAGTTGCAGTGTTATTGGTATCTTTTTTAGTGTTTCGTTTGGATACTGGTTTTCTTCTGGGCTTGACAGTAGCGGTGGTTGTGGTTGGTGGTGGTGGTGTTGGTGTAGCAGTTGTTGTTGTAGAGGAAGCAATAATGCTTTTATTTGTAGAGCTCACCAATTGTGGAACATTATTATTTGGAGGTAATGATGACACTGCCGCATGCAGGGGCATTGAGAATGTTATATTTGTGTTAAGTGGTTGGGCCGCTAGCATTGTTTGTGGCTGTTGTTTAAGCTGTGATGTATTGCTGTCATTTTGAATATTATTCAAATGTTGCTGTGAATGCTTTTGTATTTCTTCCTGAGATGGCAAACGTGGTATGGTTATAGAATACGGATGGGGCATTGATGTGCCTGCTTCAGAGGGATCAATTTTAATGAAAATATTAGCTGCTGGCTCTTGAGAAGTGTCCATGTTCCCATTTGGATTGGAAGTTGACTGAACGCCAGGTATACTTAGAGTGTAAGGTATGGTTTCATTGGATCCATTAGGTTGTGGTATAGATATGGTAAAATTTTGTGTTGAACTTAAAGTTTGATTGGACGTGTGCTCTTCAGCTGGGGTGGTCTCCATGAAATCCTCGTCATCTTCATCAGTGATTCCGCAAAGTTTCATCACATTTCCCAAGTCCAATTTACCATTGCTGGCTCTTTGTATTTGAGGTGGAGGAGATGATGGTGACTTCAGAACAGTTAAGTCCGGTGTATTTTGATTAATTTGATTTGTAGGTGGTAGCATGTTGGTGCCGGCTTGTTGCTGTCCCATTTGCTCCTGACCTGAGGCATTAGGAACCATTTTTAACGTGTTGCTGGTTGAGGTCATGGTGGGCGTCAGCACAGATGTAGTTGATGTGTTCGTGTTGAGCGATTTGTTAGCGGTGGTCGTGAAGCACTTGTTATTGGTATTTGCAGCAGAACTAGAAGCAGGTGGTTTCTTTTTTCTCGGCTTGGATTTTTTCTTAGTTTCCTGTTGCGCCAGTGGGGGTTGCAGTTGCGTTTGAGGTAAACTTTGATTTTGCTGAGCTTGCTGAATTTGATGGACATGCTGTTGGGCCTGGTGGACTTGGTTTTGCGTTTGCTGTATTTGTTGCTGTAGTTGCTGTATTTGTGCTTGCTGTTGTTGTTGTTGATGCTGCTGCAATTGTATGGTGGCAGCCGCGTTTAAGCTCAAATGTATTTGTGGAGGATTGTGAGCTTGTTGTTGCTGCGGGCTAGCGGCGGGCATATTTTGTAAGACAGGTGTTGGTTGCCTTGTGGGTTCAGGTGTTACTGCTACCGGACAATGGGCTGGTGACGATTGCGTAATATTGCTCATTGCGTTGGATGAATTTGTAAAGAGATCATTTGTTACTGTGTTGTTGGCGGTGGTATTGTTACCTGAATTATGTTGAGATTGTTGTTGACCATTATTTGCAGCACTATGAGAATGCGATGGCGTTGGAGCTTGAAATGTGGCGCCAGCCGCGGCGGCAGCAGCGATCTGCTGAATATTGGCGCCACTTAGTTGATTGAGATTTATATTGAAACCCTGCGAATTTTGCTGAAACTGTGCAGCACCAGGCAATTGAGATAGCAGCGCTGTAGCGCCGGATGTGGTTAAGCCATTCGGCAATTGTATTTGAGCTGTTAAACCACTACCGTTAGCAGCGGCAGCAGCTGCTAGTTGCAAATTTTGTATTTGAGCGGCTACACTGGGGCTTAATAAATGACCATTTATGGTGGACGCTGTGGTAGCAAACTGTTGAGATCTTTGCTGTTGACTATTGGCAGCAGCTGCTGCTGAAAGCGCAGCATGCAAGCCACTTAACTGTGTTATGGCAGGCGACTGTGACTGGGTTTTTATTGTTTGTAAATGATTTGCCTGCTGTATAAGATTTGCTTGAGAAGAAACTATGAAAGTGGGTGTGGCGGCGGCCAGCTGCATGGTAGCACCATTAGTGCCTAAAATACGCAAAACTTGCTGAGGCTGTTGATGCTGCTGGAGCTGGGGTTGAGCCCTATTCTGGATGACCAACGAAGGAGTGGCAGTCAATTGCGGTGTGGGTGGCCTTAATATTAGTTGTACTCCTTGTGGGGTATTTTGTTGCACCAAAACGGGTACTTGGTTGAGCAACAATGGTTGTTGAGCGGTGGTTGTAAGACTAGCTGTGGCACCGGAGGGTAAAATTATTTGCTGCTGTTGACCTGATTGTGAGATCTGTGTTAAAGATGGCTGAGACATGTTGTTTGCTGCCGTAGAAGGCGTCAGATTTGAAGTTTTCGTTTTCTGTTGTTGCGCTAAAGTGATTTGGTCTAATATTTGCTGCTGTTGTTGTTGTTGTTGTTGCTGCTGCTGCTGCTGCTGCTGTTGGTTGTGGTTCATCTGTTGCTGCTGCGGTTTTGGCAAAATTTGTTGAGGTGTTTTGCTTGATTTAGAGCCCGCTGCCGACGCTCCAGCTGTTACAATATTCGTTGTCGGTGTAGAGTTAAATCTATGGTGTTGTTGTTGTTGTTGTTGCAACTGTTGATTTTGTTGGTGAGAGGTTGCAGCTGCTATAAACTGACCCTGAGGACCTTGTATGAGTTGAAAAGTTTGCTGCTGGGGTACGCCATTACCATTGCTATTGCTAGCAATGGTAAATTGTTGCTGTAACATTTGCATGGGCGGTTGCGGTGTTGCCGGTTTAGTTGTTGCTGATGTTATAGCAGTACCACTGGGACTGGGTGAGGGACTATCTGCTATTAATGGACTACTAGTAGTATGATATTGCTGAAACTGCTGTTGCGGTTGGTTTTGTTGCTGTTGGTGCTGTTGATGCTGCTGCTGGCTTATGGGCAAACTGGTTGTACTGTTTGTAAATCCTTTTTTCGTTTGATTTTTTGGCGAACTAGCCACAGTTGTTGTCGCAAACGCATTCGGTGTATTGTTGATCGTTGTTGCATGTAATTGCCCATAGCCGCTGGCTATAGTTGTGGTTGCAGTTAATGGTGGCAGATGTGAATATTGGCTAGAGGAACTAAATATTTGGTGATGCTGTTGTTGTTGTTGTTGCTGCTGCTGCGGCTGCTGTTGTTGCCGTTTAGTACCCTTCTGTTAAATACCAAAAAAAAAAAAAACAAAATATGTTTATAAATGCAAATAAACTGAGATTTAAGTGTAGACCTATCTACATATGTGTATGGTAAATGTGCTTATTAGTTATTTGCAGCTGGCAGTAATTTAATGAGCGATTTTCTTCTTATATGTAGTATTTTGATGTCTTTGAATTATTTTTACATAGATTTGTTAAACATCAATGCGAGTTTTATCAGTAGTAAAGTGAATATTTTTCAATTTCTTACCCTGCAAATCTAAATAAATGAAATCAAATCGTAGTAAACATTATAAAATTAGCATAAGAAATGAAAACCACGAATAATCTTGGGATACAACAACTCCTACTCAATATGGGACACTGCAATTACAATCAATACTTTATGTTTTAATGCTAATAAAGAAAACCTATGTGCTTCTTTGAAAATGGTAAACAGTTGTGTGTAATTTTACTGAAACAAGTGTAAAAATTCGCAAAAACTTGAAAAATTCCAAAAAGTACTAAGAACGGGCTTTAAAAGAGCTAAACAGTTCCAACAATTTAATTGTGGGTGGATATTTTGCATATTTAAAATACAAATATGAACTTAATTATTTATTTGCTTTAAGAGCCAATTGAAATGTATTAATTCAGGTCCAAAAATGAAGCTTTTCAAAAAATGTTTGTTATATTTCTCAGCTGTCTATATGCCAACGAAATGTCGTCGGCATATAGACAGCTGAGAAATACAACAAACATTTTTTGAAAAGGTTCATTTTTGGACCTGAATTAATACATTTAAAATACATATTAATAATAGTTTTTAAAAAGCTTTTCAGCATTTTTGAAATCCGTTCTTAAGCTCTTTTTGAATTTTGCAAATTTTCTGCGAATGTTTCGCGCTTTGGCTTCAGTTGCGTCCTTTGTGACGGTTTATCGTTTTTAAAGAGTAAACTTTGTGTATTTTTCCTTATTTTCAAATTTTTGTTTTGGATACCCCGCCCTCTTGTGCAAACATGAGAGTTGTATTATATTTGCGGTCGAATATGGGTGGTATAATCAGTGAGGAGAGATCGTATGAAGTGAAGTATGTTTTGCATCGTTGCAAAAAGCCTTTTTTTACGTCTTGAAAAATATGCTTAGTCCAGCGAACATCGCACTGACTATTCATACCATTGAGTATTCACACCGACTCCTCAATGTTTACACCATCATTGAGTACAGATGAGGCAGCTTGGGGTAACGAGGATTGAAATTAACCCTGTTTTTACAACGCCATTTGGAAATCATACGCAGTCGTTGATATTCTATCTCTTGGCGGCGATCTGCTAAGTCTATGATCGAATAAATACGAATGACAAATGCTGTCATCTGCAAAATAATGGATAGAGTTTGAAGTTTGGAGAGAAAACTAACAAATAGCGCAGGACAAAGACTGCAACCTTGCGACACCACCGAATTTATATTGAATTCATTTGACAACACGTATTGTGCAGTCTCTAAGGAAACTCGATACGGATCGAGGCTAATGGAAAATTTAGTACTTTTCGGTTCAGTTGTCGTGATTTCTCTATTTATTTTTCCAGCCATGTTCTGTACCCCAGAGAGTAAGTCTTTACTCTTTACTCTTCTTGTCTTCTTTGAAAATGTTGATCAGTCTAGTTGTATAAAAAAAAATCTTTCTCAACTCTGAGGAAGTAAAATCGAACTTAAGCCCGATAAAATTATTACCAATTGTAAATAAAGGGTTCGCCATAAAAGGTTTTTTTTTTTTTCAACTAGAGCTTATTTCGTAAATGGTAACACTTAGCTCAAGTTTGATTTGACAGATAATTAGTTTTATCCTTCCGCTGAAGGAATCTGGTGGTGTATACGCTTCGCTAAGTGGACCTGCGACTTACAAAAGATGCCGATTTTGCAAAAAAGAAAAAAAAAAAAGAATCATCTCTTCAAATGAAGCTCATTTTGATCTTGGCGGGTATGTAAACAAGCAAAATTGTCGCATTTGGGGCACAGAAAACCCGCACGTATACATTTAAAAGCCGACGCACCGAAAACGAGTCACTGTTTAGTGCGGATTTTCGTCCAGAGGCATAATTGGGCCATTTTTCTTCGAAAATGAGCAAGGAGTGGCCGTTACAGTCAATGTCGATCATTATCAGGCCATGCTGAACGAATTTTTGTTCACAAAAATTGAAGAGAAGGATATTGGCAACATTTGGTTTCAACAGGACGGCGCTACGTGCCACACAGCTGAAGCTATACGCGATGTTTTGCTCCGTTTAAAAAAAAAAGTTATTTGACAGACCCTTTAGTATTGCTTTTGTTTTTATCAACATTAAGAAAAAAACTCAAAAGTATTTCATTATAATTGGAGAGTTCCAGTTTGAGTGTGAGTAGCGGTGCATCATCATCTCCTAAAATTATATTTTTCAAATAAATTAATTTATTTGGATATTATAGAGATAAGGCCATAGTCATAATAATTATTGTAAGTTTACTAAGCTCTTATTTGACGTATTTCTATGGAATATTTGTCAAATAAACGTGTAATAAACTTTCAATAGTTTTTATGAATATGGGTATTCTCTGCACATTAGTCATGCCAACAACAACTCCATAAAATAATTCGATTGTTCGCTTCGTCTCGTTTCCCTATTTTTTTTTTTCTTTTTACCTTATGAAGTTGAATATTATTGGATCCGACCAAAGTGGTATTCAATTCATTTCCCGTCGTTATTGCAGGCAAAGTCGATGTTATTGCATTTTGTGAGACGCTGTTTGGGAAACCTGCTACCACATTTAAACCACCACCAGCCGTTACACCAATAACACTGGTAGCAGCAGCCGGTGATTGTGAGGGACTTGGCTGGAAAACCACAGTGCCAGCACTTGGGCTACCATTTGTAAATTGATGTATGGACTGTCTGCGACCTGGTGTTACAGTTTTGCGTTCCTAAAGGGAATTACAATAAAATTATTACCGAATTTGTTCAAAATTATGTGAATTTTGTAGTAAATAATTACCTGCTCATGAGTGCTGTTGTTTGTCAAAGGATTACCCGTTACTAGAAGTACATCTTGTGGAAATGGCGATAGTGAGGGTGAAGGCTGCAAACGTGGACTAGCTGAGATCGATGGTGATGGACTGGGCGTTAAAAACGGACCCGGAGGAGACAATATTCCTGGAAAAAAAGTAAATATATTTTAAAATTTTGATCGTTTGACAAAAACCTTAACACCGGTATTCATAAAATTTAAAATGTTGTTGAAATACATTTGAGAACAAATTTTATATGGAAACATTTTTCTAAAACGTATTTAAACTACATTTTATTTTTTATGAATATCGGTATTAGTATTTAATGCGTAAGTATGTAATTTAAATTAAATATGTTTTTTTATATAAATTTTTATAGCACTGCTTACAAACTATAAAGCATTTTGGAAAGATTCTGCCAATATGTAAAAAGAAATTCATAGGTGAAATGAAGAATTTCTTTTTAATTACTTTTACCTTGTTACCGTTTTGAACGTAACTGTTCTTAAACATTTAAAATGAATTAAATCAAAGGATTCAATTGGATACAAAACAAGATGCCATTTAGCTCTTTATTTTCTAAAGAGACATGAACTTTTAACTGCCTGTTCCGCACTGTCGAAGTCGTGTCATGATTGTTCGCAAAATTGTTTTGGGTTCCTCTATGATGTTCTCTTATTCGTAAGTGTAGACGTAAGTGTTTAGACGTAAGTGTTTTCATACAAAATCCGATTCCTCTATTTCGATTACATTGTCAGCACTACGAACACAAATGCCAAAATTAATCACTTGCTATTTTGCTAACGAGTGCGAGTTTTTATATAGAAAACATTTTATATTTATTTGTTAAAAAGCTGGCAAATAAAACTAGAAAATCTACATATTGTTTATTTTTATTTTATTAAGTAAATATATATAATATTTATATGATATTTTTAATTATTTGAAAAACTATTTAATACAGCTTCAGATCGTTTCTATATAAAAATTTTTATTAACAATATTATTCAATATTTCGATAACAATTTGTTATCATGTTCAGGATAATATTTGTAGTTAAAAATATTATCCTGAAGATGATAACAAATTGTTATCGAAATATTGAATAATATTGTTAATAAAAATTTTTATATAAAAACGATCTGAAGCTGTATTAAATAGTTTTTCAAATTAAGTAAATATATTAAGCAATTATCATATGTGTGTATTTAGTTGTCCTAAACAGTTCACTTGTTCGCTGGATGGAAGAAAATCCTTAGTTTGCCACAGGAATACCAGTGTTTAGTGCATCAAAGTAGTTATTAAATGTCTATAAAAAAAAAATACTTTTAAATTTTAAAACACAACAAAAATTATTTCCGTGTTTGATGTGGTTTATTGAATGGCGGCGTTATCGGGCCGTATTTTTACCAAAATAAGGCCGGTCAGGCAGCTCCTGTGAATAGTGTTCGCTATCGTCAGATGATAACGAACTTTTTATGTCCCGAATCGGAAGATATGGAAGAGGGTAAAAATTGGACTATATGTTGTTTCAACAGGACCGTGCGTGCTACTTGTCACACAGCTAACGAAACAATGGCTCATTTGCGCAACAAATTCAATAAACGTGTTATCTCATGTCACATATCATGTGATTTGACGCTCTTGGACTTCTGTCTTTGAGGTTATTTAAAAGAAAAGGTGTACGTCGCTGAGTCAGGATGAGATAATTCGGCACTTTAACGGCATAGAAGCTCAATTCTACCTCAGCTCAATCATCGAAAATTTGCACCATCGGATGGATGTGAGGTGAGGCAGCCGAGGTTGTGACTGCCATTTGGCCGATATTTTGTTCCATTTATAATTGAACCATACCAATATTATCATTTCATAAAAAGAAATGACAAAATTTTCTAAATAATTTGTGTTTTATTGAAAATCAACACCGGTCCTTTACATATTGTTTGAAAATGTATCTCTTACGGTTCAAAAATTACGGCTAAACACTTCCGTAAGTTTATTGTATGGTGCCAAACCCAAATTTTAAACTTTTGCTATTTTTGTTATTCACCAGACACCTATCCGTTTATTTTTACTATACTTTTGGGCGCTTTTTGAATTTTTGTGCTATCTGTTCAACGTCCGGAGATATTGAATTACCGATTTTACCCTCTTTTACCCCTTTCCCGTGCGAATTTCCAAAAATCCCGCCATACATCAGAAGAGCCATACGAGCCATACGAAATTTGATTACTCTAGCTTTAGCTTAGCGTTACAATTTTATATACATATGTATATAGAAGATTACTTGTAGCGGCCGTGTTACTTCATGTCCAATGAAAATTTCAGTCCTCTATCTTTTACCATTCCGGAAAAGGGATGCTGTGACGAATGGACGGACGGACGGACGGATGGACAGTGAAGTCTCAGTAAATGGGTTCCATTTTCACTCTATGAGAAATATTTCATTATCAATTCCAAAATGCAGTCAGTCATTCAATTATAATATACAGAAATATTTATGTATCCATATTCACACAAGTATAAGTATTTGTATGTATGTATGTATATGTATGCGTGTATGTAGTTCAATGTTTGTTTTACTTTTCCAAAGGCAGGATACTTTTAATAATTATACACAAACTCAAGTTTATATTCACATACATAAAGCATAGATACTTTTTTTTGTTGTTGTTGCTTTTTATTTCATAAAGTTGGTGGTTGTTATTTTTTTAGTGGTTCTCAATTGTATTTGAGCAGTTGTTTGTGTGATTTTCTTTTTTTTTTTTCGTACAATATCTCTGTATGTAAATTCAAATTAAGTCAACGACAACATTTTGTTTTACTATTTTATTTTACAAACCTCTTGTACTCATTTCATTTTATTTTTTGTGTATGAAAAAAAAAAAAACATTTTATAGGGTAAAAATTGATTTTTATAGCATGTCGTTTTTCTATAGACACGCGACATATAAAAAAGGAATTGAAACAAGGAACAACGGAGAGTGAGCGGAAGAAAAATAGGATACAGAAAGACGGAGCAAATAATAATCATAAAGTTGATGTTTGCTGGTTATGTAGATATGTATGTATGTGTGTGATGCTTATTGAATTAGATTTTTCCGTCATTAAGTCATGCAACACAAAAGAATTATGTACCTAAATAAGTATTTGTTAAAAGATTTTCAATTTTATTATAATGCAGTCCAATTTCAAACAGCATGTGATCGATGTTATAAAATTAAACCTGAAATAATTTCCACTTTTGCCTGCAAAAATTCATGTTTGTACATCATCCATACAGTCACGGGCATAAGTAGAAACACAAGCGATACATCAACGTAAAATATAGAGAATTATAGGTATTTTAGGATGGGGCGATTTAGCAATCAATAATTTCGATAGCTTTTGGCCTCCGGAAAAAAGATTCCATTATGACATGAGAAAAAAACTATGATTTCATTTTTTTTTTTATATCTTATATCGCACAAATGTGGCGGTCAGACTTTTTACGGCAAACATTTGTTTGATGTAATACATATCTGTAGCGGCGCTTGCAGTTGGTTGTTTTCTTTATACATATATGTATTTTCAATTCTTAATATTGGCTCGAATTCAATATGCTGAATTAAGGCTTATGATTAATAATATTAATAAAAGAATGACTAGAACAGTTTAGCATGTTGGACAACTAGATGTTTCGAAGCCGCCACACTTCTCACCAGCACCCATATAAACTTTGTTGTTGGCAATTTTTGACTCTCCATTTACATACTTCATTTATATTAACCAAAGCAATGATTTTATTGCCCCTTTTTTTATGATATTTGTCATCTCTGAAGACAGTTGTTGAAGGATGTCTTGCTTTATTCAACTTGATATAAATAATGAAAAATGAGCTTTGGTTGCCGAGTGTTAAATTTGTGAAATTTAACACGTCTAAAGTTCAGAGGGTGCTAATGAAGGGTGCTTGCTACCCAGAAACTGTTGGATTAGCTGATTATTCCAACACAAAATATCCTTTTAATAAGCGGATGTGATTTAATTTAAGATTAAATTAGAAGAATTTATATTTGCTGTTTTTTATTAGATGGTACAATATGAAGTAAGAAAAAATACTTTATTTTTTCTAACATAAAAATCAAATACATACATAGATTATATTTATATATATTTTTTCCAAGGGTATTTTAAACAAGTGTTTGTATTTGCTCAACAGAAACAGCCGATTGTCCACCTAAAAAATTTTACTTTTCTTTACTTAATTGATATTAATAAAAATGTGACCAACTACGAGTTGAATTTGGGCCAGTTAAGAATCATACATCCGAGGTTGTTTGGTTTTCAGAATATCGGTTGTGGCCTGCATTGAAAAATAGTTCCAGGAAAAATGTGTGGCAGTCTTTTTTGCAAACCAAAAAAAAGTTAGTGTTTTAACTTTTTCGTAAAGTTTCGTGAACTGCCATAAAATGGTACTCACGCACTATCACGCATGAAATTTTAATTTTCAATCACGCTCACGCACTCACGCGTGATATTTCTAAAATTGAAAATTCTAAAACTTGTCACACCTGACACCACGATATTTTCACAACAACCGCACATCTCTAATATGTATAAATTTATTTATTTATTTATTAAATAGTAAGTTGCACAACCTTTTATATTCTAATCCCCGATTTTCGACTTGGGATTTAAATACAAAATTAGTAAGTTTTCCTTAAAATTTAAGTTGGATTTAAAATAGCTTTCTGTTTTACAGTCTAAAATTATTTTTGGTAATTAATTGTAATAAAAGTACGGCAGCACAATGTAAGTGTCAAAAAATTATCGATAACTCAATAAAAAACAGCTGTTTAAACAAATTTGGAAGCAAGTGAAATTGTGAAAAGTTTAGAAAATAATAAATTGTTTTGTAAAAATTATTAAAATGCGTAGCAAAAGTGATAAAATTTTACTGCCTCAGAAGTGGAAATAATAAAAAATCAAATTATGGAACAAAAAAAAAAACATGTGTAAGTTTCTTAATTTGCAGAACAAAACCAAACTGTCAAAATCATATGGCAGTACGAAAAACTTAAATCGATTTTAAATGGGCACGGCAGGCCGTTTAAATTTGATTTAAATAGTAACTGTTTGACTCAATTTTGTATTTAAATCAAATTTAAATTGAAATGGCATTTAAAATCCAAGTCGAAAATTGGGGGTAAGTAAACAAATATTGCACGGAAATGGCTGTGCCTTATATCTTAAACATTAATAAGTTTAAAAATAGAAAAAGGGGCAAATGCATTTATAAATAATAATGATATGTAAATGGAGTATAAAAAGAACTAATAAATAAATAAAACTAAAAAATTACATCTTCTGGGGCAGTAACTTTTGCGTGCATTTATTTCCTTTCACATTGTACATGTAAATGCACAATTTAAATACGTGGCTTATTTATCCTTCAAGAGTATTGCAAACAAAAAACGAATATCAATTTACTAATTAAGATACCTTTCGATTCAAGCAATTCACTCACTAAGATATGTGTATATTCTTATGAATTGCTTTGATGTTTTTGAAGGTAAATATTTGCAACTTGAAGTTCTTGGTAAAAGCGAAAAATTAATTTCATTAATTCTGTTTTAGATGCAGACAAAAAACCTTCATTATCGTCTTTTTAATTTAATAAAGGGGAAAAAAAATCTCACAGCCAGCAAGAAATTTTTCATTTCTTTGTAACTCTTTTACTTCTAAAAGGATTTTTTCTTTTGTGGTAAAGTAATCAAAAATAAATTTCATTTGAAATGGAAAAAAAATATACTTTACTTTTTAGTTTTTTTTTTCTATGATTCATTTTGCACTTTGTTGTTGTTGTTGTTATTGTTGTATGTGTGTTTCCTTGTTGTGCAACAGTGTTTACTAGTTTTATTTGCCAACAGCATACAATACACTACACATTCGTATCAAAACATCCCTACAAAAGATACTTTTCATTTCTCTTAATACATCCTTTCAACATTTTGTTTACCATTAGTTTCCATAAAGTTTCAATCCCAAAAGGCATTTACGCTTTTACAGCCATTTTTTTTTTCTTTTTAATATGTGTTTTATTTAGTTTCGCTTTTTTAATTTATTCAGTATTTTATTTGCAGTTCTGTCTGTATGTATGGACACGTACATCGAAAATTGCATTAAGGTAATCAGTTTTGAACGAACCGCAACAAAAATAAAAGCAAGGTAATCAATTAATAGATTTACAACAGTTTGCCTTCGTTGAGCAAGTTAATTATTATAATTATTCATTGTAATTAATAATATATATAGCCAGACAAATATTAAACGTAGACTTTATCCAAAAAAGCTCAATTTTGATTTAATATGACAGTATTAATCTCAGAGTTGAGACAAAATGTTTGTGCTGAGATTCTCAACTTTGAGGAAGTGAAGTCGAACTAAAACGCAATGAAGTAATTAGCAATTGTAAATCACAAAGTTACCCCCCCTAATTCATAAAAATTATTACAGGCTTTTAAGACTGTTATTTGACATATTTGTATGGAAAATCTGTCAAATAAGAGCTTTATAAATCTGTTATAATTTTTATGAATTAGACGGTTAGACTATAAAATTAAATTAAGGCTTGTCCATATCATATTAAAAAAAACCTACTCTGTTCTCTTTCTCCGTTTATTCAAAATTTTCGTCTTTAAGGAACGTAACTGCCGGTTTTTGTAAAAATGTTTGGCATTTTCTAATATAAATTCAAGAAAGATTATTTGTGCACGTTTTCGAAAAACAGCCAGTTAAGCTTTTAAAGGCCAAAACTTAAAGGGATGAAGGAGAAGGTTGAACATTTTTTATGACAGGTGAGCCAAAAGAAATCATCCGATGTTGTTTGGCTTTCAGAATATCAGTTCTTCGTTGCTTCGTCCTGTTGGAACCACATGTCCTCCAGACCGAATTCGTTGAATTGCGGCAGCAAAAAACTGCGCGCCCCTTCACCACTACAAGAGCAAATACTAAAAGCAACGAAAAGTTAAAAAAGAAATGGTACCTCCCATAGACAAAAAAAGTCAGCTGTAACTTTGTAACCTGTAATTAGGTGTTCTCATAGAATCCGATATTCTGAGAATTAATTTGGTGTCATGAAATAAAATGTTATCGGGTTTTAGTTCGAACTAGACACTAATTCTAATACCAATGGATCAGATTCTATTATACCTCCGATTGCTTATGACATTAAATAATTAAATTAAATAATTAAATTAAATAACTAGCATTAAATAATTAAATAAAAAGGGAAAGTAAGTACAGCTGGCATAAAGTGATAAGACTTGAGGAAAAAAGTAGAAATTTTTTTTTGGTGTTCAAACAGTTTCGATTTTTTTTTACCGGGCCTGGCACTTTTAGCACTTTTCTTCCGCATTCCACAGCAGGCAACTTTGCGGCTGCAGAAGTGATACATTTTCGCAATGACTAAAATCCGCCTTTGCTTAACTAACTGAAATATTAAAACAAAATGTTGTGTTGAAAATCTACTTAAAGAAGTCCTAAATCGTTGCGTTTTTATAACACTCATTTCCTCTAGAATCTCAAAAGCAAATAAATATATACATATGAACATATTGGTATTTGCAAATTGTGTACCACAAGCTTCCCTTCTTTTAAACAATCACTCACTCAATTCGAGCACGTTACACATATTTTATCGTTATATGAAGTGATACAAACGTATGTATGTAGATGCATTTGTAAAGAGAACAAAGTATGTGTGTACATCGACATATAAAATCCTTTAGCCCTTTACCTTTCATAAAAGTTTTCTTTTGTATTCGTATTTAACACATGGATTAAGCCAAACAACACACATATTTTTTCAACTACTAAATAGAAACCCATTTTGAAGCTTGAAGTACATACACATACATACATATGTATGTATATGTAAGTTGCATGCTCTTAATTACATTTTCATGATACATTTGAAAATGTTTTTTAAATATGAAATTTGAATTAGAAACTAAAAAGAAAAGGATTGAGAATAAACTAAGCGTAGTTTAAACTTAGAATGCTGTTTGTCGAACGAAGTTTTATTTTGTTTTATCTATTTAACTTTTAACTGCGCTTTGACCGTTTAAACTCTAGTTAGAAACGTCTAGAGTAAAGCTTCCCACTTACAACATTGATATACAGACACGTGAAGTTTATGAATCTCGTCACTATGTCGGTGCAGAGAGAGAGAGAAAGAGAGAGAGAGAGCGAGTACATGATTGTCTAGTACTACGTTTATACGTAGCCTATTCACAAATAAAAACTATTCGCAAATGAATAACTCACTGTTTATGCGTCAATGCGAATGCAGAAAACTTGTATTTTTTAGTGAAGCCAGATGGTAAAAATGTAACTAATTGGTAACACTGTTAAGCATAACATATGTTCAGAAAAAGACGTGAATACTAAAATAATAATGGAGAAACAAAAAATTATGATGTTTCTTACAATTCAATTAATGCAGAAAAGCCACGAAATATTGCAAGAACGGTTCAACAAAAGACATGCAACATTTGTAATCTGTAGTGAAATAAGGCGCAGACTTGCTTTCGTGCAATTTTTATTAAATTATTTTCTTTCTGTCATATGATTGTACGTGTGCCACATCGAAGAAAACTTTAATACCGATATAAAAAAAAGTGGCAACTTTTTGTGTTTTATTTGCGAATAGCTTTTTAATCAGTACTTGTTTTCGTGACTTAGTTATTCACAAATAAAAATTGTATTTACTGTTTATACGCCAAATTTTTCTATTTACAATAATTTTATTCGCGAATAAGCAGTACGTATAAACGTAGTAACAGACACGTGAAGTTTATGAATCTAGTCACTATGTTGGTGCAGAGAGAGAAAGAGAGAGAGAGAGAGAAAGAGAGAGAGAGAGAGAGAGAGTACATGATTGTCTATATGAAAAGTTTATTGGTAAGTGTGTGTTTGAGGCTCTGAGCCAGTGTCCCCAGGTCAATGTATTTCTTCCCCTCAGAAAAATTTTAAAACCCCCCTAAAATTCAATGTTTTTCTACAAAATCCCCCAAAAAAATATCGGTGAACATTCTGCTTTAGTTTGCGAATCGTCAATATTATTGCATTGACAATGCGGAAAATGCATAGAATTGTTAAACTTTCCCCAATTAAAAAGAAGTAAAAATTAACTGATTTATATTAAATTACTTTTTCAGGCTCAAGTTTAACCCTTGATTTGTCACTTTTTAATCAATATCAATTAAGTAAAGAAAAGTAAAATTTTTTTATTTTTTTTTTGTTATTAGCTAGGTGGACAACCGGCTGATTCTGACGTCTAGAGCAAACACCCTTCATCAGCACCCTATGAACTTTGGACGTGTCAAAAAGCTGGTTGTCCACCTAGCTATAAAAAAAAATTTACTTTTCCTTACTGAATATCAAATTGATTGAAAAGTGACAAACCAAAGTTTTGAACTTGAGCCTGAAAAAGCAATTTAATATAAATGTATGTAAATTATCATAGTTCAATAAAATGTTATATATGTACATTTTTCAGTGCATATGTTATGATTACAGGCGTATGTATATTTATTAGAAATTTTCGATTTATTTGTATTCACATATTTTGAGATCTAAGTACATATTTATAGGCAGCTGGAAATTGTTATCTAAGTATCTAGAAAAAATTAAGTGGCTCCAAGAATATTAAGAGTTTCTAAGTCTTTTGACATTTTCATAAAAAGAGTTTAAATTTTATCAAAGTTTCTTTTTTTATTTTAATTTTCCCAATTCTTAAAAAACGGAAAAAATTCAAAGAAATGACCCATAAGGAAAAAATCCATTCAACTCAACAAAACAAGTACTTAAAATTACCAGTTGCAAAATTCTGTACTTGAAGCTACCAGATGAACATAAAATATTTCATTTAAATTTACTTTAAAAATCGCTAGTCTTCAAATTTATAAGTTGAAAAATCTTCTAACTCCTGCCATTTGACCGTTGAACCAAACACAGAAATCCCCTAAAAATACCACAAAAATAAATTCTTTTCCCCTAAATTTTTCCACCCCAAATTCACCCCTAAAAGAAAGTTCTACAGCAGGATAAAGCAATCACTATCGGGACTGTTCTGAAATCACTGTGATTTAAAATCACGGAGGTGATTTCTTGGTGTTCTGAAAATCACGAGATTTAAGAGTTTTCGGTGTGCTTTTCTATTTTCGAAATCACGGATAAACAGCTGGTTTGCTTTGTTTACATACATAATTATAAAATTATAAAGAGGAAAGACTCGGAAAGTTAAACAAAAGAAAATAAATACAAAAACACGAGTGTTGCCACTGTTCTAAATTAGATATTTTTGTAATATACATACATAAATTTTTTGCTTTTATATCATTGAATTTACCAATTAAAATTATTCATAAAATGAAAACATTAATTATAAATTTAATTAAATTTTGTTTAAAATAATTTGTTTAATTGAATAAATTATCAATAATTCATTTGGCTCATACAATCAGGTAACCACAATATATTTTCGAACAAAACAAAACAGATGATTGCTAAAAAGTAAATCACGAAGTAAATTATGAACAGAATTATTTTTTTCTTTAAAAGCAAGCAGTGTCTTCAGTAATTTGTGAGTTTTTCAATTTGTTTTGTATAAAAGATATAATATTATTACATGAATAAGTAAAAAACACATTATATAAAGTACTCAATAAGTTTTTTATTTGGTTTCTAACAAAATAATTGTAAAACATGTGCAAGTGATTTAAAATCGGTAGTCGTTTACCTGACCGGTTTCAAATTGCGAAATTTCTAAAACATTTGTGCTCAGAATACTATTTCAGTGATTTCAAATCACTTTCATGAAAAGTGATTTTCAGAAATTACCTGTATGATACTTTTTGAATAGAAATATAATACAGGCCAACACTCAATTTGCTTCTTTGAATTTATCCAACGGATTCTAGTTAATTTGGATGCACTGAGTTCAAATCTGTAATCAGTTTGCCTCTATCAGCTTTAGTTTTCATGATATAGATTTTTTATACACTCCACTGCGACCTCCAATCAGTTTTTTTTAAAAAAATTTTTTAACAAAATTTGTTATTTACAGCACATGGCAGTTGCGAAAAAAAACATTTTTTCCGGAAAAAAAACTTTTTACCCAAAAATTTTTTTCAAAATTATTTTTCATGAAAAAAATTTTTTTGAAAGACGGGCAGGGCAGACGGTCATAATTGGAAATCACTAGTGGCTATATCATGAAAACTAGAAACAAACTAATTACAGATTTGAGTTCAGCGCACCGAAATTAACTTAGAAACAGTTGATGAATTCAAAGAAGCAAAAATCTTTTTTAATTTTGTCGGCCTGTGTAATTGATTAGCGATTGTTGCTTCACTGAAATAACACATTTTTAAAAATTTAAAGTTCAAAACTGATTTCCTACCAAATCAAAAAATCAGATTTAAGCACTTTATCCTTATTGCCACCGATATATGTATGTATGTATATGGTAAATATATAGAATGCAATTCTAGAATAAGAAGAAGAAGAAGAAAAAAATAGAAAAGAATATTTTTACAAGTGAGTTGAAGAAACAGAAAAGAAGCACATTAGAAAGAAGCCTGACATTGCCATGTTCTTTTGTCTGAGAGTCAGGATACCATAACAACTCAATGGATGTGTGCAATAACTTATGTGGAGGAAAAAATAAATAAATAAAGACAAAAAGAAGTTTTTATTTATTTATGCATATTTTTAGCGTATATGTATGTTGGTATAATAAATACACAGAACAGATACATATTTCTTTTTCTCTCATTTTATTCTACTTGAATCTGAAAAGCCTGTTGAAAACATCACTTTGTCACAACGCTTGATGTAAAAAAAGAAAAAATAAACAAAAACTTCAAAGAAAAACTGAAAATAGTAAAAACTTTGTTCTTAACTCCCCAGCTTTATTTGGTTTATATTTGTACACGCTCACAATTTCTTTTTTCCTTCACTCTAAAGCTTTTATGCTTAACCAAGGGGGAGGAAGGAGAGAAAGGGCAAGTGTGCATGGCAAGGAATCTGTTGGTTGGTTTTTGATGTTATGGCAACTTAAAGTAACATTTATTCTTCAAACCTCGGCATGGCTGACAGGACAATGGCAACAACAAAAACAACAAATACAAACAAAATTAAATGAAAAGGATCGCGGGTTCGAGATTCTTTATAATTAGTAGCAGCTTTGGTTTAGAAATAAAAAAATAATTAAAATGAAGAATAAGAGCAGTGGGAATGTAATAAAAAAAAAGTATGCGAAATATAAAATGTCACACATTTTAATTGTACCAGTTTTTTTTCCATTACACTGCAAGCACACAGGAAAAAGTTTGGATTCCAAACTCAATTTCATTCGGTTCGCTCGGTTTAAGTGGTCTAGAGATGCGCATTCAACTCTTCACAGGGATTGATTGTGCTAGTGTCGTTTAATTTAATAATTTGCCGCAGACGTGCCATAAAAGACGTCAAACACCATAATTATTGTGATCTTGTAGCCACACTTTGTGTTGCAGCGTTTGTTTCTATTATGCCGTCGGGTGTTGAGCTACTTTTGCATTGTGCTGTTTTGTTTCATACAAAAAAAGCGGCAACACAATTAAGTGAGTTTGTAGCGTTAGGTTTGGTTGTAATAAAACAAAATTAACAATTTTTGATTTTGCTTCAGTCAATGCCAAAAAAAGAGAGCTCCCGATTTGTTTTGTATTGTGGAATGAATTTTTGCATATTTATGTGCACTTCTATATTCTTACTTGCACATTTATGTTTCTATCCGTCACGAAATTTTAAGCCAAGTGAGGTATTTTTTTTTTTTTTTTTTGTCAAACAATAGTGGAGACGTGCAGATAAAATGGCTTCAAAAAATAGCAAAAACTGTTAATCTTGCTTCAAACAGAGCCGATCAGGCGTACTTGTTGTGGAACAAGCAAATCAAACTGTGTGAAGAGTTAGTTGCGTGTCTCTAGGCCACTTTATTTCATCGACTTGAGAGCGAAAATTTTCTATAGTTCGTAAATTTCTGGAAATCGGTTTGTATAAGGCTTGTGCTTTGCGAGCAAAAAACAGCTCGTAAATTGTTTGAGTTCGGCACAAACAAATTTTGATTTTCATGCAAACAGGCTTCACACATTTGTGCAAACTGGCAAACAACCCAAAAAAAAAAAAATGTAAAATGTTTGTACAAACTTAAAATTCTCTCAAATCTGTTGGCATAGTTTATTTCGCCCTTTAAGTTTTTAAAATAGTATTTTATTTTTCCCAAGGTATGTAGGTAAGTAAAATAAAATTTGTTTCTATTATGGATTTGATTTATACGCTTATAATTGAAACGCAAAATACATTTTATCAATTGAATAAATGACAAGTAAATATTGGCCTTTAAAATATTGATAATAAACAGTAAAAGTAACAACTGATTTTGATCGACAGAGAATATCGTAAAAAATTATACTGAATCATTATAATTTATAAGAATTACTTATAATGCAGTTGCAGATGTGTTTCCAAATCACATAATCTTTGAAAACGAAAATAGCTACACTTCAATAACATAAAATTGTATGTATGTTGTAAATCACACATGGGGTAGATAAAATTCTCAATACATATAATTTTCACACATTCAACGAACTGCACAAACAAATCAGTATAAAAAGTCACATTTATTCTTTGATTTTTATGCGAGGGTTGCGTTTTATGTTTCGGGCCATGGAAACCCTAGAGCTGCAATCTGGCAACGGACAGCTTAATGGTAAAATTGAGCATTTTTAAGGTTATACGTACTCCGAACGTTTTGCAATACGAGCGCTATTTGTGTTGTTTACAGTAACTCGAATTATCTCGAATTAAATCGAAAAACATTTCGTGCGATCAATTTTTACAACTTTGGACGTAGATTAGTTCAGCAGCAATGCCGGGATGAACTTAATTCAATTTTTGCCCATGATCGAGTTTCAAGGACCAGTGTTTATCGACGGTATGGTGAATTCAATCGTGGTCGTATTTCACTTCAAGACGAATTTGGCGAAGGTCATCCAAAATCAAATGTTTTGTTTCAAAAACCATTGAGGTTGTGCTCGAAATGATATTACAAGATCCTCATGTGACCTGTCGTGAGATTGAGACAACCTTAGGCATTAAGGGGACCAGCATACATGCAATATTGCATAAGCATTTGACATATTCTTGATGCTAATTTTTCGACCTTTGTTGTAAATATTTTAACTTAATAATTCAAGCTTGAGGTTACTTGTCTTTTTTTTTATAAAATGCTTGTTTAATTCAATATTTTGATACCTCAATGGGTATCTTCTTCCGGAATTTTTTTCGGTTTGCTGCTTTTTCAAAAAATTTTTTTTAACGATTTAAAAATACAAATTGTTTTTTGTTTTCTAAAATTGCTAAAAAAATAATTTTCCAAAAAACCAACGACATTTCGTTGATGCTAATCAACTCATCAGTAGACTTGAAAAATTCTTAAAATTTTGTTTGAAATTGAACTACTTATTCCATAATTCCCATGAACAAAATGATAATCAGAAATATTCAAACAAACCTTTAACACAGCAAACATTTCTTTTCGTTTTTGCAACTTTTACTTTTCTTTGCAACCTTCTATACAACGAGAATTTAAGAATTTTTCAAACATATAGACAGCTGAAAAAGACAGTAAACTTTTTGAAGAAGTTCATTTTTGGACCTGAATTAATACATTTCAATTGGCTCTTAAAGCAAATAAATAATTAAGTTCATATTACAATAAAGTGATTTTCGATGACTAATATTATGTTCTCTAATCCCGAAATATAAAAGGCAACCCTCGTATATGTATGTGCGTAATAAAAAAAATAAATAAAATACATTGAGTTAATGTGGTTGTAATGGACGGACGTTAACAAATTTTTTGCGTAAAAAATTTGAATTGCAATACATTTTAATTGCTTTCAACTTTTCTGAATAAACAGCATAATAATTTTGAATGCAAACTGAATAAAACTTGCCACTTGAACTTTGATTAAGCTCTTAAGGACGACGTGAGAGCTGTCAACACAAATCACTATTAAAAAAAAAAAATTAAAATTTGTCATATAACATCTATTTCACTCTGCTGAGTGCAGGCATAACAATTTCCATTTAACGATAGAACTCATGAATTCCAAACATTTTATAGGGCTCCAAATGGACCAACATGTTGGATACGTGCACATGTAGATTAACTCTCTAATATAAGAGTGAAATAATAAAAAAATATACTATATGCACATACATACATACATACAGATGTATGCATGTAAATGAAATCATTTTGTATGTTTGTATGATGAAACCAATTTGCAGAGTAAAGAAAAAGCAAATACGGGCGGAAAAAAATAATCAATAAAAGTTGGTATTAACAAACATCATTCTCATTGTATGTGCAGTACTCTTCAATATCATCATCATCATCACCCACATCATCTTCATCAACTGCGTTTAGCCGTCATTGTTTTGTTTGCAGGAACAATGATATGAATGGAGTGGTAAACAACATCAGCTTCTTTACTTTATAGGCCCCCCAAAATATACACACGTACTCACAATAATTACAATATAGAAAAAAATGAAGACAATAGACACAAGGATTTAATACCCAGGTATGTCCAACATTAAAAAACGCCCAATAAGTTTCAGAACAATAAAAGCGACATAAATTCAAATTAGCATTGAATTTTAATCGATTTGCATTCTTAACTATTTTAGAAATGCGATAGAAAATAATGAACAAGCCTGGAGTGGTATAGTGGCACTCGTGATCGAACACACTCGATAGTAAAACCAATTAAAGCAAAAACAATGTAAGCAAAAAAAAAAAACACACAGCATTCGATCACGAATTTGCTCGATCTCGAATGTGTTCTGATAATCATTTTGCTTCAAACCACGTGGTTTCTAAAAAGAAATTGCATTAAAAATCTGACTTTATGCAGATCTTTTATGATTCGGTTGAAAATGTTGTTCAAGACTTCACCAATAATACACATACAATTTTATCTTATTGAAGTTAACTTTTTGTTTTGAGTTTCGAGATAACATGATTTGAAAGCACGTGATTAACAAAACCAGCCTGAAAATAAAAAGCTTTTAAAAAGGTCTTACGGTTCAAAAGTTAGAGATAATTTCAGTTTCTTGTACAGAAGCACCCCTTGGCTTTTAACTCTTTATTGTTTTTGGTATTTGTTGTTGCAGAACCTGTGGTTGTATCCACATATGCTGTAAAAATTTCAGCTCTTTGGCTCTTATAGGTCAAAAGTTGCAGCTAATTTTAGTTAATTTCCACAGTTTCTTGTATGGGAGCACCCTTTAGTTCTTAATTTTTTGTTGTATTTAGTACTTGTTATTGTAGCGGCCGCGTAGTGACATATACTGTGAAAATTTCAGCTCTTACTGTTTGGGAGAATGGAGCCTGTGACGGACGAACGGACGGACGCACATAGAAGTCTCAGTAATAGAGTTCCGTTTTCACTCTACGAGTACGAAAACCTAAAAAATATGGGGTAGTTATTAGTAGAGAAGTAACAGGCAGTTGTAAAATTCTCCTTTCATTTGTTTGGTTAAACTGTTAATTCATTGGAAACATTTTGCAGAAAAAAATTAATTTTTCATACAGTTACCTTTTCTCCTGACTTGAACCTTTCAAAAGTATCGCCACCAATTAACAGAAAACTAATTTTTCTTACCCGTATGTTATGCGGGCCACCGCTAGTGAAACCGGTCCACTTGGGTCCTAGAAAGGTCCCGTTCTTACCCGTAAGTTGTAATAATGAAAACTGGCTGCCGGCCAGTTTATCAGTGACTTCTATTAAAGGTACCTTTAGCTAACGCCAACCTTATCGATAAGTCGTCATAATGGCCCAAAGTATCTTTAGAATATGAAAAGGAAAAATGGATAAAAACTACTTGAACAAAATTTTTACTTGCGCCACTCCTGTCAAAATCCATCCATTTAGGACTCCTTTTGTTTTAAACACTCTTAATGTTAATGTAAAATCAATGTTATCCCACTCCTGCTTCACTTTCAAAGTTTTTTTTTTACTGTCTTCGTAATACGGATGAATCCGTAAGAGCCATTGTTATTGCTGTTTGCTGCTCGTTCACTTAATTTACAGAAGAAAATGCTTTATTGTTATTCAAAAACGTACAAGGATGATGATTAAAACAACAACAACAGCAACAGCAACTGCAGCAACAATTCAGATGTTGTTTTAACGGTGGTGGCATTACGAGTATTTCGAATTTGGGGGGAGGGGGAACAAAGTTGGGGTAGAAATAAGATGTTTAGAAGAGATATTGTTTCGCTTTTTTTTCCAGGAATGACATTCAAAAATGAAGAACAGGGAAAATACATGTACATGTATGATTGAACAAGTTTTAGAAACAAAAATTTTTCACTTTTTTTCTGCGGCATTTTAGCAATGATTATTCATTTTGTAGTTTATAAAATAAATCTATATGCTAATGAAGTGTAAATGACGGCAAGAAGGAAGATACATAATGTACGACTGTTTGTGTGAGTTAAATAAAAAAAAAACAATTATATTTAATATTGAAACTTCTTCAAAAGTTATAAGCCTTAAAAAATATCGCTTTTGTTTTACTCCGTAAAAGGCAGAAAAAATTTAAAACAGTATAAATCTTTTCGTTAACCATAAACATTTGAAGCAAACGAATTATTCGATTCGATTGGCATTGATAAGCCTTTTTAACATTTAAGTTGTCGTTTCTTTTTTTTTTTTTTCGATTTCTACGTAGTAGCTTTATGAAACGTTTTTATTTATTTTTTTTTAGGTTTTTTTCCTGTCAGTATATTATAGTTTTTTTCCACTTTTGCAATTCTGTGCCATAAATCTCCAGTTTTTGTTGTTGCTGGTACTGTCTCGTCTTTATTCCTCTTTAACAACGAATATGAAAAAAACGCTTTTTAATCACCCTACACTTCGCTTTCACAAAAGGACGCTGTGTTTCAAGACATATTTCAAAAAGTTAAATAATTAATATAATCTATTTATCCTAGTAAACATAACCAAAAAAAAAAAACATTCCAGTTTTTCTTTTAGGAATTGAATTACATAATAAATTCTTTAAAATACCTTTCACATTAACCCTTATTGTGCTGGTGTTTTGAAGCCGTCATTTGCAAAAAAAAAAACGAAACTTTTCAAAATCTACTATAAGAACATCATTAAATTTCAATAGTAATTGACGTAGTTTACAGTCAAAATTGACAGCAATAACAAACATTTTCATTTTTAAACTAAACTAAAGACAATCAGGGTGGGTGATTATTTTGGCTCTAAATAGACCATAGTAATTGTTTTCTGTCTTTTTTTCTGTCCCTTTTACCGCCAACATTTCGTTGATGCTACTCAACTTGTCAATAAACTCAAAACAATTTATATACATTCAATTAGTCGTGGCCTGAGTTCGAAGCAAATTTGGGTTTGAAGAGCGACGTGGTGGTCGTGAAACAGCCATGGTATGTACCCCAGCCAGTAAGTCTTCAACTTTACTTTTCTTCTCCTCTTTAAAAATGTGGATCACTTCAATTTTATCACTTCTCTTCTTCAATTTTGAGGAAGTAAAAAGTCGATAAAATTACTTGTATATCACTTTGACACATATTGGGCGGTATCTCAGGCACAACTTGACGAATGTTGGATTTTAACTGCTCAAGAGTTAAAGGCTTATCTGCATAAACGCGGTCTTTCGCGTAGCCCCACAAAAAATAAGTCTAATGGTGTTAGATCGCATGATTTTGGTGGCGAGTTAATATTACACGAAATTACACGGCCAGGCGTACCAGTTGATAGGCGTACCATCGTCGTTTTCGAAGAAGTAAGGTCCAATCACACCTTCGGAACAGAGAGCGCACGCAACAAACAGTGACTTTTTCTGGATGTAATGGCCTGTCTTCAATTACTTGAAATACGAAAATTTTGTTTATGAACATACCAACCGAACGAGATATGTGCTTCATCACTGAAGAAAACTTTGTTCGAAAAATCGCCGTCCACCGCCTGTTGTTCAAGCACGTATCTACGACGTTGTGTGTGGTCAGCTGGCTTGAGTTGTTGTGTAAGCTGGACTTTATATGGATGCAGGTGTAGATCTAAATGCAAAATACCCCATAATGTGCCGTAAGACAGTCCTAATTCCTGAGAACAATGAGGAATCGACACATTCGGGTCTTTGGCAACATTTTCACTTACTGTAGCAATATTTTCAGCGGAACCGTTCCAGTCTCTTCAAATTTCTTCACAATTTTGCCAATTGCTTGCTTAGTTGGAGGATTATGTAGACCTTAATCTCCTCTTAAAGCACAATATGTGGCTGTGGCAGAATCGCCATTTTTGTGGTATGTTTTGATAATTTTTATGCGTCTTGTGTGATAGTTAAGCGATCCATTTTCGTCAATGTCAGACTTTCAACTGAGTAGAAAAAAATTGGTTTAACAACTTAAATTGACAGATGTCGAATTCCAGTCCTATACTTTTGAAACCACGCAATGGATAACCCTTTATATAAGTCATGTTTTAGGAAAAACGTGCAAAATATATGCATAATTTTTTTCTGGAAACGAATACAGCATAAGTTTTAAATTAGGTCAATAAATTTGTACAAATTTATCAGAATTAATCAATATTTTGTCAAGTTAATTTTACGTCGCAGGTTTTTTCTTTCGTATGTACAGTTATTGGCGCGCTATTTAAGGTGTCTTTTACTCATGTGTCCCTGATGTTTTGTTAACAAAAGCTTTGAAAATAAATTCTTGAAAAAAAAAGTAATTTAATTTCAATTCAGAAATCGTCAATTAAAAATTACACTTATTGTGAGCCGAACTTAATTACATTATCTTGGAATGCACTTGTGATGCGACCTTGTCCTGTCAGCATGACGCGTAAAGTGTAGAGACTTCTTTGCCGTGCAGTTTAACCAAACTTTTTGTGCCATTATGTTGGATGGCATTGTTATATATTTTACTGCTAGTAGATGTTGGAAGTTTTTATTTATTTTATTCTCCTCATGTGTTGTTAAGAATATACGGACATGCATTTTTTTTAGCATTTTTCTTTTCTTTTCGCTTTTTTTTTGTTTTCGTTCAATATTACATCTTCTATGAATGCAAAAGTAACTATACAAATGTTGCCAGTTGTCTACGACTTACGACTAAACTATTCGTGGACTACATACACATTCATTCTTGGCTAAAGTCTGTTATTTATATATAAATATTTTTTTTTTTTTTGCTTGTGCTCCTCTAAAGCTTGACGTTGTATTCAGCTCTCGACTTTTGTATGTGTATAACAATGGCAAAAAGTTGGGAGAGAAAAAACATTCGCAAAACTTTTAATGTGTTCATGTACTTGCATTGTGTATGTTTGAATACTTGTAGATTTTGGTAAAACAAAATTAAATAAAGGAAGAAAAAAAAAAACAGATATAGGTATATTAGGGCAGCCCTTTTGAAAGCATGTATGCCTATACTCAAGCACAGCATTACATTGTATTTGTTATGTTAAGCTACGAATTAAAAAATATTGCGATCTGGCTCGCAGTAAAAGTATTAGGAAATGCTAATTTTTAATATAAGAAGTGCTAAAAAAAATGTGCAAATTAAGACATCCAGAGTTCGTATGGGCGCTGATAAGAAGCGCAGCGGCTTCAAAGCAGCCGGTTGTCCGCCTTGCTAAAAAAAATTTTTTTTTTTTTTTTTTTCTTTGAGATTCCGTATTTGTGGAGTAAAAACGGCACTCTTTCGTTGAGACTACTTTGTCCGTTTGTGACAGGCCCCTTTCATCCTAACGGTAAGAGCTAGATAGCCAGCCGTTACAACAACAAATACTAAAAACAACAAAAACCTAAAACTAAAGGGTGCTCCCATACAAGCAGTGTTGGGCAAAATACATGCTCTGATGTATTTAAAATACAAAATACATGAAAGTTGTGTATTTAAAATATAAAATACAAATACTTTTTTTCCATGTATTTAAAATACACAATACTGCATTCCAAAAGCAAGTATTTGAAATACTAAATACAAAATACAGTGTAACAAAAATATGTATTTAAAATACAAAATACTTTTAATCAAAAAAGTTTTTATTTTCCTTCATAAGCACCAGTTTTTCAAAAGTGATATCAGACAAACAATCTCTTGATGGCGAATACAGAAACCCAGCTAACGATAAAATCTCAATGATTTCTTATTAGAAAACGATATTTTATTGAAAGACATATAATGGAATTAAGACATAAGTGACAACTAAAAAACGTTTCACCAAATGCTATATAACTATATATAGCCTATCCAAGCCAACATTTGATTGGGATTTTTTTCTCTTGTTCTACATTAAAATGTCGAACGCTGTTTTGCTTTGCATTTTATTTTTTCATTATTTAACTTTCTGACAGCTTGGCCACTTTCTCAATGTATCTGCATTCAGTTACGTTTTCTTTACACAGGTACTTTGGTAATTAAATTGTGGTATTGCTATTTTTTTGGAAATAAGACAGTAGCAACAATTTCGACTTTAGTTGATGTATGAATGGAATAATTTTTAACGCATATTTTTTAACATAAATTTAAAATGTATTTTGAAAAAAATGTATTTTGAGAGCACGAGTATTTGAAATACAAAATACTCAAGCGCTTAGTATTTAAAATACAAAATACAAATACATTCATGAGACGTATTTAAAATACAAATACAAAATACGTATTTCAAATACTGCCCAGCCGTGCATACAAGAAACCGAAATCAGCTGTAACTTTTGAACAGAAAAAGAGACAGAGATTTAATTAAAATTAAAATTAAAATTCTCACAGTATGTGTAGTTGCGAGGCCTCTAACACAACAAATACCAAACATAAAAATAAAGGGTCCGCCATCTAACGTTTTTTTTTTTTTTTCAACTAGTGCTTATTTCATGAATGGTAACACTTAACTCATGTCTGATTTGATAGATAATTAGTTTTATCCTTTTGCTGAACGAATCTGGTTGTGTATACGCTTCACTAAGTGGGCCTGCGATCGACTTACCGAAGATGCCGCACGCATACATTGAAAAGCCGACGCACCCAAAACGAGTCACTGTTCGGTGCGGATTTTGGCCCAGAGGCATAATTGGGCCATTTTTCTTCGAAAATAAGCAAGGAGTGGCCGTTGCAGTCAATGGCTATCGTTATCAGGCCATGTTGAACAAATTTTTGTTCACAAAAATTAAAGAGGAGGATATTGGCAACATTTGGTTTCAACAGGACGGCGCTACCGAGCCACACAGCCGAATGTTTTGCGCCGTTTTCAAAACAAAAAAAAGTTGTTTGGCGCACCCTTTAGTTAAAACCCGAAGGATGCCCCATATAATAGCCTCCCTGTGTCTGCTAGGTGAAATGAGCTTGTACGGCAATACGGAGCTCTTGCTGTATATGGTGGGTTCAAGAGAATTACAAATATTTTGTTTTTAGAGAGCCTCCTTAAGATGCCGCATTTGTCTTTAGGGTTAATAAGAAAATATTTTTCTAAGAAGCTTTAGATTTTCATTTTTTCTCTCCTCTATTTTTGGTTGTATCATTTGAATTTTATGCTGTTCTAGGTGCTTTTCTACTGCAATCCAAAACGAATTTCAGTGTTGTTGTGTATCTGCTGGATGTGTTCGTTTGCATGCCAGCAGAAACGGTGAAGTTTGCTTCTTAATGGGCGAGTATGGCTGTGTGTTTGAATATTCTCAAAGTTTCGTTCTCGTTAAAACTATTTTCGAGATAAACAAAAAAAAAAAACAAAAAAAAAAACAATGGATCCTGGAGGGTTTAGATGTTAAGTTATTATTGCCCATCATTTTGACAGAAAATTAATTAAATTGTTTGTTATTTTTAGATTGTAACTAAATTTTTTTTTGCCAAATTCGTGTGTAGCAAAAAATATCAAAGAATAGTTTTGCAAAAAATAGGTATAACAAAAAATAAGAGGTGTTTTTCCGAAAAGGCAAAAATTTCTTTGCATTTAAAAGGTTTCAAGTAACTTGGAATGTTACTTATAATTTAAGCATCATGTAACATACAAATAGGTATAATTTAGCTTTGCTTTATTTGCTAAATGCGTAACGAAATTTTCGTTATTGTATCCTAATTGTCCATTTTATGTGCCTTTGATCTTTTATTCCAAATCAAAATAAAACGAAAAATCCCGCATAAATGTTGCAGAATCATAAGCAATTTTTTTTGTTTGTTTGCAAAACTCAATCACTCTTGCAAGAGATTACCGTTTAAAATGAAACATTAAACGAAATTTGGCCAATATAAAAATATATGGGGATATGTAAGTAGAAAAAAACACCGGTTTCATTCAACGTCCTCTTCATTCAGTCAGCCACTTGAAAAAAAGAAAACAACCAGAAAGAATAAAGTGCCTACACTCGAATGAAGAAATACAAAACAAAACATTTTCTTTTGAATATGGTATAGTTAACAGACATGTTTAAATATTTTATTTATTTATTTGTTCAAAGAAAAGAAAAGTGTACAAAAAAAAAAACACAAACAAAAAGTGTACAAATGGCATTAATAAGAAAAAGAATGATTCTTTTGCAGACTACCGGTATTAAGTGATATTAAATGTTAACAATTCTTCAGCAAACATACATATGTACTTCCTTCCCATTTAATACCTGAACACAAACGTCGATCTTGAAGTGTATAAAGTTAAAGTAAAACACACAAACGGTATGGGTATGTTTGGGTTTCGTAAAGCAATTAAAAATCAACGTTAAAGAGAATGAAATAAAAAACCGGAATAATTCCGCGCCAAATGGATGTTTAACCCCTTAAAAGCGGACTGCTTCAATTTTCATATATCATACTGTTTAATATTTATAAGCTGTTGGTAATCGATTTAACAAATCACCACCGGCAATTTACTTGCATTTGCTTTCACATATTTTTCTTTTTTTATGCATTACACTGGAAAACACTCATAAATTTTCCAGACTTGCAAGTGAATTTTCGCCGAATATAAATGAGACAAATTGAGAAGTTTTAAATGTTACTGTATAAACACTAAAAACTTCAGACAGTTAAAAACCAAAGGGTGTCGGAATATAAGAAACTGCAAAAATTGGCAATAACTTTTCAACTACAAGTGATAGGGACTTGAAATTCTCACAGAATGTGTGCTTGGCCTGCAACAATAAATAAAAGTAAATTAAAATCTAAAGAGTGCCTCCATACAGTAATCTGAAAATAAGCAGCAACTTTTAAACACTAAAAGATAGGAACTTGAAATTTGCATAGAATATGTAGTTGTCTCGTCATTGCAACAGCAAATAAAAAGCATAAAAAATACAGGATCCGCCATCAAACGTTTTTTTTGTTTTCAACTAGTGCTTATTTCGTGACGCATTTCTGATTTGACAGATAATTAGTTTTATCCTTTCGCTGAACGAATATGGTTGCATATACGCTTCGCTAAGTGGGCCTGCGATCGACTCACAGAAGATACCGATTTTGCAAAAAAAAAAAAAAAAAAAAATCATCTTTTCAGATGAAACTCATTTTGATCTTGGCGGGTATGTAAACAAGCAAAATTGTTGCATTTGGGGCACAGAAAACACGCACGCATACATTGAAAAGCCGACGCACCCAAAACGAGTCACTGCTCGATGCGGATTTTGTGCCCAGAGGCATAATTGGGCCATTTTTTTTTTTTCAAAAAACAGCAAGGAGAGGCCGTTACAGTCAATGGCGATTTTGAACGAATTTTTGTTTAAAAAAATTGAAGAGGAGAATATTGGCAACATTTGGTGACACACAGCCGACGCTACACTCGATGTTTTGCGCCGTTTTCAAAAAAAAAGTTATTTGGCGGGCCCTTTATTAAATCGAAAGGGTGTCCCTTTACAAGCAAAAAAAAATTTGCTTTATTTTTCGAGCCGTGTTGGAGAGATACTTGAAATTTTCAGAGAATAAACACAGATATAAGTACGTACTACAACATCAAATAATAAGTACAGGTTATGCTAAAACTTAAAGGGCCTCCCCATACAAGAAACTGTATTTCACATATGTATACCTATTTAAAAACATTTACAACTGATTTCTAATAAAATTACAAACACGAACGGTTTTTTGTCTGCTAAATAAAATTTCTCTGGCCTATGCACACTAGTGTAGACTCTTTGCTGTGCAAGTCAATCACAATCACCTGGCTGAATTATTGTATTTATTATTTTCAAGTATAATTATAATTATTTTTGTTCATGCTCATGTTCTTCCTATATTACTTTTTTGATTGATATTAATTAAATAAGACAAAGAAGACTTCAAAGACATATGGGTGTTTCCATGGTTACGCACGTGACATTTGTACACGTTTAATTGTTTCGAATATTATAAAAATATAAATGGGTTGGAATTGTTGAATGGAATTTTGCCATTGTTACATTTAATGTGATGAGTTCCTTTCAAAAAGTATATATATTGGAAAATTGAGCACTGGGTACCCAAGTTCCATGCGATCAAAGTTGACTTACGCACGTGACAAAAAACGTAAGTGCCTTTTAAAGCAGCATGAAATATTGCAAAAGTAGGCGTATTGTAGAAGATTTTTATTTCGGAAAAAATGTTTTTATAAAGGTTATTAATGGAGCTTTATAATCATGGTTTGTTCAAAAACTAGTGTGCATGGGTTGGCTAAGAAAAAAAAATTTTTTGATTACGCACGTTACATTACGCACGTGACACTTTTTACCTTCATACATATTTTTGTAATTTAACATATATTTTCAGAAGTTTTTACCATCATTTAAAATTATTATAAGTTAAAATTTTTTTTAAATAATAAAATGTCAATAGTTTTTTTTTCAATTTTCTGTGCTTACGAAAATTGTGCGAGCGTTTTGATTTCTTAACTAACGGTGGACCATTTCATGGAAATACCCAACTAGTTGTTTCGAAGCCGCCACACTTTCTCGTCAGCACGCGTCCTTATTTTCAAGCTATTTCAAAACCCGAAACAAATGTTTGCCCCCCTTTACGCTACACATATTAGCTCTGTTTCTTTACTTTCTGGGCATAGTTTGGTAAAATGAGAGTAAACTATAATTTCTCTCAATAAGAGACAAAAATGCACAACAGTACGGGAAAGAATAGAAACAAATATTTTGCCACAAAAGAAAACATCAGGGTTCTGACAGCTGAATTTATAAAAAAAAAAATTTAATGTATTTTATTTAATTTGTGTAAAAAAAAGTTTTCTTTAAAAAATTAAAATTAAAAAAAAATTAAATTTTAATTAAATTTAAATAAATTTATATAACTACATACATAAATAAATTTGTAAATATAAACATACATATAACAATCAACAGTTTTTACAGAATGCTTTAAAATATATTTTTAACACTATTTCCCAATTTTTCTGTTAGTTTCCGCAAAACATTTATTTCTTCTGTGTTTATTGTTTTTTCTTTGAAACAGATGACAGCTGAATGAACTACTTGCCCAAACTAGCCCGAAGAAAAAGTACGGAATGTTTCGTACAAGAAGAAGAAGAAGCATATTGTTCTCTCACAAATACTCTCATTTGTCCAATTTTAAAGTACCGGAACGCTTTTCGTGCAAATTGGGATCCCAAAGTAGAGTAAAGAAACAGAGCTATTATTGTTGCGAT
The DNA here is from genome assembly GCA_963662145.1 of Sturmia bella. Classification (NCBI taxonomy): domain Eukaryota; kingdom Metazoa; phylum Arthropoda; class Insecta; order Diptera; family Tachinidae; genus Sturmia; species Sturmia bella. The sequence continues at coordinate 36,782,711 of OY759168.1, read as the reverse complement.
TGATATTAATTAAATAAGGCAAGGAAAACATGAAAGACCTAGTTGTCTACCAAAGCTGGGAGACAGCTAGCGGTTTCGATGCCGCCACACCTCTCGCCAGCACTCTTCCTTGAACTCAGAGTCTCTTGTTTCTAAAGCGACATGCCTGCCACTCAGCCACCCAAGTTGTGGTACAGGTTCTGTCTAAATTTAAATAAAAGTGTCTGTATTGAAATTGTGTTTTAATGCAATTTTTTTTTTCATGCAGGCTCCAAAAGGGTTATATGTAGTATGTACTTGCTATTTCCCCACACATTTTATACCTCTTTCCCCTTGTGGATAGTAGCAAGCGTAAAGCAGAGCAGCTTTTTATTAAAAAAAAAAAAAATTGGTGTTATTTAATGGTCATGAAAACAACATTAACAGCCATAAACCAAAACACAATTTAAAACAAATCAGTGCAGAAAACACAAACAAACAAAATAAGCAACCAAAAAACGCGACGACAATTATCAACACAGCAACATTAACGGCTTCCCAGCAGCAACACCAGCCAGCAAATGTAACAATAAAAAAATATGTCTGACAAACCAACAAAAAATACACAAACACTTGAGTCTAACAATAATTCATGTCTCAAGTGTTGTTGAAATGGAGTTTTACTTTTTTTATTTATTTTTTTTTTATTTTGCTTAATATTTATAATGTTGATACTGCTGCCAATGTTGTTGTTATTTTAAGAGTTTGTTGTTTATTTGTAGACAGGCATCCATGCAACAGCAATGAGTTGCATAAAGAGTTGCTTTCGTTGAACGGAAATAATAAAAAAAAAAAAAAAAATTGGAAGGAGGGTTTTAAAACAATTCAAAAGAATAACAAACTTTTAAATAAACTGTTATTTAACTTCTGATGATGCATGCACACATGTACACTACATGTCTTTGTAATTGGTATGTAGGTATGCAAAATTTCTCTGGCTGTCGCAATATACTGGCCACATTTCTACGCACTCTTGATTCCTAATAGTTTTTACCGTTAGTTTTACATTTTATTTTAATGAGGAGATCATAAAAAATAAGCGCTCATTACTACTTGTACATATGTATGTACATACAAACGTCCATAAATATTCATCAACGTTACAACAAACTAAAGTGTGTATCCAAGCATAACCAATTTTAATTATCTTGGAAAACAAACCCATATGTAGGCCAAACACAGCAACAATATTTTTTTCAGAAATTGTGTGACTTGCTACAAAATTATGTAACAAGCTACTCCTCCTCCAGTCTACATACATATTTTGAGCTCCAATCAGAAAATGTTTTATAGCAAGTAGGAAATGAAACGATGAGAGGCGAGTGAATACGAGTACGTACTCGAAACTTTTCTCTCGATACCAATTACTTTTAGCATCGATATTTTTAATCGAGTGTCAGGTAGCTATCGGCCAAAAAGTACTTGCATATAATTAGTATTGAATAATAAAATAAAACGAAATCTTGACAACATAAAATGTAGCAGACAAATCTGAGACTAGAACAATAAAAGTTAAAAGTTGTTTGTGCTTTACAAATTCATTTGCATTTGTTTTCCCAAACATGAGTATATGATCCATCAATATACGATGGAATTTATGTGTCAGCAATTTTCCCGATATACCAGCTAAAATTTCGTTGTTATTGTGTCATTATATGTACATGATTCTACTTGTCGCAACCATGTACGCGACAACAATTTTATATTGTCAATACACATGCGAAAGGTCGTGGCAAACAAGATATTTGTATTACAATTGTGGTCTGCGTAAACATAGTTTTTGTGACAGTTTGATCACTTTGTTGTCACTATCCATGAAAATTGAAATATGATTACATTCATTTAAAAAATAAAAAACAATATCTACCACCATTTCATAATAAACATTTCAACAAGCTTTATTTGTGATAAACATGGCAGTTTTGATGTATCAAATGCTAACCAAATAATAAACAAAATATTGTTGCTTTTAACAACGTTTTTGTTGTTGCCGTTGACAGCTAATTTTTCTCCAATTTTTGTTTTGTGATGGAAAATTTGTGTGTGCTTATTAATAAACATTTTTCATTTATAGATAATATTATGATTGATATTCAATCATAATATTGCAATGCCTGGCCATAGCATTTTCATTTTCAATGACAATATTGTTATTTCCTATCATATTATTATAAATAAATTCAGTCTAGTACCAGGCTGGCTCGCACACTGAGGGTTTCGTACGTATGCGTAATGTACGTGTGGAATGACATATATTGTATAAATTTCATCTTGCTGTCTCTTACAGCGTGAGAGTTATGTTTAACAGTTACTTTACGTTGCATGGGGACACCTAGTAGTTTTCGACTTGTTGTTGTTGTTGTCATTTGTTGTAGTAAGGCATCTGGGAATACATACACTGTGCGAGTTTCGGCTCTCTATCTCTTACAGTTCGAAAGTTATAGCCAACTGTTACTTTACGTTGCAGAGGGACATCTGGTAGTTTTAGAGTTTTTATCGTTTTTAACATTTGCTGTTGTGGAGCATATGTGAATACTAATATATTATTCAAATTTTATCCCTCTGTCTCTCACGGTTCGAGAGTAACAGCTAATTGTTACTTTACGTTGTATAGGGACACCTGGTAGTTTGCGCCTTGTTGTTGTTTTTAGCATTTGTAATTACATACACTGTGCGAATTTCAGCTCTCCAACCCTTACGGCTTGAGCGTTATAGCTAATTAATACTTTTCGTTGTATGGGGACACCTGGTAGTTTTCGACTTGTTGTTGGTTTTGGTATTTGCTGTTGTAGGGCATATGTAAATACCTATATAGTGCTAATTTCAGCTCTCTGTCTTTTACAGTTTGGGAGCTACGGCTAATTGTTACTTTACGTTGTATAGGAACACCTGGAAGTTTGTGACTTGTTGTTGTTTTTACCATTTGTTGTTGTAGAGCATCATACACACACTGTGCGAATTTCAGCTCTGTATATTTTACGGTTCGAGAGTTATAGCTAATTGATACTTTTCGTTGTATGGGGACACCTGGTAGTTTGTAACTTGTTGCTGTTTTTAGTATTTGTTGTTGTAGCAGCAAAGTACAGCAAACATCCTGTGGAAATTCCAGCTCTTTAGCTCTTACTGTTTCGGAGAATGGACGCTGTGACGGGCGGGCGGACATAGAAGTCTCGGTAATAGGGTTCCGTTTCACTCCGATGAGTACGGAGTCTTAGGGTTACCACATTGCTGTCAAATTTAACTATAATAATATCATGAGGAACGATGTTTTTTTTTAAATTTAGCCAAATGAAAACAATGTAGTTGGATTTGACAACAGCATAGTTGGAACTTATTAAAGTATGGTTAGAATGGACAATATTATGTTTGGATGGGACAGCAAAGACATTGTATTGTTGGATGCCACAACGATATTGTTGAAAACGACAAGATTATGATTGAGTATTGCAACAATAAAAATGATTGTTACTTTTTGAAGTAATAGTATTTAAAAATATAAATTTGCCACCAGATACCCTGTATTATTTCCTTAAAAATATAGGCAGATCTCCTTTTACCCAAAATGCGTAAATATCTAATGGGCAATATCTAATCTTGAGCAAATTTCAGCTTGCACCAATTTAACGAAAAAAGAGTCGTATAACTAACATTGGTTTCCCGGCATCAAATAATCATTTTCATTAATAAAAAAAAGTGATTTTTGTAAAAATTAATTTTTGACCTTGACTTGGCTCAATGGAGACAAGAACTAAAAACGATACAAAAACTTCACTCAAAACTAATGAAAATATGTATGTCGAAGACTTCAAAAAAAAAAAATAAATAAATAAATAAATTTCTCATTTATGTGTTTGTGTGTCAGAGAATTGCGTGTGGTTTATTAAAATTGCAAATCATCATGTTTTAATTTTTTAGTTTTGCGTGATTTTCTCTCCACATTTATATACAAATTCCTTGCTGATGGCTCGTTCACATTTTTTTCTTTTTCTTTTAGGTTTGTTTGTTTTCTTAATGAGTTTGCTTATTATATTCAAACGAACATACACATATTTTTATTGCAGTACATGAACAGAGTAAATAGCACTTAAAAATCATTCAATTAAAATTTCAATTTATTAGCATTTTTATCGTAAATAAAACAAATAATAATGGCCCCACCAACATTTCTTTTGTAGGTCATTTCAATTTGATTGTTCGTTCGTTTGTTTGTTGTTTCGTTTGCAGGTGGATTTGTTTACTTTTTATACTGCACCTTCTTAAGTGCATGAAAAGAAATTGGTTTCGAATTGATACGACTGATTGATAACACAAAATGTGCAATGTAATTTGAAATAATTTTAATAAATTTAATTCAGTACACTATATACATACATTTTTGTAGCAAATATTAAAAGAAAATTGTGCTGGAAAAAACTTTACACAGAATAATTAAATATGTAGGTTCAGGAAATTCCAATTGATTGATTATACTCCCATTGATTTTTTTTTATTTGATGCCTGAGTTGTAAAATTGATATTTACGTTAAGGAAAAATAATGCAAGTAGCTTAACTCAAGTCAAGTGACGATTAGAGCGATCTAGAGCTGAGCGGATTATATGACGAATAGTTTGGGGTTGCAAACACGCTATTCCAATTACTCGACATCGTATGGGTACAGGGCATGCGGGTATAACTGAAAATGACAAGGCGTTTAGCTTCGTATAGACGGTTGTCAGCTCATACAATATTGTAAGACTTTACAACGTGCTGGCAATCTGCTGGAAATACAAAATTGTCAGCAGTAGGAAGATTATCAGTTCAGACCATTGCAAGAAAATCTTACAATTTCATTGCCAGACAATAAATTTAGCTACCAACAAAAATTGTCAGCTTACACTGATGTAAGATGTATAAAAAATTGTCAGCCAATTGGCATTATCAAAACACACATACACACACATGCCATTATTCATTTTTTATTTTTCTAGCTCAATAACCAAGTTTTTAATTTTTTTACTCTCTTTTCTGCAACTTTTTACTTCTCTCTTTTTACTATTCTCTTGTTTTTTTCTCTGCCTTTCGTACACACACATTTTTCTTTAATATTCTTTGTAATTAATCCGACAATGACGCCATTGTAAGGTGTTGAGAATTTATGCATCTTCCAAAATGCCAATGCCTGACAATGTATTAGCAATGAGGATGCCAAAGTGTTCAGACGATTGACTAAATCGTCACACAATTAATTGGTAGGTAGGTATGTGGCCTGACAATGCTTTTGCTTACAATATTGTCAGGAAGAAATTGTAAGTTCTCACGATTGGTTAAAAATATTCTATACATTTGCTGACAATATTGTAAGATCTTGCAATCGTCTATACCTAGCTTTTGCCTTGTCATTTTCACTTGTTTCAAGATAGAGATGTGCGGTTGTCGTGTCGTGAAAATGATCGTCATTAAATTTTAGAAAAATCTTGCTTCAAGATAGAGATGTGCGGTTGTCGTGAAAATGTTATTGGTTTACAAAACAACTTTCACGCATTTTTTTCCATTATTTTTCTATGCAGATTATATTTTAGTTTAGTTTCTACTATACATGTAAAATACATTAGACTGAGTCGATTTGTGTGGAAGGTAAAAAATGTAAAAAATCGTTGGGGGAATAATTCCATGAATAATTTTAAGCCTATAAGCTGTATGTAGTGCAAAGCCAAAAATTAAATCATTAGTTAAACCTACGAGTATTGTTTTTTCATACCCCATATAACTTTTTTGTTTATGAACACAAATCAACACCGTGAAATCGTTAGTTTTATGACATTAAGTTTGAAAAGCATGGATTGCAAATAGTAAATAAAATGTTAGAAGAGAAAACAACGATACGTCTATGCAATGTAAATAAGCCGATTTTTCGCTGTAATACTCCAGTTCGGCATGATCATGCGTTGAAAAACTTTTTGGATAGTTATTACATTACAAAAGAAAATAATTCGGAAAACAGCTGATTTGCAAATTAAGTTGCATCATGCATAAAATTATGAAATGCCCGTAAAATGCGGGTGATAATCTGTTTTGTAGCGCTGTAACAAGTGAAGATATTTTTGACGTCAAGGCCGTTATTAAAATGAAAGCATAGACGCTTAATTATCCGTTGTTCGCGTGGCTGAACGACATCACTGTGCTCACAAGCGATGAGGCCAAATAAAGTTATATATGCTACAATATTCATGGTTATGCGAAATCCCCATGTCCATAACGAAGTTTGTTAATAAGATACAAACAAAATCATCCTTAACAAAAGTTCTATACAATTCGCAATAAGTGCCAAAATGTCCTAGAAAACATGTTTTTTTAAATCGTATATACAATTTTCGATAATAGTTATAAAAAAAGTCCTCTGAGTTGTTTTTTTTTCAAAGAAATTCTTCAAAATTGAAATTGAAACTTTCTCGAAATTGAGTTTTAAGACCCCGGCTGTTGTGGTCGGTAGCCACGGTAGTATGTATTATAAATAAAATAAAATTTTATTACATTTGTATTTTGGTTCAATACAAATGTGATTCATGGTGAGAAATTTTTTTTTTTTTTTGATTTTGTGAGTGAAAATGCGTGATTGAAAAAATTTTGCTCGTGAGCGTGCGTGACGTAAGGCCCAAAAAATTAGCGTGCGTAAGGAAAATCATTCTGATTATGAGCGTGCGTGACTACTCACGCGCACATCTCTACTTCTTACCAAAACTGCTTCAATTTTATTTTTCCTTTATCAATATTAACCAAAAAAACAACTGTTTTATTGTTCCTTTTGGATGCTATTTCACATCTCACAAGACTGTTTGAACTATTGCTCTTTCAATTTTAATTTCTTCGTGTTCCAATGACCTGTAGCTTTTCTTGGCAATGAAAAACATAAATAAAAATAACAATTTATGTCTTTGATGAAATTAAAATTCAGACAGAAAATATACAACAACTTGGTTGGCTGAGTGGCAGGAGTGACGCTTTAGAAACATGAAGATCTGGGTTCAGGGACGGGCGCCGACAAGATGCGTGTCGGCTTCGAAACAGCTACAGGGTCCGCCATCTAACGTTTCTTTTTTCAACTAGTGTTGATTTCGTGAATGGTAACACTGAGCTCATGTCTGATTTGACAGATAATTAATTTTATGCTGCCGCTGAACGAATATGGTTGTGTATACGCTTGAAAAACGCTGGGAAATATTGCGACATTACTTTGAAAATCATGGTAATGTTGCAGAATATGTGCGAAAATTGCGTACGGATTTTGGAAGAAGAGAAGCACCGTCGTCAGCTCCGTATGTTCGTTATCTTGTGGCAAAAAAAGTGAAAGAAACTGGCATCCTCATCGATAAATCAAAGCGCGAACAGCTAAAAACAGTGCGTACATCCGAGAATATTGCTGCTGTGGCAGAAAGTGTGCGTGAAGCGCCATCAACATCAATTCACCGTCGTTCTCAACAATTGAACATCTCGGAGACATCATCTCGGAGCCGTATTTTGCATAAATACCTTGGTATGACGCCATACAAAGTCCAATTGGTTAAGGAGTTGAAGCCATTTTCAAAAAAAAAAATAAAAAGTTATTTGGCGGATCCTTTAGTTGACCCCCAGCTAAAACGTCTTTGATGTGTTCTTCAGCTTATTTAATTAATATCAAGTACAATAATAATAACATGGAATGAACGGAAGCCAAATAAAAGGAATTTTATTGCGGCAATGTGAGCAACAGGATTATGAGATTTACTTTTAAGCTTATAGGCTTTTTACACTTACTCACATCTTACATCTTTCATCATTTTGGCAAGATGTTAACATCTTCCTATACAAATTCTATATGAAAAAAACTCAACATCTTTACAAGATGTTCATTTCTCATTTTGCTGTATTCAACATCTTTCGATTATTTTAATGTCATCACTAAAAAGAAGTTAAAAGAAATGATAAAAATTCATACCATCACTAGAAAATATAAGTGTCAAAAATTTTTGCAATGGGCGTGAACGAACAATGTAAGTAAATTTTAATTAAATTAAAAATAAAAAACACATTAGAAAACACATTTTCCTGAAGAAGATACACAAAGGCGTATCGAAATATCGAAAAATTATCAATAAATAGAAAATATATTTATTGAGAATTAAGTGACCTTACGCTCATTTATAAAACATAATAAATTTAAATAAAAAAAAAAAAAAAAAAAAAAAAAGGTCGAAGAACGAGTATCCAGAACAATTAAAAATAAAATAAAACTAGTAATACAATACTTTTATTTATATTAAAAAGGAATAAAATACTTCGTGTTGTGTAATGTTTTTTAGTTTGCTCAAATACGTGAAATAATATTTGACAAATGAAAGATGTTGAAAATGTAATGTAAACAGCTTTTTTTCAATTTTCAACATCTTCAACACACATCTCAAAGATGTGAGTAAATGTAAATCCGCTATTAGACTTAGAACTTGCGTTTGAAAGCACTTCGTTCGATTCTTAAAACTTTCTTTTCAGGAATTTATGTGTTTATACAATATTTTTAAGGCTCAAGATTCGATAACGCAATTGATATCATTTTCAAAGTCGCAAAGAAATCTTCTTAGAAATAATTGATGCTTGCAATATTTTTATATTGACCGTATTACATGTTAAGTGAATGAATAAATAAATGAAAGTAATTGTTTCGGCTTCAATGTTTACGCTGAATGAAATTCTTGAATACTACTATGCCGTCATTTACAATGTACATACATATCTATTTTCTTATACGAGCATTTGTGTGTTTCTTTAGGCAAAGAAAGTTGTCAACATTCAATGTACAAAACTCGTTATTTATTGACCTACTTTGCAACAGTTACGATATTACTGCAATTATATGTAATAATTTTTATCGTTTCAAAGCGTCATCTTAGCTAGAATACCACTAGAAATACCTTAAATAAGATACTCATCAAAATCCAAACAGTCAACTAATTCATTACCAAATCTATGCGTATAAACATGTTAATTGCAAATTAATTTCAAGTTGCATGCAGTTACATTTGGAAGAATATATGTATGTACGACATACATTTAATACATACAAAATTATAATAATTAATCAAGTATTAGGTAAAAACAAAAATTTAAATAATACAAATAAAAAGGAAATAAAAAAGCAATAAACTGTTATGAGTAGAATAAAACTGCCAGTAAAACAAGGTCAACCGGCATTTGGCATATTAACAAGAGCCAGACAAAATAATTATATTATAGAAAATCTAAACATAATTTATAAAGCTAAGCACAACAACAAATTTTGTGTATTAAAAATAGCTGGAATAGATAAACAATAATATTAGAAAATATTCTCAAATTTTGCATGTACATATACATATGTATATCCTAGTTTTGAGCACAAAAACAAATCATTCACAATTAATACGAGGCTTCATAGCTCCTAAAGCTGGTACGTGTGACTTCCAGCTATTTGAAACAGTGTGCCATTGTGCACTACTATAAAAATTTATGGCTTATGAGTTTTCTCAAACGCCGCATTGTATGAGTTGTTATACATATACATATGAGGTATCATCAAACGAGTTTGTTAAGAAAAGTTCCACGAAAGGTTCCGTTTTTTCTATGTTTTTTTTTTTTTTTTTTTATTAACTCTTCTGTAAAACCTCCAGCACAAACAATTCGTTTATGAATGATAGTAGCACTTTCCGTGGTAGATACTTACCGTCTAATTCATAAGAATTATAACAGGTTTATAAAGCTCTTATTTGACAGATTTTCCATACAAATATGTCAAATAACAGTCTTATAAGCCTGTAATAATTTTTATGAATTAGGGGGTTAATTTTTCACAGACTCGCCTGTGAAACATCTCGAGGTCTTTTTGGATCGTAAACTAACATGAAAGGAGAATATCCAGGCCATATCCATACGCAGAGAAGTTGTAGGCTCGACATGGAATATCAAACCAGGATCAGTAATACGCCTTGTGAAATGGTTATCAAACCGATTTTCTTTTACGGAGTACCACTATGGTGGCCATCGCTGGAGCTTTTATTTACGAGACTTCTGATAAGGTCGCACGTATCACAGCATTGTAAACTGAGGATAATACCCACTAAGACAATATTATTTTCTGCTGATTGCCAGTTCATTTTATGGCAAGAGAATTGGCAGTGAGGCCAAAGCGAAGTGGGCGCATGCACCTCCAGATACCTGAGATATGCAAGATTATTGAAGACCAGCATTTTCTAACAACGAGATTCCATTAGCTAATTGACGATGAATCTTCACCGAACACTGGTTGTAAAAGTTTGCACACGAATGGCTCCAGGGTGAAAGTGCCTGAGGGCACTTGTGCATCGAGGATTTTGGCGTTAGGATATCTTTTAGTCCCCTAAATGTGTATAACGTTTTGCAGACAAAGATATCGACCATAAAGAAGAGATACCTGTCCGTTAAGTTCCACGATATATACGATAGAAACATTTCGATCAGGGTTTTATGGAAAAATTGTGCTTCAGCACGTGCGCTCTCGATATGAATCTCGAGGAATTTATAGAACCGTTTGGGTTCAAGAAGTTTTCGCATAAGGATTATTTTGATACGTTAGGTGCCTTAGTGTCTACCTCTTACTGACCTCGGAAGATGTTGACAGGATGAGGACGAGAATGAGACTCTGCTACATACACCTCTTTAGAACTTGCCCTGAGCAGGGACAACTTCGTCGAAAATGTTTGCATAGAAATAGCTTCAGTCACCTTTTGGAGATGTCAATGATACGTTTCTTTCCTTTTTTAGAAGTGGGGCATAACTGGATCCACCATATTACCTCATGCCTATTCTACACTATAACACTAAAGTTTTTCCGTCGTCCTTTCTCTTACTCTCCCACCATCACTATCTTTTCCGGGTTATTACAAAGATATCGTCGCGTAAGGGCCCCACATGGGCCCTTATAAGAATTTCGTATATTCGTCCCACTCAACGTGTTACACTTGAAGTTTTGCGCCGTTTTCAAAAAAAAAAAAAAAAATATTTGGCGGACCCTTTATTTTCTTTGGATTTGAGGTGACAGACGCAATAAAAAATAGTCTGGCACTGTATAACATAAAATTTATTTTTTTACACTCATCCTTTACAGAACTCGTTTATACAGATAAACAACCTGCCAATTAAGTGATTTGTGTTTGCGTTTACATCCAATGAATTAACAATTAAACTATTAGTGGTTACCTGACTACTTTTGAATAGCAATTAGTTTCGAATTGATTTCAAAACATTTGTTTAATAAACATTTAAATAATGGCATTAAAAACAATGACAGTTGTTCAAATTAATGTATGTATAAGCGTATCCGATGGCTTGAAGTTCAAAACAACCATCAAACAACTTGTGACCAAGTAAAAATGTTTATGAAATGTGTACAAATAAAACAAAGTGATTTAGCGCATAATACCCACAAAAGAGGGTGCGAAATTATCAAACATGTCATCAAGCACGTTGTTGAAACGCTGTGGAATTAAAACACAACAGAGAGTGAAGAACGTAAAATTATAACATAAATGAGATGTTTGAGAGGAAATCAGAGAATGACCGAGAACATTTTTTGTAAATGAGCAATAACAACAATGAGAGAAGAGAAGGCAATAAAAGGACATGTTTTTTAGATACTTTATTTTTTTGTGGAAAAATCGAAATTTAAACTACAAAAAAAAACCACTCATAAAATTATGAGCTCAAGTTAAAAGTTTAAAAAGTTATTCAATTGTTTTTAAACACTGGCCGGTAGTTTAACAAAAAGTTTTGTTTATAGTTATAAAAAGTTTACTATTTTCTTTGTTGCATTCGTTCTCGAAGTTTGAACAAGAGAAATGGGCCCAAATAAAACAAACACCACTTGGAGTTTGTGGTACTTGATATTTGTGTAATTACGACACTACATCTAACTCCAACACACCAATACAATTACAAAAACAAATACACAATTATTGTATGAAATATGTTGTATGTATCCTATAGGTATCTTTTATTTTTGAGCAATGTGTGGTAAAAAGATTGTGTGTATTATTTTCAGGTTTTTTGTTCGTTTCGTTGGCTTATTTTGTTTTTGTGGATGAATTTTCTCGTCATTTATACAGAAAAAAAAAAATAGCTAAAACAACTCCAATAATAAAATCTTTTAGACTTTGAGGAATTATAGGTACATATAATGATTTTTTTTGTTGCAGAACTTCCAAGAACTACACACACACAAATTTATAGGCAGATGTAGGTAAGTACATATCTAAATATTTTATAGATAGATGATTTTAATAATTGAAATTAATTTACTCACTATATACTTGAGGAAAAATTTTGAAGTTTTAGCAGACAAAACTGGCAAAAGAATTTTTTTAATGTTTTTATTTGTTTAGGTAGATATTTATTTTCTAAAAACTTTTCGTTGATTTCTTAAAACATTTTGAATTTTTTTTTTCACTCACAAATATTTCCATGAATTGGGAAGATAAAATTTCTTTCGATTTTTCAATAACTATTTAATGTTTTTCTTTTTTGTTTTATTTAGCTCATTAAAATTAATCAAATTTCTTTTGTTTGAATTTTTTTCATTTTGTATTAATAAATTATTTGTGACCACTAGATTCTTTTCTGCCGATATGTGTATACTTTTTTTTTTTTTTAATTATACGATTTTCTTAAAAGCGATATGCGCGCGGCGCGTTATTTTTTCTTCTTCATAAAAATATTTTCTTTATTTGTATACACATATAACAAAAACAATTTGTTGTTGTATTCTTTTTCAAGTTAAATTAATTCGCATACAAAAAATTTTATTACACGCGAGACAAATAGAATTTGTGCTGCCATTCATTGCACCCCGGCACGTAATACTAGTTTCAGTTAACCACACAAAGAATTTCACATCCCGTCATCGACATTTCGTACGTTCTTTCTCTCCGTCTGCTTCTTCTTCTTCTTCTACTTCTACTAAATACTACTACGTACATACAGGCACACGTATGTATGTATGTATGTTTGTAGCAACAGTGATTGTATCAACAAACATAGATACAAAACGGTATGACGGTCGTTGTTTTATTCTCTCATCGTCATCATCATCATCATCATCGCACGGTTGTTGTTATTTCATCAAAAAAGAAACACAGCAATAACAACAGTCAGGAATAAAACACAGGAAAATTACACAAAAACAAAATAGTTTAACAAACACACACACACGCACACACAATCTGTAGCTCGCTCACATAGATACACAAGTGGAAACACACGAAAAAGAATCAGTTGGTATCATTACACTGGTAGAATCACATACCAAATATTAAAATCAACAGCCAAGAAGAAACAATTTTCAAACCTGGTATAGAGAGCATACTCATTCACTTGCATGCCACTCACTCACTCAGCGGCAAGTCAGACACAACAAATCAACCAAAAAGCAAAAGTGTGGCCAACCATTATTATACACGTATGTACATATGTTCGCGGTAACGGCAAAATCAATTACAAAACAAAAACATTGCGTGCGCGAAAAGCTCTTTACTCATTTCGTTTAAAATTGAGTAATACTAGCAACTTGTGGCTAGATTTAAGCATCCTCCTCTCACTCTGAGCTGTGCCAATTTCGCTGGTGATTCTTCAATGTCTACAAAGGGACGCGGACATTTTGTCTTCAGATTCCAGCTACCTATCCAATTGTCATTGTTCGATCAGCTGGGGAAGGGCTTGCCACGGTGTATAGCTGCAAGATGCCTACACCCTCTTGGTGAATAATATGGTCACTTGGGTCAGAAGACACAACAAGTTGCATATAATGGCCTATCATACCCTTCCTATTAATCTAACCTATGTGTACCCTTATCCGAAGGTAGATCGGTGCCAGTGCGTTGGGGTGGCTGTTCTGTCTGGTCAGAACAGAGGTTGCGGACACTTCTTCGGCTAAAGCTTTCTTTCTGTGACAGTAGCCGACACTAAAATATCGCTTGAGAGATATATGTAAACATATCGGGGTGCTGTTGCCTTGCAATTGACTCTGTATGGTAGTCAACTATGCTTGGCGGGAGCTATTGGGTCAAGTTAAAAGGCTTATAGTCTCTATGGCGGACTTCCGACTACCTGGATGGGATGCTACCGTACACAAAAGTTAGATAGTTTCGATCTATTTCGATCAAGCGCCTTGATGGATGAATTGGTAGAGTGTCCTACTAAGAGTCCACGAGGTCACAGGTTCGATTCCTGCCGAAGGCTTTGGGTGTTTCTGCAGACACAAGACTTCGCAGTTTTGTGTTTGTTTGAAAAAAAAAATTAATAAGAATTTATGTTATCAACAGTTGTAAATAAATTGCCACCCGAATTGCTGTTTAACCAGTGATTGATCTTCTTCGAAGTCATCTGAAGAATTGATGAAAGTGCTTATCAGAGTTTGTATTTAGAGTACGATTGGAATGTAATTGGAAGTCAATTCAAGCGAATAGCTAAACTTAATCGACGACTACCTACAGCATTAGCCCTCTAGGTGGAACAAACGTTCCACCTTCAAATTAGGCCATTATGGTCGGTGCTAGTGTGAACCCGGCCCCAATCTGTCGATTGTTCGTTATTTTACAAGGCTGGCCCGGTGCATTTGTAGAGAGTGTAGCAACGTCAAGCATGCCGAAGTTTTGAATAGGAGAAAAGAACCAACCTATATCTTTTTCAAGACGCGCGCGACTCTGGAAATGTAAAATATCTGGATAGTGACCGAAATCTAGCACGATGTTGGACTTCAAACGAATGCACCCCGTCATTTGCAATATTCTGGTAGGTGATGCGCATATACGTACTGAAATGGCGAACATCTTCGCAAGGCTTCTTTGGCCTTCACAGGAATCTCTTGACATGAATGGAAGTACATGCATGGAAAGGGAGATTAAGTATGCCGTGACTTTTGTACACCAAGAGTGAGATCGTGTTGAAATGCCTGGAAGGCTGGTGCTGTAGGTAGTCGTAGATTAATTTTAGCTTGAGTTGACTTGGAATTAGATTCCAATCGTACTCTAAATACAAACTCTGATAAGCACTTGCATCAATCTTTCTTCTGATGGCTCCGCCTCTTGCAAAGACCGAAGACACAGACCAAATCTTTCTAGTAGGTGTCACGACGTGAAACTCATTTACCCACTGAAATGGCGAACAACTTCCCAAGGCTTCGTTGTCTTTCACAGAAGTATCTTAAATGGCAAATCGAAAACAACCACCGTTAAGAAACATTAGAACCACGTTTGTGGTGTTGAGTATTGCAAAAAATTTACTATAAAACCGGCTACTACAAGCCTTAGGGCCATAAGCCGGATCTACTTTATGCTGTGTACATGTCGACGAGCTTTAAGTTTTTGTGCAGTGAAACTTGTAGCACACAATTACAATGGTTGTAAAGGGGCTCGATGGATGGATTGGTAGAGTGCCTGAGGTCACAGGTTCGATTTTTGCCACAGGCTCTGGGTGTTTCTACAGCAAGCAACTTTGAACTTTTGTGTTTGTTTACAAACAAAAAAAATGTCTTGACAGCTTTATAAAATGCTTCGACATATCCTAAAGCTAATTAGCCGAATCCAAGTTTGGCGCCATTTACATTTGAAAATAGAAATGTTTGATAAAAAACTTGCTGCTGCAGTTTTAACTAATACAAAAACCATTTGAGCAACAGTTTAACTTGAAGCAGTAGTGATACATTTGCATATCACGTATTGACAACATTGACAACATCCTCTTTTATTTTAACACACAAACAACAAATGCATGTACAATATGCAGGAATTGAAACGCAAGAAAAGAATTCGATTCCGCCACCGTTACAGAACTACCAGAAGTGGATTCAAAAACTTAACAAAGAAAGAAATATGAAGCATAACAAATCCACAAAATTGAATAAAAAAGAAACGATGAACGAGAGCATAAAGTTTTGAATTTTTATTTTAGGAACTTCGATTTTAAACAGACTCAATGTCTACTGTCTGTGCATTTAATAAATAAAAGTGGATGTTGTTCTGTGTTTGGAACGTACATATACTCGTAATCGCCGTGTTTAATAAATTATGTATAATTTTCCATGTTTGAAAAATGTGCGCTGTATATACTACGTGCAGGTTTGCAACTGCTGTGAATAAAAAAAAACAAATCAACTTGGTTGTTGGCATTAAATATTTAATGTTACAATTAAAATGTTTGTTGTATGGTGAAGTAAAACTGTTTGCCATAATGTGGTATTATCAGCAACTTTGTCCAGTGTAAGAGTGTAAGTTAAATCCATAAATTATCCGTTCGTGGATTTTGCACAGTAAAAGGGAAAAAGGAATCGCTTAAAACATACAACAAAATATTTTCCCGTCAGAAGTTCAACACATGCAATTATTTATTTTTATTTTTTTTTTTGCCTTTCAATTAGTGTCCGGTTTAAATTAGGAGGATTGGTGGGTGCATTTATGGTTTTATTAGCTTTCACTGAGCCTGGTTGGTTCAATGGCTAGAAGAGCTAGAACATTAATTTGCGAGGACGCAAGTTAATTCCTACTAAAAGAGTTGGCGTGCGAAATACTGAATCAAGTGCTGGGCAAACAGGACCTGCTAACAGCTCCAGTGAAGGTGCTGGTTCGGTTGCCCAAAGCTAGACCTATACTAGTTGTGAGGCAAGTACCATTTTATGCCATACCCTACTTCACTTTTATTCTCAGTCGGGTGGTTTGTGAACTTTTGATCAGAGCGAACACGTCCGCTTGTGATGTGTAGTCGTAATAGGTAAACGCATGCATTTTGTATGGGCTTATTTAAAAAAAATATTCCATGTTTATTAAACGTTTATTTGACAAATATGTATAGATATTTGCCAAATGAAATCTTACTAAACATGCACCCCTATCGTGAGTAAAATGTGACATTTTTATTCCCACAAAATTTTCATTCCCCAAGTAGGGAAATTTGCTATCATGAATATTATTATGGGCACATTTGGGAAGAAGAAAATATAAATACAAAGGAAATTTATCGAAAATTTGTGCGTAAGTAATGTAAAAAGTAATTAAATTTATGTTTTATAACTAATAAACAGAAATTTGTAGTTTAAAAGGTAAAAAGGGTGGTAAATAAATCGGAATTTTCATGCCTGTTGAATATTTTCAAAGACTCTCTGGCGGAAACAAAAAAAAAAAAAAAATTGGTATACCGCCCAAAGTAAAACTAAGCGTATGCTTACGTTTTTTTGCAGCGGGTGAATACGAAAAAAAAGTGTTGGAAGAGATTACGAAGTAGGAATGGCGCAATCCACTTTTTGCCAAGTGCTCTCTAAAGAAAAATCTCTGCACAGAATGGATAAAATATCCATGGATAAAACTCCATTCATGAACTTTTTTAGTTCTTCTCTAAGCAAATACCAAAATTCGGCCACCACATCTTTAGAAACCTTCACAAAACCACATGCAATGGGTCGGTTATTTTGCACCCTATTGAGAAGCATGTTATTGATTTAGACCTAAAAATAGTTTTCAGCTAATTTATATGTCCATTAAAATGTAGCAACTACTTGCATTTTTTTCTAGTTCCCCAAAGAAAATAAAATGAACAACTTAACACAAAAAAAAAAAAAAAAATGGAAAAAATGTCTTTGAAAAGTCCTTTCACGATAAGTGGAAATTTCGAATGGAAACACATTTTATGGGAAAAGTTATTCATTATCGCACTTTTGGGAAATGATATATTTTTAAAAATAAGTCCGTCAAAGTATACGTTCGTAATAGGTCTTATCGTGGTTATAGTGTCGTCTTTTTGTTCAGTGTAGTCAGCATTTTGCAATACTGAAGAGATTTCGTTAAATGTTGTTAACTGGATAGTGTCGACGGTATATACACTGGACACAAAACAGACACATTAGCAACAGTTAATTCTGACTTATTTAGCTTTTGCAAAAATAAATGTTCTGTTAATTTTTTATTTTTTTTGCTTAATCAAACGTCCACAAACACCCCCCATTTTAATTTTTTCTCCCACCAATCCCTCTTTCCTATTTTCCTAGTTCCAGCACAATGCAATGCATACCTAAGTGTCATATTCTGAGTACTGGT
Source organism: Sturmia bella (assembly GCA_963662145.1). Classification (NCBI taxonomy): domain Eukaryota; kingdom Metazoa; phylum Arthropoda; class Insecta; order Diptera; family Tachinidae; genus Sturmia; species Sturmia bella. The sequence goes on along the minus strand of OY759168.1, from coordinate 36,764,594 downwards.
CTCAGTCAAAAAAAAAAAAAAAAAAAATTATAAAAAAAGTTATTAAATTCAAAATGGTTACTTATATACTTGAATTTTCTATGAGTCCAATTCTCTGGCATAAAAACGATTTTAAAGGAAACATTAATCCATATTTCTTTTTATCAAATTTTATTTTTGTGTTGCCTTTTTTCAAATAAATACTTTTTTATGTTTTTAATCAAATGATCATTGCTTTGATTACAATTCGATACAGTTTTAGATGCCTCAGTTGTGTGAGTGAGTGAGTGTGTGTGTGTGTGCATAATAAACAATAGAAGTATAAAAAGTACTAAAGACGGCCGGCCATGTTCTGCAAACAATTGAAGGTACATTTTATTGTGAAATGGGAAACAATTCTAAGTAAACAAAAAGCCAATTAATTGTCCGCAAAAGAAAAGAAAGGAAAAAACCAACAATTTTTATATCTTACAGACACATCAGTCAAACAAACCAAACAGCCAACGACCATTAGTCTTAAACGTATGTGATGTGTCAAACATAAACGATGCGAATAATTTTCAGGATAACAACAGGGTTTAACGCACACAAATCCTACTTGCTACACTATACTTGGGACTGACGACACCGATGTATCGACTTACGAAAATTCACACACATGTACATGTTACAATGTCTGGCTTGAGCAAAGAAATAAAAAATGAAACATTCGGATAAAACAAAAAGGTAAAATAAAGCAAGACAATGTGATAGAAAAAGGAGTTTAGAATCATCTAAATCACTGATATGCGCAGGCTGGCTCTAAAGTTGTTCGAAAGAATGTTCTGAAAATCACGTCACTCGAAACCACATAATTTCCAAACAGAAATCGCATGAAAACGCTGACTTGATATTATATTTCTGTAATTTCTAGATCTACAACTTATTTTTCAATATGCAATTTTATCTTTTTGAAGAAAACAAAAACAAACTTAGTTATTAATTTGGCTTTAAGAACCAATTGATATGTAACGGGTTATCCATTTTGCGGTTTCAAAAGTAAACGTAAATAAAACACTATAAAATATTTTTTTCATAATATTTCTTTTTTATTACAAAGTTTAAACGTTGAAATTATGTGTGAAACACTACATCATTTAAATGGCCACCACGCGAACTGTTGCAAGCATTGATTCTTTAGAGGTAATTTTCGACCACTTTTCGACACTTACTGGGGCGGTATCTCAGCCATAACTTGACGAATGTTGGTTTTTAAGTGCTCCAGTGCCTAAACACGGTCTTTCGCATAGACCTACAAAACAAAAGTCTAATGGTGCCAAATCGCATGATCTTGGTGGCCAGTTGATATCGCCACGACGAGAAATTACGCGGCTAGGAAATGTCTCTTGCAATAGGGCCATATTCGCTCGAGTTGTGTGGCCTGTGGCACCGTCTTGTTGAAACCATATATTCTCCAAGTCGTACTCTTCAATAGGAGGCAAACAAAAAGTCGGTTATCATATGACCATAACGCTCCGAATTGACGATGACAGTCGTTCCATCGTCGTTTTCGAAGAAATAAAGTCCAACCACAGCTTCGGACAAAAGAGCGCACCAAACAGTGACTTTTTCTGGGTGTAATGGACTCTCTTCAATTACTTGAGGATTCTCAGAAAGCCAAATATGACAATTTTGTTTATTAACATACCCACCGAGTGAGAAATGTGCTTCATCGCTGAAGAAAATTTTGTTCGAAAAATCTACGTCTACCGCCTGTTGTTCAAACACACATTCCATGTATCTACGATGATGCGAATGGTCAGCTGGCTTCAAGTGTTGTGTGAGCTGGACTTTATATAAATGTAGGTGTAGATCTAAATGCAAAATACGCCATAATGTGCCGTAAGACAGTCCTAATTAATGACAACGATGAGGAATCGACACATTCGGGTCTTCGGCAACACTTTCACTTACAGCAGCAATATTTTCAGCGGAACGAGTGAAACATTGAACAATATTTGTAACCGCTCCAGCCTCTTAAAATTTCTTCACAATTTTGCCAATTGCTTGCGTAGTTGGACGATTATGAAAACCATAATCTCCTCTTAAAGCTCGATATGTGGCTGTGGCAGAATCACAATTTTTGTAGTATGTTTTGATAATTTTTATGCGTTGTGTGTGACAGTTAAGCGATCTATTTTCGTCAATGTCAGACTTTCAACTGAGAAGAAAAAAATTGTTTTAACAACTTAGTTTAACAAATGTCGAATTCCAGTCCTATGCTATTGAAATCACGAAATGGATAACCTTTTGTAAGAAAATACAACACAAAAACAGTTGGATAGCTTAACTTTCTAAGCAATGGGTTGTGCTACTAACCCAGATATTGTGAGGTGAAATGGCTTGCTCTCACAGTGACGTAAATTAATTCACATCTCTGCTCTGGCAAATTACTTAAATAACGCCTTAGTTATACCAATTTATTTACTTGTCAGAGGTGAAACAGGTGACTTAGGTAATGACATGCGATGCTAAGGTATGCGTTTAGGAGTACGCGAAACAATATGAGTTTAGGAAGCCAGCAAACACATACAGAGTGAAATGTACAAAGCACACATTTTTTTTTTTCTAGGTTGGTATAAACGATTGAAATTTTGTTCATAACATTTCAATTAAATCCGTTCCTCGTTCAAACGCTACAAGTGCAACAAGTAAAGTATTGCCTGCTTTCAACACCTGGCTGGCACTAAATACTTACATTATTATCATATATTCATTACTTAATTCCACTATTATTGGTCATCAAATTTTAAGCTTCGCGCAAAATTTTAAAGCCTTTGCTACTAGGCCTCGCAGGCTACAAGGATAAGCGAACAAACAGCAACAAAAACAGTCAACCTTAAAGAACCAAAAAATACACAAACAACTTTGGGAATGACAAAAAGGTTGGCCAAACAATTATTATTCCTCAATGCTAGATATTGTCTCGTAGTTGTTGCAGTTTTAATGGATACATACAAGCAGTAAAAACAAGAGAAAGATTGAAAGAAAACAGCGAAAAAATAACGTTGTTAGACACACAACCAAAAAAAAAAGAACAAAGTGGAATATGAAACAATGAAAAATATTCCCACAAAATAAAGAAATATGTAGAGAAAAAAATAAATAAATATTTTTATTTAACGGTTAGTCATTTATATTACACCTACTTGTCTGCCTGCATTCATTAACAAATACATACATACATGCAATACTCGTAGGCATAAAAGAATAAAGAAAAAATAAAATTGTTTGCATGCAACACCGAACATTTCAGGTGTTTTTCTCTATAATTTTATTACAAATCAGTTTTCACTTTATTTCTATTTTGATAATACGTTTTTCACAAGTGCGCTCGCTGCACACAAGAATAAAACAAAACGCCGAAATAGAAAACAAAATCAATGTCATAAACATTCAGTTTTATTTCCATACATTTAACCCAAAATTAAAACAAACAAAAAGCATAAACTCTCACGCGATATTCAAAAGTGTTCAACATTATTATTTTATTTTTAGTTTAGCAGACATTTTTTATTATTATTGTTTTTTTTTTTTTTTTTTGTATGAAACGACTGAATAAAGTCAGTGTGTTTTGGGAATGAGTATTGTTTTTTTTTTTTGTTATGAAATATAAAAAATATATTTAGCCGCTGGGCGTGGCATGACCTATAATTGACCAAAGATCTGCTGCACAGTTAATTGTGCGTGACCACAGATTTGCTTCCGTAGCCCTTAATCAGCGCATTCAACATATTTTTAAGGTTTAAAAATTATTGGAAGAAAACATAATAAAGCCCTCACAGGTAAACCCGCATTGCACACAGATTTTGTAGGTCTAGCCTCAGTCGATAATACGAACAATTTGGCTCTTTACTCACGGGGTAAAGAAGTGTAGAGTGTTCCAGTTATCTTAGTGACCAAATTTTAATCATATAGCCCTCTGGGTAAAGAGATACGGTCCGTTATGTGTACCCTCTACCGTAGTACCCACTAGTAGTATATCAAAGTTTCAGATTGACTCTACGCTGCTCTACCTGATCAACTTATGATCTGGAATGTTGTAGTTAGCACCGAAGTATCGCTCGTGACGATATAGTATGCTATATGTTGGCCAGGAGCTGGTTAAAGCCCTGAAGCTATAGTGGACTTAAAACTATAAGATTGGTAAGATAAATCAATTGCACTATGTGGAGTTGTAATATAGAAGAGTTGGATAGCTCAACTTTCCAAGCAATAGTCCCTTGCTTGGGATTATTGGAAAAAAAAATATTTTATATGTGTTTTATTTACGTTTACTTTTCAAACCGCAAAATGGATAACCCTTTATAATATCCACGGATACTGTGCGTAAATTGTTGCTGATTATTGTGCTGTTGGCCACAATCTCTGATAGTCTCGGCCAATGGCCAAATATGTGGCAATGGCAAGTGCTACTGTCACCTGCGAAAGATAGAATAGGACTGGAAATTATAGACAGTTATAGACATTATGTAACAGCCACTCTTCTGGACACCAGGAAATGCAGCTCTGGCTGTTATCGAAAAGCTTGATTTATTATTATATGTACATATATAAATGAATTTTATTATACAGAAAAAAGAGAAAAGTCATGTCAGAATCCACGTGTGAGAGTTGAGGAGATGACATGTAAAAAAAATTTTTTTTTAAGATAAAAAAAACTGATGGTCCTAAAACCAAAAAGAATTAAAACACTAGGTCATTTGAATTAATTAATAAAAAATTGAATTTGACTAAACCCGTGTTGTTAATCAAAGGGCCATCGCGGACTACTGCCGTGAACACATTGGAAAACTACGAAAGAGAGTAAAGGAAAAAATAGAACCTTGAATCTTGAACATAAACAAGCTTATGTACTTGTTAATTGATCTCGTATAATCCGCAGGCAAATGGAAATATTTAGGTATATTTAGTGCCTTCCCCTTTTCATAGAAAATTACTGTGCAAAGAATTTGAAAAGTAAAAAAACAGTCAATTACTGCTTTATTAGTTCTGTTCACATCATGTTACACACGTGTATCTTTTTGTCTTCTGTTTATCTTGCCAGACTTGAGTTGATTGTCTGATAACACGAGTACTAGCGCTAAATCTACAGCGATTTTTTCCCCCATTGAAGTGAGTGCTGAAATGCATATTCTGACATACACACATACATATTTTGAAAATACAAAAAGAAAATTCTATACGCCACTCACAAGGTGTGCGTGAGATAAATTATCTTTCAAATCGTGTTAATTGTTTTCTGTAGATAAACATTTTGTTACTGTTGCTGGTTGTTGGTTGTTGAAACATCAAGAAAAAACAACAACAAATAAAACAAAACGAAATGTGTAGCTGGTGTTTTCGCTAAATGAAATGGACATTTTTATATCCATGCAATTTAATTGTATTCTATACGTTTTTAAAATCCAAAACAATGTTTATTTGTATGACTGGTTTTGTTAATTTCGTGGTCGTTTTTTTTTTTTATTATTTTATGCCATTATTTGATTTTTTAATTTTTAAATGTAGGTATTTGTGTTTGTTATTTCGTTGTTTTGCTTTTTTGTATTTTTCTTTGTTTTTTTCCCCCATTTAGAGTTCATTGGTTTGGAAGACTTTTTGTTTGAGTTGCTGGCGCTTTGCAATTTTATTTATATGAGCGATAATAAGACATTAAATTCAAAATAGAAATTACAAACACACATGACCATAAAAATTAAACTTTGTGTATAAGAAAAAAACCTGAACAAATAATTTGTGTTTGTATTTGATCCTATATTTTTATATTGGAGTGTTTTGTCTATTGATTCTTGGTCGATTAATGGTACAAACAATTTTATAAGAACAATTGTTCGAGTAATTTGAAATTGTTGATTAATCGAAAAATGCTGGCCGATTAAATGAGCAATAAGAAAGAGTTTATAGTTTTTCTGCAGAATATGGATGCAACTTTCGAATCTGACTTTATGCTACATTTGGACAACAAAAGCAGTCACCCTACTGTCAGTACAATAATACTAACAATCGAGCCTGAAGATATAAAAATATACGCAAAAATATGGCCTGGCGCCAAATCATTTTTATAACTAATGCAATATTTTGTTGTCCCAATGTAATGAAACGCCAGTTTGGAAATTCCCAAGAGAACAAAACTGAAGCAAAAGTGTGAAAATTTGCAAGCTTCGAAAGTAAAGTAATGCCAAAAAAATAAGTTGGAGTTAGATGTGTGTGAAGATAAATTCGAATTTAAGTCCCGGACACAAACCAAATTTTTTTAGCAAAGACAAATTTTGAAGTTAACAGAGCACTGTTAACGACTTAACAGACTATATTTTGGAAAATATGAAATTTCTAAAAAAAAAGGCTAGGAAATTTTTGGAAAAACCAGCACTTCAGCGCACCACACACCATATACAAATGGTGGCCTGGAGGGTCCTCTAAGACTCCTGGTGGGTGTAATATCTGAAATAATCTTGGGAATCGAATAAAATCAGATATCACACCCACCAGGAGTCTTAGAGGACCCTCCAGGCCACTTTTTGTATATGGTGTGTGGTGCGCTGAAGAGCTGGTTTTTCCAAAAATTTCCTAATCTTTTTTTTAGAAATTTCATATTTTCGAAAATATAGTCTGTTAAGTCGTTACAGTGCTCTGTTAACTTCAAAATTTGTCTTTGCTAAAAAAATTGGTTTGTATCCGGGGACCTAAATTCCGCGACCGTGTTTCTGTCGCGGCAATGCTGTCAAAAATACCTGCAGTATTTTTGACCACAAAAACACGCTTTGCATGCCCGAAAGTTTTTCATTCGGGGTTGGAAAAGCGAACCTGAACCTCTGGATGAGCCTATGAAGAAGTTAATAATTGAATTCGAAGGCATTATGAAACTTCAAGCAAACAGAAAGTACATCGTGTATTTCATAAAAATTCTGGGTTTCTAATTGATTGCAGTCATGACACATTTTGATCGATCGAATAAATAAACAAGTGAGAATGCAATATTCGGCAGTGCCAAATCTTATACGATGGTTGCCCTTCATGTTTGGAGACTTGGCAACCTTAGTGTAGCAGTCTGGCAACTGACAGGAAGCTATTGGTTCCTTTTCTGCTTTAAAATTATGTGAAGTTCAATTGTACCAACTTTTACACACCTGAAAGTGCGAAACAAAACTATAACAACGGGGTTTTCAACAGGGACGTTACAAAAGTACAGCGACAGGGACAGCAGACGACGCCATATTTCTTGCTGCTCTTTTGACACTTCTCTTCAGTAGGATTTGCCATTTCATCATGGAAAGATATACGAGTCGAATTTATTGAGTCGAAATTATTAAAATTTACTCCCGAAATTCGGATTCAGTGGCCTCAACGTTAAGAGCGCTACATCCAATTTATGATGAGCTTCATTTCTGCCTGAATGGCAATAAACATAATATGCATTATTGGTCAGGCAGTAATCCCCACGTACTACATGAGTCATGATGGCATCCCAAAAAAATTACGGTTTGGTGCGGTTTATGGGCCGGCGGCATCATTAGGCCGTACTTCTGCCGTGATGATCATGACCGGCACGTTACTGTGAATGGGCATCGCTACCGTTCAATGATAACCGATTATTTTTGGCCGCAATTGGATGATATGGACTTGGAGGACAAGTGGCTCCAACAGGACGGCGCCACAAGCTACACAGCGAATGTCACAATCAATTAATTGAAAACCAAGTTTGGAGAACGTTTTATCTCACGAAATGGTCCAGTCGATTGGCCGCTTCGGTTGTGCGATTTGAAGCCGTTAGACTATTTTCTGTGAGGCTACATGAAGTCTATGGTCTATGCCAATAAGCCAGCAACGAATGATGAACTTCGTAGAAATATCTATTTATGCTTGAAAACCGTTGAAAATTGGGTTCAGCGTCTGGACTTTTGCAAGCGTGCCCGTGGTGGCAGAAATTGAGTTCCATACATAATGGCATTAAACGTGCTTTTACAGGAATAAAGAATTTCATTGATATCCAAAACCCTGTACATTTATGTATATTAAATGACTTTTAAACTGGCTCAAGTTCAACCCTTGGTTGGTCACTAAAATTGTTTCTTAAATAAGGATAAATTCTTAGGGGCTTATTCATAATAAATATTTGTATGGAAAATCTGTCAAATAAGAGCCTTACCCCCGATTTTTGACTTGGGATTTAAATACAAAATTAGTAAATTTTCCTTAAAATTTAAGTTGGATTTAAAATAGCGTTCTGTTTTACAGTCTAAAATTATTTTTGGTAATTAATTGTAATAAAAGTACGGCAGCACAATGTAAGTGTCAAAAATTATCGATAACTCAATAAAAAACAGCTGTTTAAACAAATTTGGAAGCAAGTGAAATTGTGAAAAGTTTAGAAAATAACAAATTGTTTTGTAAAAATTATTAAAATGAGTAGCAAAAGTGATAAAAGGACTCCCAATTTCACTGCCACAGAAGTTGATTACCTTCTGGAAATAATAAAAAATCAAATTATGAAACAAACAAAAACATGTGCAATTTTCTTAATTTGCAGAACAAAACCAAACTGTCAAAATCATATGGTAGTACGAAAAACTTAAATCGATTTTAAATGGGCACGGCAGGCCGTTTAACTTTGATTTAAATATCAACTGTTTGACTCAATTTTGTATTTAAATCAAATTTAAATTGAAATGGCATTTAAAATCCAAGTCAAAAATTGGGGGTTATAAGCCTGAAATAATTTTTCTGAATTAGGGGGTTACAGCTTAAAACTAACATTTAGTAGTTGTTTATTTTTCTATATGTATTTCAGTAATTTGAAGCCTGATGTTGCTCATTTTTAATACCGTGCAAGAAAATATGGTTAGGAACAGATTACTTCAAAATTAAGGTCAGTAAATTGTCTAATGGCTTCTAAAATGGCGTTTAAGGAAAAGTGTTTTTCGCGAACAAATTTTAGTGAAGAACATTTTAGTGAAGAGTATAAAAATGTCTAGTGTTATCCTTTAATGGTTCGATCTAATTTGCATATTGTCAGGTGTAAAATTTTGCATAATTATTTGCAACAATTACTTTTTAAGGACTCTCAAAAACTTTTCGTTTTTTTAAAATGATTGATGCTATCTGATGACTGCTGTGTTTTGCATCGATTTTAAGTGGTGCCCATCTCCACTTCAAAGAGACCACCCAGATTATGTTTTGTAAGAAAACTACAAACTATGGCAACTGCTGTTAATACCACTTTTTTATGTCAGGTCCTTTTAAATTTTTTTTTTTTTTTGCAACTCTCATGCTCTCGTGCATGATGTCGTGTTTTGTTGTTGCTGCTTTCTAACAAAATTTCTTTGCCACTCTTCTTCTCTGAGACATTATTTAAGTTGTTGATTAATCTCATTTCGGCTTCCATTTAAACAATCTTACGAGCGAAAATATATACATAAAGAAGAAACAAAAATAAGGGCAAAGTGGTTATTATGTGCCGCATTTCTTGCTGTTGCTGTTGCTGCTGCACTTATTATGGTTACCAGATGTACTTGATAGCATTTTTTTTTCTTTTACGCTGTTTGTGTTTTCGTTATTTTGTTTTTGTTCAGTTTTCTTTCAAGTTATTCTTATTGTCGATACCTATTTGGTGTGTTGGTAGGTATGTATGTATGTACACATACATACATATGTATGTATGTAGCATGTATCATCCGAACTGTGTTATTTGTGTAGTAAAATATCTCAATGTTTAACATTTTTATGTGTTTTGAATGTTTAAGTGGAAGCGGTTAAGCGCATTGTGTTGTTCCGAGAGATGAATGTGAATATGAATTTTGTATGGACATTTTAGAAATAATAATAATGGTGATACCAGATTGCCTATACTCATAGTACACACTTAATTGTAACAAGATAATGTGATTAACTGATAGTTAAGCTGGTGCATGTAGAAGGACACGCCCTTTTTTCATACGCATATGTATATATGTTCTGCTCTAATAAATTTATAATGGTAGTTGAATATTTTTTAGTCATTAAATAGCTGGGACCTAGTTCGCCAAATTTAGCCTATAAAAGTGGAGGTAGATGGCTGAATTTAATTAACATCTTGTCATCTTCAGATATACATACATATGTAGGTATAGATTATTATTTTACTTACAGTTTGTAATTCATGGATATATTAAACTCACCCTTTGGCATTTAAATCTAAGCCAACCATATACATATGTAGGTACATATGTATGTATGTATACATAAAATAAATAGGTATTACCTGAAAGAAAATATAAAAAAAAATTGTAAGTAGTTATTCAATATCTTTTTTAATTTCTAATTTAATATTGGGTAGTATGTATTATTGATTCCGCCCGGAAAGAAATATCGATCGATATCAAAATTGCAATTATTCATTCCTGTATTCCTATTCACTATTTTGTAACAATCTTAAAATTGTTGTCTCCAAGTATTGTGGCTTGCACTAACGTTTATATGATTCATTAACTACCTTTTAACACCCATGGGTGCATGTCAAAATAATTTGAAAATACGTGGCAGCTTCGTCGAAAATGGTGAAAAACACAAGGAAGAATGCAAAAAATATTATACGCCAAGTAAGTAAATTGAAGAAATATTTATTAATTATAGTACGTGCATATTTAGTAAATAGTGTTGAAATTCTAATCTTCGGAAAAATCGTAAGCTAAATAATCAAAAGTATAAAAAAAAAAATATAGTTAAAAAAAAAAAAACACCATAAATGAAATTGGCTCTAAACTACCTCCAATCAGCCGGCCTTTAAAAACAGCTGATTTTAAATGCCTGTGTTTTGTATTTGTAAAGTGTTACTCACTACCAAAAGCGCTAATTTGTACGTTAAATTATTTAAACGATTTTATTAGCGTTAAGATTTATTCCAGAATAGCACTACTGCGGTATATGCTTTCCGGGCAGTAAATTTAACGTCTCTGTTTTAATAAATTCAAGGTAAGTTTGACAAGAGCTACTGGTAGAAAAATACATAAAAAAATGTCAATTTTAAAAGTTAGTGTTAATTCATTTATTATCAGTGAAATATGTGTATTAATTCAGGTCCAAAAATGAACCTTTTCAAAAAGTTTACTGTCTTTTTCAGCTGTCTATATGCCGACGAGATTTCGCTGGTGCTAATCAACTCATCAGTAGACTCGAAAAATTCTTAAAAGTTTGTTTGAAACTTAACTACTTATTCCATAATTCCCATGAAGAAAATGAGAATCAGAAATGTTCAAACAAACCTTTAACACAGCAAACATTTCTTTTTCGTTTTGCAACTCTTTTAATTTTCTTTGCAACCTTCTATACAACAAGTTACCATTAGTTACTACGATTTGTATAGAAGGTTGCAAAGAAAAGTGTGCAGATAAACCTTTAACTCTTGAGCACTTAAAAACCAACTTTTGTCATGTTATGGCTGAGATACCGCCCAATATGTGTCAAAAGTGATCGAAAATTACCTTAAAAGAATTAATGCTGGCAACACTTCGCATGGTGGTCATTCAAATAATGTAGTGTTTCACACATAATGTCCACATTCAAACTTTATAATCAAAAAGAAATATCATTGTTCACCTGAGTAAACAATGTAATGCATTTTCCATCCCCGTGTTATTTCATTAATTTACACTTTATAATAAAAAAGAAATATCATGAAAAAAAATATTTTATATGTGTTTTATTCACTTTTAGTTTTGAAACTGCAAAATGGATAACCCTATACAATATTTTAAATTCTTAATGAGTTTCAATTTCAATTTTATGGACCATTGTTTATGTTTTAAGTCAACGTAATAAAAGAAGGAAAAGTAAAATAGAGTTTCTACTATTAAGTAGAGTTGATTTTGAATTATGAATTTTCTACCAAAAACTTTCATGACCAAAATGCTGTTGAATTATGGGTGCAAAATGTATGAGTTTTACATTAGTATGTCATTGGACGTCAGGTGTTGGTGTGAGAGTTTAGGGGAAATCTCTCAGAGCTGTGTGTATGTCTATGACTTTGTACAAGCCTTTTTTGCTTTTAGAGAATGACATTTTCTTTTTTGCTTTAAAAATAACTATGCTAGAAGTAGTAAATAGATGACGTACATGCCTTTCAAGCACTTCAACAATTCCACCTTTTTAATTTTTTACGATAAAAGAAGAAATGCGGTCGGGGGACCCCCGTTAGGAACAAAGTTATGATAATTACGATAATTTACGATAATTTATTTATTTATTTGTTTATATCCTGTACAACAAGATTCAATCTTATATTTAAAGTACAGGAAAGCAATATTCACAAGTTGTAAAAAAGATCACACATTTGAATAGACAAAAGTAAATAAATAAGATTACAATTTATTATACTAAACAATTATATTCTACTGCGGCGCAAAATAATCAAACAAAAATTGCTTAAAACTATTTGCGTTGCTATTAAGTTGTTGAGCTTGAGGAAGACAATTCCAAAGGCGTGCTGCATGTATGAAAAAATGCCTTTCAGATACAAGAAAGCGATGGAGGGGAATTATGATCTTTTTACCTCTAAGTGACCTGGCAAACCTAATATTATTGCTAAGATATTGTGGAGCTTCCGAATATATAATCTTATGTAAAAGTAAGAGAGCGCGAATATTCAAAAGATCATCAAATGATACACCGTATAGCTTTGAGGAAAAATTGGACACATGGTCATATCTTCGTAAGCCAAACACATATCTTACAATGTTATTATATAAAACATTCAGCTTTCTCTTACTGATGGAATCGCAATTTGCAAACAGTTCACAACCGTACATTAAGCCTGGAAGAAGATAAGATTTTGCAATCATCTGTCTAATATTGAGAGGTGTATAATATTGTGTTGACCAAAGACAACTTAGCTTCCTATAAGTTTGACCTACCAGAGTGTTGACATGATTTGTCCAATTGAAGCTATTATTGAAAATTAGCCCAAGGTTTTTGGCAGCATCCACAATATTTAGCTTTACCCCATTTATTAAAATGTCAAGACCAATATTGCAGTCAAGTTTTCTCCTACGAGTTATTATACATTTCGATTTATTAGGGTTTAGGCAAAGACCATTTGCGGTGGCCCAGCGATAAACGTTATCTAGTTCATTATTGAGTCTCCCAATTTTTTCGGCGACAGATTGTACTGGACTACTCAGATATAACTGCACATCATCTGCGTACATATGAATATTGCAGTGCATGAGTTGTTTTGGCAGATCATTTACGTAAATTGCGAAAAGCAGTGGTCCAAGAATTGACCCTTGAGGCACACCTCTAGATAAACCTAGCGAGGAAGATTGGGCATTTTTCCAATAAACGAATTGCGAGCGATTTGAAAGGTATGATGACAAAAGCCGTGTTGACGTTTCAGAAAAATTAAAAAAGTGTCTCAACTTCATGGACAACATGCCGTGATCAACCGTATCAAAGGCTTTTGAATGATCAAGAAGGACCAAGAAGTTTAATTTGTCTTCATCTAAATCGCGTCGTATATTTTCAGACACATCCAGTAGTGCGGAAACACAGCTATGATTTGTCCGAAAACCGGACTGTTTATCGAACAACAACTTATTATCATTTATGTATGATGACATCTGAAAATTAAGAACTTTTTCTAGGACTTTAGAAAGATAACACAGTATCGCTATTGGCCTAAATTCAGAAACAGTTTTTTGTATTGGCACTATTTTTGCAATTTTCCATTTGGACGGAAAGGTGCTAGTCATTATAATACTATTAAATAAGTGTGTTATATAAGGCAAAAGTACAGGCAATAACATCCTTATAAATTTTGGATGCATGTTATCGCAGCCCACCGCATTCGACTTAATTAAGTTGAAGCAAAAAAGGACTTCAGATTGACTTACGCAAGAAAATTGAAAGAGACTACTAAGAGTTTCAGGGTTGTTAGTACGTGAAATGTTGTAAAAGCTCTTATCAGCTGGCACCAGAGGTATATTCGTGAATGTTCTGTTAATATCTTCAACATCTAACTGGCAGTGGTTTACATTCTCAGTCCCACCAACCCCAATTTCTCTAATACATTTCCATCTCTGCCTGGTACCAACCGCCGAACTAAAACGCCTAGAATAGTACTCAATTTTTGCAATTCTGATGCCAGTATTTACCTTTATCCTAGATGCTTTAAATTCCGCCCTTAGCTCTGGGGTTCTGAAACGTTTCCACCTAGAGTACGCAATGTCTCTCTTATAAATTAGAGATTTTATATTGGCTGTGAACCAAGGTTTTGTTCTAGGGGATATCGTCTTGGATTTGATCGGAACTGAGACATCGTAAAGACGTTGTATGTTAGCTTCAAAAAACGATAATTGCTCATCAACTGTGGGCATATAAAACATCTGCGCCCAATCAATATGGGAGACATTCTCATCAAGCACACTGTGGTTCACATTGCTGAAATCACGATAGCGTACTGTAAATTCCGACGGAATAACTTTGAAGTGATATGTTAGAAAGATTAAATCATGTTTTGAAAAGCACGGAGCAGACACTTGGTCATATAATAAAACGTTTGATGCATCTGTAACAAAAAAAATATCGAGTAAAGTTCTGCTTGTTGATGTGTGATGCGTAGGATTAACTGTGTTAGTAGGAGTTAACCCAAGAGACAACATACTGTCAACTAATATAGATTCCATCAGCACATTCGAATTGAAATCGCCTGATATAACAACATCACAATATGAAGTGGCCACTGTTTCCAGGGTTAAGAAAAAATTTGATAAGCAAATTCTTTTATTTGGCCTATAAACACATCCTACCAACATTTTCTTACCATAAGAGATTATATCGACAAAAATGAACTCAACTTTATCTTCATTAGGTAAAGTGTTGGTTGAGGATTTCAGACGAACTTTGCATGAAATGTTCTCCTTTACAAATATAGCTACCCCGCCACCATTACCATTCCTATCCTCTCTAAATACCTTATACCCACCGAGGCAAAAAATACTATCTGGTGTCCAAGGTGACAGCCAAGTTTCGGAAACGCACACGATGTCGATGTTTGAATTTTCAAAAACATATCTAAATTCATCGACTTTATTGTTCAAACTTTGGGCGTTTATATGAACTATTTTGAGACCTTTTTTTTGCTTGGCTAGAATCCCAACCATGTTCATTGTTATGTCTTTGGAGTTGCTTCCTGGAGTAGAAAAGTTATCCAATACTATACTCAACTGCAAAATAAAATGCCCTAAATAGCAACGCAAAAAATACATTTTTTATAAAACAAAAAGATTGACATTGTAGTAAGCAACAAGAAAATAATAATTGACATAAAATTAACAAAAAGTCAGAAATAAGTAAAGCATAGAGAAATTTATCAATAATGTTAGTTACAGTCCAACGATAAAAGGCCAAGTTTGTTAAGTTGACTTTAAGTCCGAAAAAATTGCTTCAGTTGATCAGGAAAATCAATTCTGATAGGATCATCTTTGTCGTATTTCTTTATATAAACAATACCACGTTGCGTAAAAGCAGCATACAAGCAATTGTTTTTCTTTAGGTCCAGTGCAGTTTTAAATATGCTATGGTTATACGGAGTTAAGTTCTCATTGATGTAAAATTGCTTATTACTGTTGAAACCTGCTTGGCTTAAACGGAAAGGTGATTTGAATTTACGCCTATTACTAGCAGCGATTTTCAGGAACAAGTTTTTGTCATATGGAGTATTCATTTTAATTATAATTGGTGGGTCATTCACATCGCGAACATGCTTAAAATGTTTTACCCTAAAAATGGCTTTGTAGGGGGGTACTCTTGTATCTAACGTACCACAAATATTTTCGAAAATATGAGTCAGATCCTCATTCTCATGTAGTGGTATACCTGTTATTCTGATGTCAGATGCAACAACTGAATTATCATGTGCGAGAATTTTTAAATTTAATTTATGTGCATCATCCTTTAACTTCTCAAGTTCATTGTTGGTAGCCTCCAGCTTAGTTATTCGTGCATTTAATTGATTAATTTCATTTTTAAAATCACTTATTAGCTCTTTTTTAAGATCACACAACTTCTTTTCAAATTCGAGCATTAGGCAACTCTTATTGTTTTCAATCATTGTCTTTATTAAGTCTGATTGCTCTTTAATATGCTCATTTTGTTTCGTGAACTTTGTATCTAGCCAGTTCCACAATCTTGAACGTATAGCTGAATCATTTGTGTTTGAAAATAAGAGATCAGATATTTCAGAGTTTACTATTGATACATCATTTGTTTCTGATTCCACAGCAACATTCTTTGATTTTAACTCTCTCAACCTCTTAGCTGATGATTCACTCCTTGTAAACATTTTGCAGTTATATTGTTTTGTAAATAAGTGCACAGACACCAGTTGCAGTTTGTGCATAAAATTGTTTCTGGTGTTACAAATTAAGAGTTTTTTGTAATAAGTTGTTGTTGTTGAATTTTAATATGAGCGCAAAAATTCGTATATTTATTATTAGTGCTATGATGTTTAGGTTTTAAGTTCTTGATGCTCATATACATATGTGTGTACGTAGGTAGGTACATGCAATGTGAGTACAAGATTCTCTTTATTATAATTGTTGTTGATATCGTTGTTTTTTTGTTAATTTCTGTTTATGATATTATCTGTTTATGATATTTTAAAATAAATAAAAGAATTACAGCCTCAGTTATAGAAACTTTCTTTATCACTAATGTTTAAGCAAAGTGCGTGTGTTTATTTGTTGAAGTTATGCGTATTTTACAGATTTTACATAATATTTTAAAGTTTCATTTTTGAATTTTATGGAGCAGTGACAAAAAAACACGTCCGTACTCAACGAAAATTTCTCAAAAATTTCCTTACGTTTTTTCTTCATCTTCGAATGAAATACAAGGTGAAATCTGTATGTTTTATTTTGTGTTGGTTTTGAAATTTTTAGATTTTATATGCTTCTTTAAATTTTTGGAACGTTTTATTTTTTTACTTTTGACACATGCAGTATTTTTTGTCAATCTGCTACAAAACGAAGAAAAGCAACTGTTGGTCAAGTTTTCAATATTGCTGTTTTTTGTTGTGACATACTTTACTTTAGCGACATCTAGCAACTGATAGTGTCCGTTTTCACAACTAATTAATATTTATTGGTAGGTGTTTCCGCTGCTGTCAAATAGTTTCGCTACCCTGCCAGCAAATTGGTAGTCGACTACTAAAATAATTAACTTTACGTTAACTTTTATGGACTAGCTTCAAATTAGCTACAATACAATCGAAACGTAGTGCAGAGTTCACCCAAAATTCAAATACTAACATACACGGTAAATAACTCTTGAATTAAATTGCCTATTGTCGCATTCGTTTTAAATGTTGCGATGGCTGAATGGGTTAAGTTGGCTGCTCACCAGTCTTGAGGCTTAGTGGTTCGAATCCCACCAGAGGATAACAAAAAAAAAAAAAATATAGGATGAAATTTAATTTAATAAAATATTACCACCGAGAAATGTAAAATCAGCGTTGATTTGTACATTTTTTTCTGTGGCTACGGACTTTAAAGTAGCTAACTTTAAGTTAGTTGAAAAGCAATGCAGCGTCGGACAATTGACTACCTCCTAGGACATCGTAATGTTAAAATAGTCAGTAATCTCCATTGAAAATAATCTAAGTGTCAACCACCACCAGTTGTAAAAAAGTTAGCTTATAATTCATTACTAGTTAACTGAGTTGCCGGCAGGGTACATACCGCCCATCATACACAATTGTTTGTCGACAGCTACACCAATACATATAAACAGCTCACACGCTTTCGTAACGATTTCTACAAATTTTCACTACCAGCAAGCCGCGTTAAGGAACTTCGTTCCAGAAATAATTTCAAACGACATACTTTCATGTAATGGTTTAGAAGTCGTGAAAATTACAATGTTTTTCAACTGCATCAAAATAGTTTTGCTGGGTTAGTTTGCAAAAAAATGTAGCATGAGTTTTTTTTTAGCAACGTTGTTCATGTTCATTTTACATTGCATTTTTTTTTTCTTTGCGTGTATGAAACATTTTCGATTTCTTTTTGTACACTTTGTTTTCAGCTGATTTTTGATTTTGAGCAATTTTATTTTTCTCTCAAAAATACTTTTAGTTCAAGTAATTAGAAGTTTCTCATTAAACAACTTTTAATTTTATTAAAATAAAGCATTTTGGTTGCATGTCTGGGAAATAACTTAGAGTACCACCGCACATGTTGAAAAAATCAATTTAAGTTTACAGAACAACGCACAATTAAATAAACAAAAATTAAAACGAAAATTTAAATGGAAACTAAAGACAACTACGAGCACTTTTAATTGCAGAAGAAGACAGGATGTGCGGATGAGTAAAAAATTGGTGCATCTGCCTGAAAGAAGAAAAACACTAAAAATAAACAACAAAATTGTGGAGGATGTGTCGTCAATGCAACGCGAAAGCCACAACGTACTAACGAAACAATGAACTTATATAAACAAAAACGCAGGAAGATGACAAAAAAGAAATGTAATGTTATTTAACATAAGAAAAAAAAGAAAAAAAGAAATAAATTAAATAAAATAAAATCAAAAGTGCCTCAATTCAAATTGGGGTGATGAAAAAGAGACCAGCGGTAATGAAAGCAATTAAAACATGGCATACTTTATTGGAGCATAATTAAGAAGAAAATGTTTGTACAAAATTATATTCAAGTTCAGTTTTTAGTTGAAAAAACCGGAAACATGTTGAACTTAAGCACAACTAACTAATAATAGCAAGGGAGCAAACGTTAAGTCGGAAAGAACAGCCGGTTGCCCTCCCAATTTTATTTTTCGAATTTGCTGGAAAAGAAAAGCAAATTTGCTTGAAAGAAAAATGAAAACAAAAAATTGTTTAACTCAAATGAAAATATTAAAAATATTTAATGAATTTTTTCACTTGATTAAGTTTAGAAAAAAAGAATGGTAAAAAATCACTATTGCACGGCATACATGCAAAATGTTATGATTTTTTCAAGTTTTATTATTCAATACGTGGCTTGTGTTAAATCTGCAGGTATCTGCTGCAAACTGCAAAATTGTTTTAAAAAATACAAAAATTTACAAAAAGCTTTCAATACTCGTACATAAAAGCTGCGTTTAAGCAAAATAAATTTGTACTCAATAAAACAAACAAATTTTTCACAATTAAATGTAACTACTGCGTTCAATTTAAAATAAATAATAAATTAAAATGCAAAAAAAAATGCAAAGCAGAATTAAACAAAAAAATAAGTGGAAAAAAAAGAACATCAATGATAAAAATGTTTACTTTAGTTGCAATATTTTTGTTTTAATTCATTCTATTTTTCTGATTAACGAACTGCAATTGTCATCGCTGCTATTTATTGTGGGTTTTGTTTAAGCTCCAGCAACATTCATTCAGACAAAGTTCCACAAATACATACATATGTATGTATGTACATCTACATGTGCATACGCATGCATGTACTCGTAGTTATAAGATGTGTATGCGTGAATGAAATTTTTACTAATTAAGCACATAAGTGTTTACAGCAAATCTTTTATGTTGAAAATAAAAAATAAAAAAAGTGTAAAATACAGATAAAAATAGAAACGGATATTCAGCACAAATGTGCTGAAACATATTGGAGTGCATTTGAATGAGGTGATGTTGCTGTAGTGTTTCTCAAGAGAATTCTCCGGATTTTTGGAAATTACTCAAATTTGGTAAGAGAATAGCTGTGATTCCGTACTCAACGTTGGGAGACCGCGTAATCCCAATATGCACGACAGACAGCTCATGCAAGTAACAGAGATTTTGAGACCGATATATTCTTGTTCTTTCTGCACAAAACAGCCAGCACTAAAGGCCGTGTTAGATAAAACTTTGTTCCTTTGCGTGACGTTTATAACTTTGCAAGAAAAGCGTAAAACAAAAAGTGTATGTCACAATAAAAAATTTGACAAGACCCGCGCAGTATTTGTTTATCAATAAAATATTGAAGTTGTATATTTTATATACATATGTACTTTTATGTACATATGTATGTACTTATTTGTAGTTTTGTTTATTATATTTTTCAAATCAATTTATGCATTAAATTTATAAAATTTATTTATTTATTTGGAATTTTTTTTTTTTTTTGATTTCTGTTGACGCCAAGAAAAAATAAAAGAAAATGAAAGCAGCTAATTGTCAACGCGCGCAAAAAGATGAAAGATGCCCAACTTTTTGCTTTGCTTTGCGTCAAATAAAATGTATGTGACAAGTGCCATATAAACATGTACATTTATCTTAAATGTCAAAGCGTGTACGTAACGTAACGCGAAGCAAAAGTTTTATCTGGCACGGCCTTAAGACCCATTTATCAGGTCAGTGCAACTCTGCAAAAGTAAAAAATCTGCCTGTATGTTGCTTGTGTAATAATTATGGTGAGACTGTCAAACCTACAGGAACATACATATGTATGTACATTTAACATTTGATTCTACGGCCACACTAAAAATACACTAAAACTGATTAATGTGATGAGAGGAAAATCAAGATTGAAAAATATGGCTAATACTGGGTTATTCTAATTAATCTCAGGGAGCTCGTAAAGAAGTCAAATGTATGTATGGCCAACCTACAATAATTTCTTTTCTTGCAATCAAATGACGAAGAAGGTTCTGTGATATTAGTTTTAAATTCAGCTGTGATTTTTATTTTATTTTGATTATTGTTTAAATTATACAATTGTTCATCGTGATGTCCAGTTTTATAATTTTTATAGTGATGTAAAATAGAAGACAAATTTGTAAGTAAAACAAAGATTCTAATATCTAAATTAAAAAATTATCTCTAGATGAAATAAATTCTCCTGAAGAAGTCGGAAAAAAGCCGACGAAACGTCGAGAAAAATGATTAAATAAATTTTGTTTTATTTGCATCCAAAATAAAGGTAAACCACTGACCAGCTGATAAAGCCCAGAAAAACTTGAGAACTTAAATAAAAATTGGTCATAAATTGCAATTATTTAAATAATTCTTTTCTTTTCAATGTTTTTTCTCGAACAATTTAATTTGAACGAAAAAATTTAATTTTAACGCCTCGAAAATCATTTTTTATGTCTTTGATGTGTCGCATTGGAACTTTCTTTCCTCTCGCCAAAAGCTATCGAAAAATTGATACCGATTACTAAATCGACCCAACCTATTGTATATGAAATTGATGAATTTTATAGCACACGTGCTAAGTTCATTCAAGACTAGTCCAAAAGAAATCCAAATATATGGGCAAAATATGCTTCATTTTACATTAAAATGTCCTAGAAGAGGACCATGTAATAAAAATAAATAAAATAAAATACGCCAGAGTAGATAATCCAAAAAGTAGACCAAATAACTATTCCGCACCTTATTAACACAGGATTAGTGTTGATATTACTTCATGTCACTACTCCATGGATTAACACATGGTAATCATGTGTTGCGGTTATTGGCAAATAATTTTTTCCAATTCATTATGATCAGGGCTGGGCAGTATTTGAAATACATGTATTTGAAATACAAATACGTATTTTGTATTTGTATTTTAAATACGTGTCATGAATGTATTTGTATTTTAAATACTAAGCGATTGAGTATTTTGTATTTCAAATACTTGTGCTCTCAAAATACATTTTTCAAAATACATTTTAAAATTATGTTAAAAAATATGCGCTAAAAATGAAACCATTCATACATCATATAAAATCCGAAAATTTTGCTAATGTTTTATTTCCAAAAAATAGCAATACCACAATTTCATTACGAAAGCACCTGTGTAAAGTAAATGCAACTGAATGCAAATACAATGAGAAAGTTGCCAAGCTGTCAGAAAGTAAAATAATGAAAAAATAAAATAAAAGGAAAAACAGCGTTCGACATTTTAATGAAGAACAAGAGAAAAAAATACCAATCAAATGTTGACTTGGATAGACTATATAGCATTTGGTGAAACGTTTTTTAATTGTCACTTTTTTCTTAATTCCATTATATGTCTTTCAATAAAATATCGTTTTCTAATAAGAAATCAGTGAGATTTTGTCGTTAGCTGGTTTACTTTATTCACCATCAAGAGATTGTTTGTCTGTTATCACTTTTGAAAAACTGGTGCTTATGAAGGAAAATAAAAACTTTTTTGATTAAAAGTATTTTGTATTTTAAATACGTACATATTTTTGTTACATTGTATTCTGTATTTCAAATACTTGCTTTTAGAATGCAGTATTTTGTATTTTAAATACATGGAAAAAAAGTATTTGTATTTGGTATTTTAAATACACAACTTTCATGTATTTTGTATTTTAAATACATCAGAGCATGTATTTTGCCCAACACTGATTATGATCCATGTTTGCATTACGGACCACATCCAGTAAAAATTAGATCCATATTTAATTTTTACTCAAAAGGGAAATGTAAAATTTTACTTAGGCTCATGAAAAACAAGTATTCTGAAGCCAATGAAACGAAATCAGGGCTGGGGGCTCCGGCAATCAAAAGCAAAGAAAAAATCTTCTTCCACCGATACAATGTTTTTCGTATAAACTAATCGACAACACGATGAACAAATAACAAATTTCAGGTTATTTTTTGTCAAAGTCAAGATTCGTGTTGCCCTTGAATTTTTAATGCAATTGCATTTTTAATACCGTTTTTCTTCAACAATGCTTGCAGTACATAAAAACTGGCCATAACTTTCCTCTCATAATAAACAACGAAAATATAATAATATTATGTATGTATGTATTCGCATATAAAAACTTTTTGAGCTGAAATGACTGGACAATTTTAAACGATGCAGAGAAAAGCGAAGATTGCAAATCGTAAAAACAGGTATGAAGACCAAAAGCGGAATAGTTAAAACAAAAATTTCACAACAATATTTTACCGGCGCTTTTTTCTGCTGTTTGCAGTGCGCATTGATCAAAACTAAGTCTGTGGATGATGACGATGTCGATGGTTTAATGTCATGGCGCCAAACAAAAACAAACCACAAAATGTTGCATACCCAAACGATTTCTGTTGCTTATTTATTAATTTTTTTTTTGTCGAATGTTTTGTTTTGTGTAAAACCGTCAACAGATACTTTTTGTGCTTGTGATGAAATCCACAATTAATATGCTCAAACATGCACATTTTTAAGTTTGTTTTTGTTGACTCTTTTCATTATTATTATTATTATTTTTTTTTTTCAAAAGCCATAAAATATCATAAAACTCGTTATAAGTATTCTTAAGTGAGAATATATTGCTTCATGTTTTGAAGAATGAATGACGATGACGTTGATTTAAATACCACCATATAAACTAGTTTAGTTAACAGCAACCTTAAGTTGTGAGTTTGTTTGCCTTCTTATTAGAAGGCGATAATTCCTTTTTTTTTAACTGTATCTAAAAGGTGTGTCTTGAGGTAAAGAGAATTTAAAGGAATGAATTAATTAAACGAGGGGAAAGTAGTAAACATCTGAGTCGCTATTTTTAAATGCACCACTAGCTAAAATTTTTAACAATATCAATGATTTTGGCCTGTTGTGCTGCTAATCAAAATATATTATCATCATTAATTTAACCTTTAACTTATGATGTGGTGGTAAATATTATACCACTTATTTTATATTTTCAAAATAATGTTCTACAAATAATTTTATATTTTCCGAACCCACATGAACTGCAATGGCAGCAGGATTGCCGTCGGGAAATTTCAAAAAGTCGCACAATAATTCGTTTTAGAAGTAAAATAAAAAACGTAAAATTAAAGGCAACAAATTAATAAAAAAAAAATTTTCGATTTTGAAATCGAAAAATTTTCGTAGACCGAATGAAGTCTTACGTCGGCCCAAAACAATGTTGTCATTCGTAGTATAAATGTAAAAAAATCGTTATACTGACGAAGATTTTTGTATCATCAGTGCAATTATATGGAAATCGCACTTCTGATCACACATAAATCGTGGATTATTATATATCAAAAGGTGTGCACTAACTCTAAAGAAATTAAGCAAATTTTTATCGGAATATAATTTGTCACCTGTTTCTGGACAAAAGAAACCAATTTGAATTTTTCAGTCTTCACTTAAAAACTAGAAATTTAAAATTTTGACAAGCAATTGCAATATTGTTTCCTTTTATTCTGTTTATTTATTTCCCTTCCTCAATGCGATGCAAAAGATGATGACCTGAACTGTACGTTAAGATGTTTATGTTTCAAAACCAACAGATATACAATTCTATGCCACAGAAAATAATTGAGTTTTGTTCCGTTCTTGTATTCTTAAATAACGTGCAAACCCCATTTTTCTCATTTTTTAAAAATCGTTTATCTCTAAATGTAATCGTTATTAAAACCGCATTATCAAGCCAACATAAATAATTGCAATACCAGCGATAACAATGATGATGCCATGCCGTTGACCATATGAAAACATGAGTGAAAACAGAGCTCATTTAAAATAATTCAGATTGCCTAATGTACAGTGGGCGAAAAAAGTGCACGTACAGCAGCAACACAATCCCTTACACACATAGAAAACCTGCAGGGTACATATAACAGGCATGAAAAAACTTGATGGAAAATCATGTTAATTTTGTACACAAATAAGGATCTATTTTAAAATTAACTCTCTACTTAAATTGTTTCTTATTACGTTCCTTCTATTAGTGTGACATGACGTGTGAGTGGATATGCTGGACGATTAACGGCAGTGGGGTAGCGGTTCACATTCCTTCGGAGGTTAATGAAAAACTTTGCACAACAAAAATAAAATAAACTACACATGAAATGATACAAAAAAGATATAAAAAGGAAAGCAAAAAGAAACGAAAAAAATATATATAATCGCCCTCATTGTGAATTTCAATAACGACATAAATGACGTCGACAGCCCTGGCTGGGCACGACATTGCCGCAGCCAATATTGACAACAAATTTATTATTTAATAAAGAAATTTTTAGGGCATTAGTCCTCCGAGCTTTTGTCGAAAAACTAACGATTTAGCGTCGACAAGAAAAGAATTTTGAATAATTTTTTTTTTATAATCTATAAGATGCTTTAAAAATGCAAAAAGACTCGCAATATATTATAAAATGTTAAACCATTAAAAGGAGCACAACAGTGTTCGTAAGCCTGAAAGTGCTTGAAAAATTTGAAACTCCTAAAAATAAACTCCTTTCAGTCAGTGAAAAATTTGCATAAATAGAATTATAAATAGCTTTTATAAAAAAATGTGACGTCAGATCGCATACCGGAGGCCAGACTAGAGGCCAATTGCGAAACATTGATTCCTGACTTACATTCCTGGTTGACCGGCCCTTTGAACCAGATCCAGATGAGGAAAAAAACGGGGGGATTGCTAAGACTTAGCAAGCCCGAATTGAGTAGATTGATGGGAGTTCTTACAGGCCACTCTCAACTACTGGCACATCTCAACCGCATAGGAATAGCGGAAGAAGATGAATGTAGAGCATGTGGCGTGGAAAGCGAGACACCAGAGCACTCACTATCTATGCCAGTCTCCCTCCTTCTCACAAATACGATGCCGACATCTTGGGAGAGACACCTTACCAGATATAATCCAACTGCGGGGCATATGTTGGAGGAAATTAAGGAACTTTGTGAATGACAGGCAGTTCCTATGGACCTATGAATCAAACTGTTTCACGGTTAAATCCACGGAGCGCACAACAAGCCTATACTGGCTTAGATGTATGTCGCAAGACACGGGAACCTAACCTATTAAAAAAAATTATTATTTTTTATTATTCGAACTTTCTCTTTTATTTTGTATTACGTTTTGTACTACGTTTATCAGGCTCAAGTTCGTAATATATTATTTTTGTGATTGATATGAATTAAACAAGACAAGGAACCCATCAAGGATCTTTAGCTAAGTGCGTAACTAGCCGTCCTTGATCTCAGGGACTCAAGTTTCTAGAGTGGCATTCAAGCCACTCAGCCACCCAAGTTGTTGCATATTTTCTGTCAAAATTTTAAATTATATTAAACGCACCCCGTACATATGGAATGAAAAACATGATTAAAAATTATAAATAAGTTTTGTTACGATTTGTGACGAAGGGGGGGGGGGGGGGGTCCTAAAAATG
The DNA here is from genome assembly GCA_963662145.1 of Sturmia bella. Taxonomy (NCBI): domain Eukaryota; kingdom Metazoa; phylum Arthropoda; class Insecta; order Diptera; family Tachinidae; genus Sturmia; species Sturmia bella. The sequence continues at coordinate 36,738,478 of OY759168.1, read as the reverse complement.
TTACGTAACAAAAAATATTATTTATTGGAAAACAAGAGCGGTACGTATTGCAGCCCAGAGACAACATGAGATAATGGCCATCATTTCCCTGGAAGAAGGCTGTGAAGATGTTGAATGGATTGATGATGAGAACATTGATAAAACAAATTGTGAAAAGATTGTAGACGATACAGCTGCAGGAAATAAAATGCATGTTTTATCAATGGATGAATATTTTACCTTTCAATGGACCGATAATTGAAATGTGCCAATTTTTAATCCCTAATTTTTATCAATAGAATTTTCTTTTAAATTACATGTTCAATACATGAATTTAATTTCTTAAGTTATATTTGTATATACTATGTACATACATGTACATAAAATGAATTACATTATTTTTTTAATAAAATCTTTTATTATTTAGTCATTTATTTTATTATTTAGTATTTTATTGTTTAGTGAAAAATCTGCAAAAATTGCGTTACGTAATTTCTACTTTTATTTTTTCAATTCTACTTTTATTTTTTTATTTATTTAATTTCTAGCGAATTTTAGTGTGTGTTTTTTGTAAATTTAAGTTTTTTAAGAACTACTTGAGTCTTTTTTTTATCTTATGCAAATTTTCGCGTTTCCGCCCTCCGTTGTGTTTTTTTGCATCTGCTTCAACCACTTTAAAAAATATTGTATTTCTTACTTTAGGTCTAAAAAATAAACCTTAATGCTTTCTGTCTTTTTTCAGCCGTCTATATACCGCCGACATTTCGTTGCTGCTAAACAACTCATCAGTAGACTTGAAAAATCTAAAAAACATGTTTGAAGCCCAACTACTTATTCCTAAATTCTCATGAACAAAATGAGAATCAGAAATGCTCAAACAAACTTTTTATACAGAAAGCATTTTACGTCTTGCAACACCTTTAATATTGTATTTCTATTTTTACATTTTGCAAAAATTACGCGAAGTTTTGCACCTTGCTGTACGCTTTTTGCAAAAACCTAAAATTCTATTTCCGTATTTTGCAAGGTTTTATTTTTTGCAGATCTACTCGCTGTTTTTTCAACTGTCTAACTTTTTGAAAAATTATTTCAAGCCTGATATTGACTTCTGCAAATCTTTACTGAATGTTTTCCTGTTTTCTAAAAATGGAAAGAAGTGAAGTTCGAGAGCTCATTAAACATTATTCTTTGCGAAAAATACCGTCAATTAAATAAACTAAGGAAAAGCTCGATAAATACTATCAGGACTCTGCAACATCGATTTTAATGGCAAAAAAGTGGTTTACTGACATTCGTTGTGGTCGCACAAGTACAAATGATGCTGAACATTCTGGAGAGCCGATCGAAGAGTAAAAGTGCGTTGGTGAGAGAATACAAAAAGTAATTCCAATCAATAGAAAAACACAGTACACAGTAATGAAGAGCTCAGGTGGTAGGATGGCTATGCGCTGCTGCCTTAAGACAGTATGAAATTAGTGAAGACCTGGGTTCAAAGCAATTTTAATGCTGATGAGCGACGTGGTGGTAGTGAAACCCAGCCAGTAAATCTTCAATTTTACTTTTTTTGGCCTTCTTTAAATCTGTTGATCACTCCAAGTTTACCACAAAAAAAACTTTTTCAATTTAAAGGGAGTAAAAATCGACCTAGAGAGACCAATAAAAATTATTAACAATCTAATCCATGTTATGTATCAGCCTAACAAATTTTCAAACTATAGTTTTTAAGAATAAGTAGAAATTTTTTTTCTTAATTGGAAAAAGTTGCTTCGGTTTTGAACAACACTGTGCGTATGTACATGCAAATCTATTTATGTCTGTCCGTATGTGCAAAACTGTGCACAAACACAGGGGAGCTGTTGCAATCCAATTATTTCCGAATGGAAAATAGCAACAGTATTAACCAAGTGCATACAAACACAACAACAGGCAACCAAGTAACCAACAACAACAACAACAACAGCAGCAAAACAAGTCAATAACTCCATGTTCAATGAATTTGCATACATTTTGTTTGGATTGCAGGATAGATTTTTTTGAAAACCAAAAGAAAAATCCACCAAAACTAAAAAGCCTCCTGGGCCGACCAAAAAAAAAAAAAAAAAAAAAAAAACCTGAGATGAAAAATGAAATCAGTAACTACTTAACTGTCAGCACAGCTACAAGAAACATGTACATATGTAATTGTAAATTTAATGATTTTGTTTTTACTGTCGACCAAGTAATGCAATGTGTCTACCAAAAAGCGGCAAAAGCCGGGGAGTGATGAATAAACTTGACATTATTCTTGTACTAGCTACGGTAAAAAAAAAGACACGTCATGCAATTCTTGTGTCTTTAAGACCTTAAAATATTAAAGAAAATATTTCCCAAAAATTACTATAACTATTAAATCCCTTAGTGGGTAACTCATGTTCAAGAGCATTTCGTCAGTTTTTTTTTTCTTTCAGAAAATTAAATTGGTGACACTTTTTTGTTTCACAAAACATGGAAAGTTTTTAATTTTAGCTTTTTTCTCTCTTCACATTCATTTTTTTCTGCAGAGCAGCACACAGGACAAACAAAAGTCTAGAAGAGACAAAATTAAATCAGGAATTACGCTTTTCGAAGCGGAGCCCGGGCTCTACAACAGCAAATACTAAAATAATTAAATCCAAAAGTAGACTTTGTCTACCTTTTCGGACGGTTGTACGGAACGCTTGCTGTGCAAGTCAGTCTCGTACTTGGATCAATTGATTTTATTTTAACGAAAAGTAAATGAATGCATAGTACTATTTTCTTCTATTATCACTTTCGCTTATCGATGCTGGAAGTGATTTTTAAATGAGTTGTATTTTATTTTGAATTTATTTCAAAAAAAAAGTACTTTTGAGTGCAATGTAAATTTGGCAAATATAATCTGCCCCCACGTATGTATGTAATCCATTTTCCCTCACTGAAACAAATACCTCTATCTCCAATTCACTTTTTATTCTATGAATTTTTGTGTGGGCCTAAATTCCCCGAAGTTTCGTGTCCACACAGGAGTACCCAAAAAAAAAGGACAAGTACTCAGTATCGTAATACTCAGTAATTTAGCAGCATTATTTTACACCTTCGTTTTTAATTATTCTCTTCGAGAAGCGAGAAAACTTTTGTATATACGGCCGAACTCTTTTAATTTCTTTTTATTTTTGGCCCTTTGTAGTTATTTGGTTAAAACCTTTATTTTTTCATAATCTCTAACTTTTTTTAGAGCCCGCAAGTAAACAGCATAATGTGCATTGAAAATTCAGCTCTTAAATCTAATTACTCTAACGAATGGAAACGTGCGAGATTGTGAAAATTGCCATTAATTAATATGAATTACAAATTTTGGCCCAATATTACAGAAATAATTTTTTTTTCGCTGTGAATTGTGACCACTTGAAGAACCAACAATTTTGCTTCTCACATTTACAGAAAGAGGAAAACGCTCAATCTAATTTAGTGAAAATAATGGTGAAAGCCAAACATTTTTGGAAGAATGTATAACAATAATTAATAATTAGGCATACATTTGTTACGCTGTTTCAAATACATACTCCAATAATTGTCCTGCGTAGAAAAATTAATGAAATTGACCGGATTGACTTGACTCATAAGGGTTGGTTGAATTGACTGGGTGATTATTTTGAACATATTGTTAATTTTTTTGAAGTGAGAAAACTTGTTATCCACAGGAAAAATCAATAGATAAAAATTCTATTATTAACACATACATACACAATATTTGTGCACAAAGAAAAAAAAAACACAGCAAATTTGAGACACTTATTTGAGGTTGACAACTGTTTTTGTTTCTCTAGAATTTGAGAGGGCAAACAAAATGTTATTCATGTTCAAAATGTTTGTTATTATTGGTAACACCAACAGAAATTGAAACAGAAACAGAAACAGACAAGGTGGCAGGTTGGTTGGCCGGTTGGCAGCAGGCACAGCGTCATTCTTCGTACGTAGCCAAATAAGTGAAAAGCGAAAAAACAGTTAAAGAGAATGTGTGGCGGAGACAAACAAGCGGATGAGTGAACGAGTGAATGGATTGCACATGTGTTTTAGCTCTCACCACATAATTGTACCTACAAATACAGAAAATACATACATACAAATATGCACATGCATATATTCATAGAGGCGAGTAATATTTACGCAACCCTCCAACTCTTTACGCTCTTCTCACTCAACCCCCAACAGAATTTCCTTCTTAATGTTATTGTTGCCGTCAAATGCTGTTACTTGCAATCATTATCATTATACTCATTATACGTGTTGGCAAAACATGAAGAGTTAGTTGCTCTATTGAGCTGATGCTGTCTGAGTGCGTGGTGGTTATGTCGATGATGTTGCTAATATTGTCAGGAATTCGTCTTTCCCTCCTCGCTTCCTTCCTTCCTTTGCACATCATTGTCGTCTCTCAGTGACGACTTGCCTGCAACGACATTGCACTGCGTTGCATTCAAAATCATTTTTGTTTCTTTGTTTGTTCGCTTTCATCATTCTTGTCATTTTTCCATAACTTTTCAAGCGTAAACTTCAAACGAATTACTGCAAACAACATAACTGAACATTTGTTTGTCTGCCTGACTGACTGACTGACTGACTAACTGAAAGTTTGTCTCTCTGTCTGGCTGTCTGTCTGTTTATTTATTTGGTTTATAATACTCATAAAATAATTGTATGCCTGCCTAACAAAGGATAATGACTCTTAAACGTTGCCATGTGTATTTACTCTCCCCAAATATATGTACATACTTCTATTAAGAAAGATTCCGATTTACATGGATTTTTCAACTCTGACAATAATTAACACAGTTCGTTGACTTTTATTGTGGCACACAAGTGCAAAACAAAAACGTATGCCACGTGGTCGATAGGTGTTAGAGAAATCGATCAAGTAATACCTTTTGGTGGGCAATAGGCGTTAAGGAAAAAATAAAAATGTGGAAACGAAAGCCTCTATTGTATTGATAGTGGTTGTGTAAAGCTTTAGGTACCTATGGCTAGAGTGAAAAACGAGACAGGGAACCCAGGTCTTGCCAACTTGTGACTCTTCTCTCATTGGGCTTTATATATATATTTTTTTTATGTATACTTCATTTGCAATCTATTTTAAGATATTTTAAGATATGCTAATTGTCGTAGCAATATTAAGTATGTATGAACACCAAAAAGATATTATCAATTAACTCAATATTGTTTCAATTAAAAAGGCATACATATGTGAACATAGTATAAAACTACGTAAATTATTTTAGTTTCATTAATAAAATGATTATTAATAAAAAAATATGAACTTGATTCAGTAGAAATGTATTAATTCGAGTCCAAAAATAGACCTTTCAAATGTTTTCTGTCTTTTTCAGCTGTCTATATGCCGACGACATTTCGTTGGTGCTAATCAACTCATCAGTAGACTCGAAAAATGCTTAAAAGAATGTTTGAAATTTAACTACTTATTCCATAATTCCCATGAACAAAATGAGAATCAGAAATGTTCAAACAAAACTTTAACACAGCAAACATTTCTTTTTCGTTTTGCAACCTTCTATACAACGAGTTACTATCGGTTACTATGATTTGTAAAACGTAAAAATTTTTTTTAATATTCAAATATGAACTTAATGTTATTTGTTTGCTTTAAGAGCCAATTGAAATGTATTAATTCAGGTTAGCAGCAACGAAATGACGGCGGCATATAGACAGCTGAAAAAGACAGAAAACATTTGAAAGGTCTATTTTTGGACCTGAATTAATAGATTATTTATAAGGGAATTATTGAAAAAAATAAAATAAAAAAGAGCATAAAAATAAATAGTTTGACAATACCGATAAAAACTTTTAATCACCCCTATCGCGAGTAAAATGTGAAATTTTTATTCCCATAAAATTTTCATTTCCCAAGTAGGGAAATTTGATATCATGAATATTATGGGAACGTTTGGGAAGAAAAAAAATATAAATACAAAGGAAATTTATTGAAAATTTGTGGGTAAGTGATGTAAAAAGTAATTAAATTTATGTTTTATAACTAATAAACAGAAAATTGTAGTTTAAAAGGTAAAACGGGTGAATAAATCGGAGTTTTCATGCCTGTTGAATATTTTGACAGATTCTCAGCCGTTAACAAAAAAAAAAAAAAACCATTTCCCCCCCCCCCCCATCGTAAAACGAAGCGCATGCTTACGTTTTTTTGCAGCGGGTGGATACCAAAAAAGTGTTGGAAGAGATTACGAAATAGAAATGGCACAATCCACTTCTTCTTCTCTAAGCGAATACCAAAATTCGGCCACCACATCTTTAGAAACCTTCACAAAACCACATGCAATGGGTTGGTGATTTTGCACCCTAGTGATAAGCATATTATGTTGCACATTATTTATTGACTTAGACCTAAAAATAGGTTTCAGCTAATTTATATATCCATTAAAATGTAGCAACTACTTGCATTTTTTTCTAGTTCCTCAAAGAAAATAAAATGAACAAATTGATACAAAAAATGGGAAAAATGTCTTCAAAAAATCCATTCACGATAAGGGAAAATTTCATGGGAAAAGTTATTCATGATCGCACTTTTGGGAAATGGAAAAAACATTTTCATAATAGGGTTGAATATTTAGTATGAATGCAGTTTTACCATCATTGGTACTTTTTTTCAAACTGACTTTTGTGATCAGATTAAAAATGGCTGATATCGTTTTACATAATAACAGAGTTAACATGATGATAAAACAATTTCATCGGTGCAGTGAAGGGCCTATAGCTTAAAAAGTCAAACAATATTAAACCATAAAAAAGGATGGAATAAACTTAATAAGTAGTATATGTGTTAAGTATATTTTTAATGAGTTGCTAACAAATTTAAGCATGTTTACAAAAAAAAGGCGTAAAAGTGGATATAAAACAAAACACTTGGCAAAATTATCGGCACTTAAAATAGCGCACAAAAAGTCACGCAACAAAAAGAGGGTAAAATTGCGACTCTAGTCGATGAGAGGCAATCCTGGTGTCTAGTGAAATAGCACAGCACAGCAACTGGGTTTTCTACAAGTCCCACATGGTGTATTCTCAATAAGTTCTAATTGCTTAAGCGATTATTGTGTCGCAGATATTTTTAGGCGCACTCATACAAGTGAAAAAAACGGAACCGTCTATCCGACACAGGCCCCATTCTCTCAACTGGTAAGAGCTAGAGAGCTGAAATATTCATAGGACATGTATATTATTCAACCTGCCGCTACAACAACAAGCATCTGAGCACTGGTATTCCTCTGACAAACTCAGCATTTTCAGCCATCCAGCGAACAAGTGAACTGTTTAGGAAAACTACATACATACAGATGATAATTGTTTAATATATATATTTACTAAATAAAATATAAATGAAAAACATGTGGAGTAGTTAGTTTTATTTGCCAGCTTTTTTTAACAACTAAATAAAAAATTTTTTCTATAAAAACTCCCACTCGATAGCAAAACAACATGTGCTTGAATTTGACATTTGTGTTCGCAGTGCTGACGACATGATCGATATAGAGGAATCGGATTTTGTATGAAAACACGTCTTTTCGACTTGTCGTTTGAATCATCGTTCGAATAAAAGAGCGTTATAGAGGAACCCAAAACAATTTTCTTTCGCTTAGAAAGCGATCAATCGCACGACTTCGACATTGAGGAACAGGCAGTAAAAATGAAAAGCTCTCCCCACACAAGACACTGCGAAAATAAACTGTAACTTTCAAATCATAAGATACATATACTTAAAATTTGCACACGGTAGGTTACATTCACTCTACAACAACAAAAAGTTAAAAACTAAGAGGTGCCCTCATACAATAAACTGAAAATTAGTTGTAACTTTCGGACCCATAAAAGATAGAGACTGGAAATTTGCATAGGATGTAGACGCTACAACAACAAAAATCAAAAACCACAACGAGTTAAAATTTAAATGGAGCTTAATACATGGGATCAGTTAGAAAATTAGCTGTAACTTTTCAAGCGTAAGAGATAGAAACTTGAAATCCGCACAGTATATCTCGTTGCTTGACCTCTACAAATACCAAAAAAAAAAAAAAAAACCAAAATTTAAATGGTCTTTCTTACAAGGGCTTAACGTTTGGTTTGAAAATCAGCTGTAGCTTTCGAAAAATGGGTTAATACACTTGTATTTAGTGGAATTTTATTTAGCAGTTTGTGGGGAGATTTAATGTGTCAAAACTGCAGGTGTTTTTTTTTGCTCAGCAAATTGTAGAAAAAGAAGATTAATATTGACATTGATTTTGATGACCAGTTATTGGAACTTTTCAGTCGACACAACAACCCTTATTTTTTATGTTCACTTATATGATTCCATTTCTAACATAATTTGTTATATTTCAGCGTAGACGAGCACTTGTCAAACGTAATTAAAAAATAAATAAATAGAAACAAAATTCAAGTGAAAATGATTGTTATTCAATTTCGTTCCAGCCAATACATACAAATCAAATTAGATACTCGTGAACATAAAAATATAAGCAATAATATTTTTATGCCCTACTTCAACTCTAATGCTTTTGTATTCATACATTAAATTAACAGATTTGGCATTCAAGTCTAAAGTGGCTTTTAAGAGAATTATATTTTTTTTTATACCACCAGATGCAAGCGGCCCATGGAAGTTTGATAATTTTTTTATTTTTATGGAATGTAATAAGCAACTTGACAACATGCATGCATGCATGTACATATCTAAACTGTTCTCTTATTCTTAAGAATGCTTTGTGCAACCACTTAAGGCATTCATAGGTATGTTGCTGCAACATAATGCGATAATTTACTTAGAAGTAACGACCATTAGAGCATAAATCAATGACTAAGTGCCAATAACCCAGCAGCAAGTATTTTCTCAATTCGAAACATGCTGAAATTGGGCAAGAGAGAGAGAGAGAGAGAGAGAGAGAGAGAGAGAGAAAGGTGAATTCATAGGCAATTAAAAAAAGATTTCTTTGCTGACAGAAAGTGGTCGGATATCACTAATTACATAAACAATCAAATGGGCGCACAAAAAACAAAAATTGCTTATAGGAACCTTAAATGATGGCAAAGAAAACAACTGGTGGAAAAACGCGGAAAAAGGGAAAAAACTTCTTGGGGAACTATTATTTATGATTACACGATGAATACACAGAACCAAAAATACTTAATAGAATCAATCATATTTTCTCTATTGAATGTTTCTAGACTGAGGGACATCCCAACAGAGAGAAATGAAGATTTTTCTTCAGGGATTCCTAATTATTTTCATTTTCATGTAATAAGTTTCATTAATTTTGTCACTAAGTAAAACACAATTTTATCACAAATAAAATAATTCTCAATTTTGATAAAGTAAAATCAAACTCAAGCCTGATGAAATTAATAAATCATATAGTTCCATCAATTGGCGAATTAAACTAGAAGGTTGCAAGCGAATATCCCATCCCATTCATTTTCTTAGTGTAAAATATTTTTAAATTAGGTTAGGTTAGGTTGATTGGAGGGGTTTGCTTGCCCATGTCTTGCGACATACACCTAAGCCAGTATAGGCTTGTTGTGCGCTCCGTGGATTTACCGTGATACAGTTTGACCCATAGGTCTATAGGAGTTCCGTGTCATTCACAAAAAGTTCCTTAATTTCCTCCAGCATATGCCCCGTAAATTTTTAAATTAACTTAATTATTTATTCGCTATAAGAGCTAATTGAAATGTATTATTTTAGGTCTAAAAATAGACTTTAATCTTTTCTGTCCTTTTCAGCGGTCTACATGTCGCCGACATTTCGTTGATGCTAACGAACTCATCAGTAGACTCGAAAAATCGGAAAAGAATATTTGAAATTTATGAACAAAATGAGAATTAGAAATGTTCAAACTAATTTTGTTTAGGAGAATTTTGGTATAAATAGTTGGGTTTCAAACATTATTTTTAAATTTTTTCAGTCTACTGATGAGTTGATTATCAGTAACGAAATGTCGGCGGCATATAGACGGCTGGCAAAGACAGAAAACCTTAAGGTCTATTTTTAGACCTAAAGTAGTAAAATATTCTTGTTATGTCAAATTCTCAATTCATTCTTCTTCATCTGATTTCACAGCAGAGAAGATGGCTTCTAAACAATTTTTGCCACAACAAGATGAAAAAAAGTAGCAAGCCAAAAATACCTTCACTTTGTTGGATCCGCCTTAAGTTCGACCATAAAGTTAAAATTAATGCTTAAAAACCGCTGTTATCACTGATACAATAAAAACATACACAAAAATTAGTTAGAAATCAATTGGATGTTGATGAGAGAACATAAAATATATTTCAATCAGCAGAAAAACACGATGATAAAATGGAAAGTTGATCAATAATATTAAATGTAGAAATGCGCTGCTGCCTGAGAACAGTATACATTATAGTCATAACCAGGATCGAAGTCATTTGAATGCTGATGAGCGTCGTGCTGGACACGAAACAGCCATGGTATGTACCCCAGCCAGGAAGTCTTCAAATTTACTTTTCTCAATCCGATGTCATCACAAAAATTTCATTCTCAATTTGAGGAAGTAAAATCGAGCTTAAGCTCAATAAAATTATTATTATAAAATTATTAACAATAAGTAAAATATATCACACATCAAATCTATTTTACTTGTCCTCTTTCAAAATGTTGATCACTACAATTTTAGTACAAAAAAAAAAAAAAAAAAAATAATCTTAAAATATCAAAAAATGTTGCTGGGGTTTCAACATTACAAATTGTAAAGCTGAAATGTGTACAGGTTGTGTCATCGCATATGCGTCTGGATGAGAGAAAAAAATATATACACAATTAAAATGCTTTTCAAAATGAACAATGATTTACAGAGACGTGAAACAAAATCGGTGCCATCTTTATTTAATAGGTACGCATGAATGATTACATTTAATGTCATTATCAGCATCATTGTAATTATTACCATTTATATTATGAAAACATTAACATTTTTACATAATAATGTTTTAACAACTCTTTTCACATGTCATTTAACTACAACAAATTAAAGACTTTAGAATCTAAAATAATGCTTCAAAAGGGACAGTTTCAGCTTTTTTTTAATTTGAACCGGTACTCACGAGACAACCCTCTACATATGAAGTTAGCAACTAAACTTGTGCACTCATAAGTACTTCAGTGAGAGACATTGCCTTTGAAAACGTTCCGAAGCATTTTATAAAAAACTTATATTATCCTCTACACCATAAAATGTTTGAACAACAATTGATAATTAAACAATTCATTTTGTGAAATATTGATTACAGTACGCAACAGGTAAAAAAAAACATTTTCTTACCATTAATTACCAACATATATATTTTTTTGATGATTTATAGTCCCCTGGCTCGGAGATCGCTAAGCACTGCTGTTTTAAAACAGTATACAATTAGTTATGATCTAGGTTCGAAGTCAATTGGATGCTGATGATCGACGTGATGGCCGTGAAACAGCCATGGTATGTACCCCAGCTATTAAATCATTAACTTTACTGTTTTTGTATTCCTTAAAACTGTTGATCAACACAATTTTATCAAGAAAACAAATCTTTCTCAATTCTGAGGGAGCAAATATCGAACTAAAATCTCGGTAAAGTAATTAAAAATTGTACGTCATAAGGTCCGGTAAAAAGTTAAATAAATGTATTAATTCAGGTTCAAAAATAGAGCTTACAAATGTTTTCTGTATTTTTCAGCCGTCTATATGCCGCCGACATTTCGTTGATGCTAATCAACTCATCAGTAGACATAAAAAAATTCTTAAAAGAATGTGAGAAGCTTAACTACTAAAGCTTCGTATAGACGGTTGTCAGATCTTACAATATTGTACGACCTAACAACGTGCTGGCAATCTGCTGGAAACACAAAATTGTTAGCAGTAAGAAAATTATCAGTTCAGACAATTGCAAGAAAATCTTACAATTTCATTGCCAGATAATTGCCTGACAATAAATTTAGCTACCAACGACAATTGTCAGCTTACACGGATGTAAGATTTTCCACGTATCAAAAATTGTCAGCCAATTGTCATTATCAAAATACATACACACACATGCCATTATTCATTCTTTATTTTTCTCGCTCAATAACCATGTTTTTAGTTTTTTTATTCTCTTTTCTGCAACTTTGGCTATTCTCTTGTTTTTTCTCTCCCTTTCATACACACACATTTTTCTTTAATATTCTTTGTCATTACTCTGACAATGACGCCATTTTAAGATGTTGATAATTTATGCATCTTACAATATGCCAATGCCTGACAATGTACTAGCAAAACGATGATGGCGAAGTGTTCAGACGATTGACAGTTAACTGACAATTAATTGTTAGGTAGGTGGCTTAGTGGTTAAAAATATTCTATACATTTTCTGACAATATTGTAAGATCTTACAATCGTCTGTACCTAGCTTAAGAATTTTTCGAATCTACTAATGAGTTAATTAGCATCAACGAAATGTCGGCACCATATAGATGGCTGAAAAGACAGAAAACACTTGTAAGGTACACTTTTGGATCTGAATTAATACTTTTCAATTGGCTCTTGAAGCAAATAAATAATTAAGTTCATTGTCAAACTAATGTTTTTAGATTTTTTAACGTTTTTATTTTTCGTTACTGTTTGTTAAGGGGTCCATGGGTATGTGCTACATGCATATTTTAACTTAATAATTGGAGCTTCCGGTCACTTGTAAGCAACAAAGGTCGAAAATTAGCATCAAGAATATATGTATGTGTATGCATCTTTAGATGTTTGTATCCATATGCCTGTTTAAAAGTGAGGTTAGCAAGCAAGAGTACTGGACCTGTTATTTGACAGCTAATATTTGATAGTCTGAACGTACCTTCAGACTACTCAATAATTTTCTTATATACATGGATGGCGTATTTTGTGTGATGGTCTCGTTTGTGAACTTTTGATCAGAGCGGACGTCGTTTTTGTCCTGTGTAGTCGTAATAGGTGAACGCGTGCTTTTTTTATTGGCCTATTTAAAAAGATATTCCGTGTTTATTATGTATAGATATTTGCCTAATGAGATTCTAATAAACGTGATATAATTTTAAAAAGAAGTCCGTCAAAGTATACATTTTTAATAGGTCTTATCATGGTTATTGAGTTTTTATTCAGTATAGTCAGGGTTGGGCGGTTTTTGAAATACGTATTTAAAATACAAATACGTATTTTGTATTTGTATTTTAAATGCGTCTCAGGAATGTATTTGCATTTTGTATTTTAAATACTAAGCGCTTGAGTATTTTGTATTTTAAATACTCGTGCTCTCAATATAAATTTTTCAAAATACATTTTAAATTTATGTTAAAAAATATGAGCTAAAAATTATTCTATTCATACATCAACTAAAATCCAAAAATGTTGCTACTGTTTTATTTCCAAAAATTCAATTACCAAAGTACCTGTGTAAAGTAAAGGCAACTGAATGCACATACATTGAGAAAGTCGCCAATCTGTCAAAAATAATGAAAAAATAAAATACTAGGAAAACAGCGTTCGACATTTTAATCTAAGACAAGAGAAAAAATATCAATCAAATGTTGATTTGGATACACTATATATAGTTATATAGCATTTGGTGCTATATAACTTTTTTATTTGTCACTTATTTCTTAATTCCGTTATAGGTCTTTCAATAAAATTTCGTTTTCTAACAAGAAATTAAAGAGATTTTGTCGTTATCTGGTTTTCTTTATTCGCCATCAAAAGATTGTTTTTCTGATATCACTTTTGAAAAACTGTTTCATAAACTGTGTTTATGAAAGAAAATAAAAACTTTTTTGATAAAAGTATTTTGTATTTTAAATACAAAATTTTTGTTACACTGTATTTTGTATTTTGTGTTTCAAACACTTGCTTTTGGAATGCAGTATTTTGTATTTCAAATACACAACTTTTTATGTATTTTGTATTTTAAATACATCAGAGCATGTATTTTGCCCAACACTGAGTATAATCAACGTTTTGCCATCAATACTGAAGAGGTTTCGTTAAATATTTTTAACTGGATAGTGACGAAGTTGTATACACTGGACACCTAAACAGACAAATTGGCAAAACAGTTAATGCTGACTTACTCTGCTTTGCAAAAATAAATATTCTGGTTTTATGTTACATTTTTTTTTTTTTTTTTTGCTTAATCAAACTTGCACAAACATTACCCATTTTCGTTTTTTTTTCACCCACCAATTCCAATGCAATGCATATGTAGGGGTCATCCCCTGAGTACCAGTCTACAAAAAGGAGAAAAACATTTGTACGCAAAATATTTTCAAAATCTAACCGGTTTTGCCGCATCTCCAGAGAAGAACATTTTTCAAAACCAACGATTTCCCCTACACACCTGAAATTTTCTGAAATCATAGTAAATATATGGACTTTAAACATGAACAATGTTAAATCGAATAGTTATTTATTACAATCCCCTGTTTGGTGGTGTGGGTTTCATACGTGCTTATGACTTATTTCTTCTGCAGTACAATTTCACCAACCTGTCTCCAAAATATGTTTAATCATGTATGTATTTATTTTTCTGTATATTGTTAGTCTCAGGTAGCAACTCAATTTTTTCAAACTCGCGTATTTTACATACATATTTTGATTAATTAAAGGGCCTATTGTAACATGCCAGAAAAACTTGACTTTGAAGAGATTTCCACTCCGAGCTTTTCTACATGAAGCCAACGATGGTTTTTATTTAGGTTTAGAGCTGATGCATCTACATTCGTACGTATTACATTAAATAAACATATATATTTGGTATTTATTTCAATTAATAATTTTTTCTGGCATCAACAAAAAGGTTTTTATTTTAAGAATCTTTTTCTGAATTGTTTTTTTCTTCTGTGTGTAATTTAAATTGAGTTTTATGTACTTGCTGTGATGTGCGTAAATTTCAACAATCTGTCCAACAATGCAACAATAACAAGTTTCAACAACTGGCAATACGAATTCTATTTTATTTATTTATTAAAGTAAATTTATAAATAAATAAAAACTGAACATTTAACCAGTTGTTAATAATCAAAATATTGCAAGTCATTGTTTATATCTTTAGGCAACAGATTGTGGCATTTATGTTTAAACTTCGTAGGAAAGATTTTTTGCTCTACACAATTTCATACTAAATGGCAATGGAATTAAAAAAAATCTTTGAAAATATTCAAACAGATTGTGGTGTGAGGTTTGTTTTACTTTTTTTATTAATTACTAAAATGTAAACATGTAGTACTTACACAAAAACGTACATTAAGCCGGGGCAATTGGCATATAGAAACATTATTGGGCTGTTATTTATATTTCAAGAAATTTCAAAATTTCAAAAAATCCTAAATTCACAGACTTGATTACCATTTATGAACTTAGATTTGAAAAATCCTCTATTTTAAGTACATTTCAGACGAAATAATTTTTATATAAAATTTTTTTTTTCAGTGCACTCTTAACAATTGAATTTCCTTTTGCCCGCATTTATTGTAATGTTTAATAATCAATTTATTTGTATATCCTGCATACCATTTTGGATTTCAGCTCGTTTATTTATATTTTCACAAAATATGTTGCATTAATTTGCATTCCCTTTACTTCAATTAAAAAAGGGTGCAGTACATACAGATAGATATCTGTATCTTATCCAACATTGTCCAAATGATCTGTTTGTATTATGAATTGATTCTTACGGCACAATTTTCATTTTGAACAGATTCAATATAGCAACGATGATGTGCATACAGAGATGAAGTTTCTCTCCTTTTGGCTTGTTATAGAAGCCTTCCTGTAACTTGTGGCTGCAGCAGAGCAGTACATGCAGACATACATATGTACTTCAATTGTATAAATTAAAAATTAAAAGTCAACATTATACAACTTCATATTTCAACTTGCACATATTAGTAGTGAGTATGTGTATTATTATTTTTTGTTTTTGCCGAGATAAATATTGATTTTCCATAAAATATTTAACTACAATACACATACACACTCGTTAGCACAAAACATGTACGATTTTGCCATTGACCAAATTTGCAACTGGCAAACTACAATACCATGACAATTGAGAAAAACTGTCTTAAGTCAAATTTTTATGGGATTGAAGAAGAATAATTTAAGACTTTAACACTAGTAGATAGTTTTTTTTTTTATAAATATGTTTACTTTAAAAAGTTATTCACATACAACGATTCCCCGTATAGACAAATCCCAGAAATTCTTCAAAGCTCTCAATTCTACATTTTAGGGTAATTTTGCAGGCATGTGCTTTCAGTGAAAGTTTTACTATTTACTAAAGAATATTAAGCACATTTCGTAGAATTCAAAGAACGCTTGTTGCAGTTGGGGATAACACGATACAAGTGAGTGCGAGTACACAGTCGATACTTTTTTCTAGATATCAATTAGTACTTGATATCTAGAGCAAAGTATCGTTACTCTTAATCAAGTAGCAAAACAAAACATATTCGTTGGGACAAACGAATTCGTTGCCAATCGAATTTTGAAGGTTGCACCAGCTACAGGAAAATTCTAGTCTAGTAGAAAACAATTAATAAGATCTATTTAGACCTAGAATGACACATTCCAATTATCACTTATAACAAATAAACAGGCAGCCTGTTCTACAAATCAAGTGTTTTCAAGCGACGTGATTTCGAAACATCAAAAACGGAATTGCTTCCACAGGACAAAACTGTTTACTATAAGCCAAGTCCAAAATAAAATTTTAACCCCCTAATTCATAAAAATTATTTCAGGCTTATAAGACTCTTATTTGGCATATTTGTATGAAAAATTTGTCAAATAAGAGTTTAATAAATCTAAAATATTTATTATGAATAACACCCTAAATGTCTTAATCTTGAAAGATCGGCAAAAAGGACTGCAAAGTCATTTTAAATTACGTCATAATTACCAAATTAATGGTTAGTATGAGCAAATTAAAGGTAAGATTTATCTATTTTACATTAATCGGTAATGTGAACCGTTTAATCCATTAAGAGTAGTTATAAAAGGCCTCCTAAGACATTACGTTAATTTGCAGCTATCAAGTTTGATCATCAAATTAACCACTAGATAATCAAATTAACCAAAAGTATTTTTGTTAACTGATATACAGAAAGACACACACCCGTATTCATAAAAAATAAAACGTTGCTCATATACATTTTAGAAAAAATTTTATATGAAAAATTTGTTGTAAAATGTGTTTCAACAATGTTTTACTTTTTATGAATACCGGTGACATTTTTTAGTTGCTAATACCATAATAATTGGTTCTAAAATCCAATACACAATATTTTATTGGGATACGATCTTCACATTTATTGATTAGTCACGACAAAAATAGGCAATCGGTTGCTCTAACCAATTTTAGAATTGTGTCATATTTACAATAATGAGTTACAAACATGCACTGCCTTTTCAGATTCACAAAAGATTGATAACCTGAGTTGAAGTTCAGTCAATACAATTAATATTTGATCGACGTAACCATGTGCCAAACGATCCATTTTCTGGATGTAAAAAGTGGGCCAAGAGAAATCACCCTATTGGAAGTTGTTCTTATTTTTGCAAATGGCGGCCAATGTCAAATCTGTTTTTACATTTGTAAGCTGTAAGTGAACAAGCCATGGAGCGATATACTCCCCCAGAATAATCGTGTCTATGACAAAGCGGACAATTTTTCGACCAAAATCATACCATGGAGCGATATACTCCCCCCAGAACGCGTAATAATCGTGTCTATGACGTAGCGTACAATTTTTCGACCAAAATCATAATGAGCGCTGAGGCTCATTTCCACCTCAGCGGGTACGTGAAAAAAAAAACTTTTGCTTCTGGGGCACCAAAAATCCACGAGTGATGTACGAGGAGCCAAAGTGACTGCATGGTGGGCTGATCACGCTGCAGGAATCATCAGGCCATTTTTTCGCGAGGACGCCGCTGATTAAACGACAACGAGCTATAGAGCCATGTTAACTGAGTTTTTTCTGCCGCAATTGAACGAATAACGTTTAGAGGACATGTGGTTCCAACAGGTCGGAGCAGCGGCATACACTGCGTGAGTCACAACCGATATTCTGAAAGCCAAACAACATCGAATGACTTCTTTTGGGCCACCACTCATTTATATGAAACTATACAAGCTCAGCACTACTATTTTTATCTTTATTTAGGAAACGAAATTAAGGAACTGTGAAAGAACCAAGTCGACACTTTAGAGGTTAACACTGCTCGAAATTCATTTCAAGAATAGCTGTGGTGATCAATTTTCGAATATTAATGTCATGCATGAAACTTTCGAATGACAAAATTTATTCAGTCAAAAAATTTAATTTTTATGTTCTACTGAGCTCAACACACACCTTCTTGTATCCATACATGCACTAAGCAAAGGTGAGTTTTTCCAATAAAATTAATTATATTTCAAAAAATGTTTAAAAAACATTTTACTAACAGCGTTCTGATTCCTTAGAGATTAAAGTAGTATTTATATTTAAGTGCGGAATAATTAAATGGTTTTTATTTAATGCTTAAAGCAGAATACAAATAACGAGAAGGAAAATTTAATAAAAAAAAAAAACTTTAATTATTATGATCAACGTTGGGCATAATACGACTACATGCTGTGATGTATTTAAAATATAATACATATATAACGGGTTATCCATTTCGTGGTTTCAAAAGTATAGGAGTGGAATTCGACATCTGTCAATCTAAGTTGTTAAACCAATTTTTTTCTTCTTTGGTCCGAAAGGGTGATTGGACCTTACTTCTTCGAAAACGACAATGGAACGAATGTCACCGTCACTTCGGTGCGTTATGGTCATACGATAACCGACATTTTTTTACTGCTATTGAAGAACACGACTTGAAGAATATGTGGTTTCAACAAGACGGTGCCACATGCCACACAACTCGAGCGAATATGGCTTTATTGCAAGAGTCATTTCCCCTCCGCGTAATTTCTCGTCGTGGCGATATCAACTGGCCATCAATCTCATGCGATTTGACACCATTAGACTATGGCAAGTTATGGCTGAGATACCGCCCAATATGTGTCAAAAAGTGGTCGAAAATTCCCTCAAAAGAATCAATGCTGGCAACACTTCACGTGGTGGTCATTTAAATGATGTAGTGTTTCACACATAATGTCCACGTTCAAACTTTATAATAAAAAGGAAATATGATGAAAAAAAATATTTTATAAGTGTTTTATTTACGTTTACTTTTGAAACCGTAAAATGGATAACCCGTTATAATACAAAATGCATTAAGGATGGTTTCAATTTGCAAGGACAAAACATTTTCGATATTTCGACATCGATAGGTTTTGGCGTGAGGAAAAAATCTTCTACTGCGTCAACAGGAATCATTTCTATATTTTTGTATGTGAGTTCCCCTGAATTAGAAAAAATAAAAATAAAGGAGTGACAAAATTTTTTGGGGTTTTGGTCCTACGTTTGACACCGGGCACCTTGGCAGTGTTTTGTGTGAAGGGAAGAAAATGTTCTCTTCAAAATACAGAAAAATGAATTTTAATTTGGACTTCTCGAAAATAATGTTGGCCGTCTGACAGTGTTGTAGTCGAACCTTTTTCCCCCCATGAGAAAAGCTATCGAAAAATCTATGGCACTATAGCGACAGCATTTTGTCGATACTAATCGATTCATCCTAATAAATACTTTTTACTACAGTATTTGAAGTACAACATATATATTTGTAAATAAAAAATACCAAATACTTATTACAAGTAAAGTTCTTATATCCTTTCATTAACTTTATGGTTGAATTCACAAGCCTAGTTGTAGCGCGTTTTTTGTATTTGAAGTGAGAATGTCAAACACAATAAAAACAATAATTGTGTTCAAAATTGTCCATACAAAAAAAAACCACAAAACCCAATACATACATATTTTTGAAGGTAATGTCATACAAATGTCCTGTTGATGGGGAATAAATGAAACCTGCAAACGATAATAATTATTTTACTGGACTAGTAATGAAATTTTGTATTTTTAGCTCATCAATGAGAGAAATAATTTTCATCACGCAGTATATTTATGACTATTATACACGCATGTATGCATATAAGTCAGGTATTTTGTAAAATTCTAACTCGACTACGCAAGTATTTGATACACAAAATACTTAAGCGCTTGTAAGCTGAAATACAAAAACTCTTTTTATAGGACACGCATTTAATATACAAAAGATGTATTTTATAAATGTAGTACGTATTTAAAATTATGGTATTTCACATACTGACTACTGCTGGTTTATGATTAATTTATATGTTTATACATGCACATAAGAATGTACTCATCAAAAGTGTAATATTTTTCGCTACCTATTTATTTATTAGCAACATTTCACCTAAAATGTTTATTTCTGATTTCAATTAATTTTTCATCATCATGACCACAAACAAGCAACATCAGCGCAAGTGAATGTTAATAAAATATGTATATAAAAAATAAATAATGCAAATCATTTCAATTCATTATTGCCCACTGCCAAGTTTGAAGATTCTGAATATTTTCGCATATGATCTGTCGATTTTTATTGTTGGCGCCTGGCCAACTTCTGAGTATTTTTTTTTTCTTCATCTCTTTGGAAAAAATGTCAAATGATAGCATGAAATGCTAATATTTTAAAGTGTTTAAAAATGTTTTCATTTCGCTTTTGCTGCCATGTTCAACATTTAAACAAATATTCTTTTAAGGATAATTATTAATTGAGGTTGTCGGTTTTTTGTTTTATGTGTTGGTTGTTTAATTAGTTTTTAAAATATGTTTTAGCAAAACATACATATGCATATTAATGTATTATTATTGTTACATGCAGTGCACTCGGGGTACAGTGTATACAAATTCGTTATTTTTACAGTATTCATTCCAAAAAGTGTACAACATAAAGTTCTATAAAAATGAAAATGTGACTTCGAGGTGCTTGTATGTAGATTAGTGTTGCTGAATAATTTAGTATTAGGGTGGCAAGTACTGAGTACTTGTACTTTTTTGGGATACTACATACTCAAAGAAAGTTGCTGGCACTTTTAAACTAAAATGAATGGAAAATTCGAAAAAAAAATACAACTTTATGTGAAATTCATCAGAGTTTAATTGTTTTTTGTGAATTGTTTCTGAGCTTTTCATCAGAACGGACGAGTTTTTTTTTTGACGTGTATAGGTGAAAGTGTGCTTTTTCTTATTGGCTTATTCCATTATTTTAGGTCTAAATATATACCTTAATGTTTTCTGTCTTTTGTAGCCGTCTATATGCCGCCGACATTTCGTTGAGGCTAATCAACTCATCAGTATACTCGAAAACGTTTTAAAAGAATATTTGGAACTCAACTACTTATTTAAAAATTCCCATGAACAAAATGAGTTTCAAACATTCTCTTAAGAATATTTAGAGTCTACTGATGAGTTGATTAGCATCAACGAAATTTCGGCGGCATATAGACGGCTGAAAATGACAGAAAGCAATAAGGTCTACCTTTATACCTAAAATACATTTCAATTGGCTCTTAAAGCAAATAAATAAGTTAATTTTTGAAAAATATTCCATGTTTATTTGTCAAATTATGCATAGATATTTGCCATATGAGATCTTAATAAACATGACATATTTACAAAAACAAGTCCGTCAAAGTTTACATTCGTAATAGGTCTTAAGGTGGGATCATACGATTGCCGCAATGCACCAATTTTTGTTATATTTTGTATGCCAATCGTGTGATAGCACAATTTATTGGCTCATGCGGCAACTAAAACGAATGTTGTTCCTATTTGTCCCAATCAAATACAACCCTGATGCGACAACCGTGTGAACACTTAACATACAACTATGCACCAATAAAAATTCTAAAAATGCACCAATATTTATTGTGTTCTCTTGCGGCAACCAAAGAAGACAATGCCCGCCAATAATCTACATGCATACATATGTATACATTTATTTAGTTTCAAAATTGTTTAAATGCGTCTTCCAAACATGATTTCTGCTTTTTAATCAGAAAAATTCAATTTTTTGCTTTTTCAGCCCGCACAACATTATAATAATAGCCGAAGCAATTTTCTTTCTTTTTAATGAACAAACCGTATTTTTAACATTTAATAATTTTTTTTTTTTTTTTTGGGAAAACAAAGTTTGTCATCAGCTACAACAGCTATTTCTCAGAGTTGCCGTATAATATAACAATCGTGTGACTATAATGCGGCAATTATTGGTACTAAATTGTTTTGCGGCAATGTGCGGCAATAAAATTTCAGTAAAATGTCACAATCATGTGATTGCAGAGAAGTTGATTGGGACAAATTTTTTATTATGCTCCAATTCAGCCCAAAAAAAATTGTGTAAAATTGGTGCATTGAGGCAATCGTGTGATCCCACCTTTATGGTGGTTATTGTGTCGTTTTTTTTTTTTTTTGTATAGTCAACGTTTTGAAATATTGAAGAAGTTGCGTTAAATGTGGTTAACTGGATAGTGTCGGAGGTAAATATATACACTGGGCACTAAACAGTCAAATTAGCAACAGTTAATCCAAAACATAAATATTCTGGTTTTATGTTATAATTTTTTTTGTTAATCATACGTCCGCAAACCTTCACCACTTTCTTTTTTCACCCACCAATCCCTCTTTCCTATTTCCAGTACAATGCAATGCATTTATCCCCAGTCTAAATAAAAAAAACGTTTTCAAATACATTAGTGTTGATTTAAAGATGATCATAAGAGAACCATATGTTTTTATTTTTTTTCTTGTTAAAATAAAAAAAAACACTTTTACGCCTCTACATACAAACATACACAGAGTCAACACTATGTAGTAGAATCAATTAGGCTTTCTCTTTTTGAAAAGTTTTTAGGATCAGAGGTATCCCAGCAGAAGGATAAGATAACTTATTATTAAGATGTGTTTAATCTTATAAATTTTATCAATAAAGAAAGCACATAAAATTAAGGAGAAAATCTTTTATTTACACTTTTTTATCATCAGTATCCGTTATTTTGGGCACCACAAAAAACTATTAATTCTATTAGTATAAGATTTTCTTATTGATTGCATTAGATTACCTTATTAATTTTTTCAAAAAGTATTCCCTTATTGATTTCTTTAGGTTCCTAGTAATCATGCGTATATGATGTACTGCATTTGCTTATACTTTTTTGAGTGGCTGGATAGCTGAGTTGGATGAATGGCCGACTGACAATCGCAAGGTTGTTGGTTCGGATTCATCAAGAAAGTTTCTTTCGAAGAAATCAATAAGAATTTAAGCTTCTTTTTGCCTTTTGCAATAAGGACTTATTCAAATAATAAGCGTTGCTTCCTAAAAAAACCTTAGAGATATCTTAAAAGTTTTGTTGTCATTTATTAGGTGTTTAATAGGCACTATTTTCTCCGTATATATCAAATGCATATGTACATATTTTACATACATATATATATGTGTATGTATGTATGAACATGTAAGAGCAAATGACTACCTGTTGTTTAAATATTTAAAAACCGTTAAAATTATTGAGAAATAATAAGTACCCAAATGTAAATTATTGAGTACCATTGAGTAATGAAAAGTAGTAGAATCCAAGAGCATTAATGTAAATATACTCTTAGGAGAGTATGCAAATGTCATACATGCATATTTGAGAGAAAAAGGTGTGTGTGTGTGTGTGTGTGAGCGCAGTGGGTGTGACTGTAACTTATACGAGTATAACTGCTGGGATAATTTCTACAGACAGCCAGAGTTGGCAAAACGATTGCTAAATACTCAAAATATATAATAACCAATCTATCCTTAGGCAGTTTTAGCTCTTTTCACCTCAAGAATATAACTTTATTATGATGAGGAATTACATTTATTCAATTCAAGCTTTATTAAGACTTTTTTACAAACATTATAAAAAAAAATTACAGAATTGTGAAAAAACTTAAAAACTGTATTAATTTAAGGGCATAAATAAATAAGCTTGATGAATGAGTAATAAGTAAGGACGAAGGCCATGGCATTTGGATCCTGCCAAATGTAGTTATTAATATAAATACATAATATAAAAAATGTATTTTCTGTAACAATAAATAAAAAATTAAATGAGTATTATAACATGCTACCTAGTTTTACGATAGACGAGTTTCGTCTATCTTTAACTAGATATGTGCAGTTAAAGTCACTGCAAAATGTTGTGTCACGCGTGATCGTGAGGGCGTGATATAAAATATAACACCAATATTTTCGGTTAGCTGTAATACTCCTGCTTTGACGAAATCTTGTCAAATAGTGAGACGATGTTTTTTATGTTTGATTGCTTTATTTAAAGCTGCCGTTATTACTATTTGTACTACAAATAAGAAATATACAATATGCCTTTTTTGCCAGCAGTTAGCTTGAATATGTGGTAAGCAGCGCTTTTGTTAAAATGTTATAATTTAATGGAAAGTTCTGGTTTTTTATTGTGCTCTCTCTCTCTTGGTCACTGTTTTTATTTATTTGCTCAATATTGGAAAAGCATTTTTTAAGTCAAAAAGCAGTTTAGCGTGTAATGATTTTGAGGATTTTAAAGCACATTTTGTTATGAAAATCTTGCAAATACCCGAAAAGCCTCGTAACAGAGGTGAACCGGCGTCCGGCAAAGATTTTCAAAATCAAACTTAAGCCACTGAAGATGATATTCTTGGCCAGTTAAGGTACTTGAGATGAATTCCTTTTATTCTGCTAAGGACCTAATGCATATTTTTTTTTACTATTTTTTGACCCGACGTTTCGGGAATTTCTTGTTCACTTTCTCAAGTATTTTTGTCTAGTTATAAAATTGTTTAACAAACAATTAAATTAGAAATAATTATTTGAATAAAGTTTAACTTACAATGACTAAATATTTAAATCACAATTTTTATTTGATTTTTATATATGTAAATTAGTTTACAAATACTCCTTTTTTGCTAATAAAAAAAATTACGTGAACAATGCATGTTCGATGATGGTTCTATAACTCGCGCTTAAGTTGTCAGTATCTTCTTTAAAGTTCATTGTTTGGTGTATTTTTTGTTGAATTGTTTTGTAATGTAATGTACATTATTAGCCTGCGAAAAAATTTCAAAATATTGCTGGGGGACATAATTTCAATAAGCTTTTTGTAATGTAAACCATTGAAAGCATAAGTGCGGGTTGTAATATTTTGAAATGCCGGCAGTTTGCGGGTGATAAGCTACTTTTGAGATAATGGACATCAGTGCAGCCAGTCCTCTAATACTGTAACAAGTGATGTCAGAGTGGATATTTAAAGAAAAAGGAAGCAGAGCAATTGTCTCTTGTTTGAATAAGTGAACGATATGTATGTATAAAAATAAACTTTCTGTGTTGTATTTTTGTTTGTTTGAGTACAAATGAAATAGAACGTGAGAATTTTTTTTTGTTGGCCGTACGTGAAAATTTGTAATAGAACAAATTTAGCTCGTAAGCATACGTGACGTGTGCCATAAGAAAATTGTCGAGAGTGAATGAAATTATTGTCGTCTTGAGCAAAAAAAAAAAACACTCACGCGCACATCTCTACCAAAAACAGCATTATTTCAAATGCGATATTGCCAATATAAAACCACTTAAAATGAATAAACATTAATAAAAAACAACAAATCGAATAAAATAATCTTTTTTAAACTTTTGCGTGGTCATGTACCTCTGTTTCTTATCTCTACAAAGAAACACGCTTATTCACGTTGTACACTAAGTAATTTCGATTTGAATTATAGTTCTTTTAAAGTTAACATTTGTCTTTGCAGAAGTTTACGCTCATTACAAAACCGCGCTATAGTCATACATAAACAAAACAGCAATATATGTGAAAACAATACTCGTAGCTAGAATATTTTAATGCTGTATAAGGGCAAGGTGTCGTTTACTTATTTCCTTGTTTCTTTTTTCAAAATTCCTCTTTCTGTAGTTTTGCATGAGAAAAAAAGGTGAACAGCTGCTTTTCTTATAATAAACCATCGTTATCCTTTCAATTGTTATATCCTTTATCCTCACACAACAAACAACAACTTGCACTGCAGCAGACACATGATCTTGACAACATGAGGTTATTTCTTCAATTCACTGAATTTTAAAAACATCTTCTGTTTTAGTGGAACACAAAACTAAAAATGAAATAAACAGAATTGCTTTGCAAGAGAACAATGAACCAGCATTACAAAGGCATATAAAGGAATTATAGTTTA
Source organism: Sturmia bella (assembly GCA_963662145.1). Lineage (NCBI taxonomy): Eukaryota > Metazoa > Arthropoda > Insecta > Diptera > Tachinidae > Sturmia > Sturmia bella. The sequence goes on along the minus strand of OY759168.1, from coordinate 36,712,216 downwards.
AAAACGTAAGACAGGGGAAAAGTTAAAAGAAAACAATAACCCAACAAACACAATGACATTTTATGATTGAAAAATATCGAACTTAAGTGTAGTTGTGGTGGCAGAAATAATCTGCAAACAACTTGATAAGTTTGGCCAAAAGTTTTTCAATGAAGATACATCATTAATTAAGAGCGGAATCAGTCTTCAAAAATGTTGAGAGTTGCTATACCCTGTTTATTGTTTATGGTCGTACCAGCATAGAATTTCCATTCACTTATCTCCATACCAATTAAACGTTATTGCTGGGTAAGAATAGCAGCGAAGCAGTGTTGCCAATTGGTATAGTAATTTTAAACACAAAATACGCAGTTGTTTTTTTTGTAATAAAACTATTCTAGCAGTAGTTTTTTTTTTTTGATCGTTGGAGACAATTCATTCGAATTCCAGATTGGTGAAAACTTTTATGACCCTGATAATATCTGCTAAGGCGCCTCCGACAAGTATTATTCTACAGCCGAGATAATAAAATTTGTCAAATCTTCAATGGGAGAGCTTTTGATGTTGAGGAAAGGGGTGCTGTGATGCCCATCGCACAGTCATTAGATCTACAGCTGTTAAGGTCGCTAGTTTTCAATTGCCTGAGTTGTCGGCGTATTCGAATTATTCAAGATATTATTTGATTTCTTGCCCACTATCTAAAGGCGTTCAGTCTTTAAACATTTTTTTTCTCGCAAAATTGGCAGCATTTAAGAAAAATTCGCAAACCAAAAAAGTAACAAACCACAAAAAAGGGTCGAACTGCTACAATAGTCGACGAGAGGCAGCCCTGGGCTTGTGAATTTTTTCAGTGACTTAATCTTTTTTGATAAAGCTACTCTGTTGGTTTTATTAACATTGTACGTGAACATTTTTTTCAACTGAATTTACAAAAATGTTTGCTGGGCAAATAGGTGGTAAAATGCAAAAATTTTCACAAAAGATTTAACAGAAGCAAAAAGGCACAGAATTGTACACGAAAAAAATAACTAATAAATAAATAAAAAGAAAAAAAAATTATAAAATCATTTTAAAACTAAACATTTTTACATTAAAACATGTTAGAATTTAATTAATGAACCGTTGTTTTGTGAAGATATGAGAAGATAAAATACGTCTTGTTACTTTGTTCATTCACAAATATCAGCGGTTGAGTATTTTATAAACATCTATACATGTTTCAGGTGAATATGTGTGGCAAAAAGATACGAGTGTTCCGCGTTGTCAACTCAGCGCTTTTTGAAATTAAGTTTTGGCGTTTTTTAACGCGGTGGCGCCAAACACAAAATTCTGTGGAAACTTCATTTATATTATTTTTTTATTTTTTAAATTTATTTATAATTATGGAACACAATTTGATGCAAAGTAATGCCAATAGACTTGCTCCCACAAACAACTCAAAAGCACCAAGTTAAGCAAACCGTTAGACATGCGGAAGGCAGCTTGATGATGATGGGTGTTGCTTTGCTGGGTATCACAAATTGGCCACTGGTACGAACCAACGAAATAATAAGAAAGGAAGACTTCCTTCATATATATTTTTTTAAAAAACTTATCAGACATTGTGGACATATGCCCATATACTGAAGAGATTGTGAAACAATTTCATTTTATATAATTATTTCTGTATTAAGTTTATCAGGCTCAAGTTCTTTCTATATTATCTTTGTGATTGATATTAATTAAATTAGACAAAGAAAACATCAAAGACATTTAGCAGGGTGGACAACCTGAGTTCAAAGACGGGCGCTGACGAGAAAGTGTGGCGGCTTCGAAACAACTAGTTGTCCACCCTGCTAAATGTCTTTGATGTTTTCTTTGAAAGTGTTACATTTAGGACCAAAATGGGTGCTGATGACAAGCGTAGCGGCTTCGAAACAGCTAGAGTTTGCCCAGCTAAGGTCCTAAGTTTGCGCTTTCCTATTTATTTTATTTTTCTGTTATTTATTTATTATTAATATCAATTATAGTAATCAGCCTGTCTACGAATATAGCAAATATTCGTATTACGCGTAATTCATTAACACAAAATCAATACCAATGAAAATATTTTGAATTTAATATAATGTGAACATATTTTAAATTTAGTGCTTTTTTGTACTACAGCGTGTTGTGGAACGTGAAAGTTGTCAACACTGGTGGCGTTAGAGGTTGTTGCACCATTTATAAATAAATGTTAAAAGCGAAATAAACAGGTTTGAGAATTTTTTGTGCCCAGCTTGACTTCTAAAATACATACATATGTACATATTTTCTTTTTCCTCTTCCGAATATGGTGGAAAGGAGTCAATGTGGTAGAGAGAAAGAGTGACAAAAGTGATTTCATCCATCGCTGTATTCACAATTCATATTTTTTTTAACATACATACATGTGTATGTAGATGTATAAAAGCAAACAAAGTTTTGTGTCATTTTGTAGATTTTCTAAACATAAAGTTGTCGGCTTTTGCTACGGTTTTGCGACAAAAACAAAATAAACAAAAATCACTTTTTGTGTTAACATTTAAATTCTTGATCTAAGAGTATTCAATTATTGACAAAAATGCGAGGAACTGCTCTACCAGAACGAAATCAACATCTTCTGGAAACATTTAACTCCTTTTAAACACGCCTGAATAGTTTAATAATAAATACAGCAAGATATCTAACATTAATGATGTTAGATTTCACAGAACCCATGAAAAATTAAGTAGGATGAGAATACATATTTAAAGATTAATTTAATATCTGTTATTAAAGCTAATTTAAAATTTAATATTTTAGGGCTAAAGAGATCTCTTTCTTTTCTGTCATCTATATGTCACCAACATTTCGTTGATGTCGCTCAGCTCGTTAGCAGACAGAAAAACCCTTTGAGAGGTTTTCAAACTTAATATTTATTCTATAATATCCCTGCAGAAGATGGAACTGGTGTGAAACTAATATTTCACCAGTTCTGGTCCCCAACTGTAGACTTTCCTATACTATCTTAAAGCTCAAATTAACATTGGGTATGCTAGAAAAAGCACTAGTAATATTGGCACTAGATGGACACTAGTACAATTGACTCTAGTTGAATACGATTACCGCTTGTTCCATACGGAACGTATAGTAAATACGTCGGTGGAATGACTTCAAAATTTATTTCAAGCTACTAAATAATAATTTTTTTCCAATACTTTCCACTTCTCCAAGCTGATTTTCTATTTTTAAATGGTAGAAACCGGCTAATGGAACTCCCACGATTTTGATCTCAGAAGCCCTTCTGTAGATAGCGGAACATAAGAGATCACTTTCTAAAATAAAATTGACAGGTTTGTGGCGCAACTTCTGGCTTTGTTCTGAATGAAATATTTTTTTAATTTTTTTCAAAGAATAATTTAGTATTAGTTTAGTTTTATCGTGAACTATATGTTTTACAATTGTTAAGAATTTTGTCGGGCTATCTAGTTCGATATATACTTCTTCAAAATTGTGATAAATTTGGAGTGATAAACGTGAAGACTTACTGGCTGGAGTACATACCATGGTTGTTTCACGACCACCACGACGCCCATCAGCATCCGAATTGGCTTCGAACTCAGGCCATAACAAAAAAATTTTTTTTTCTCAATTTTGAGAAAGCAAAAATCGAACAAGAAAGCCTGTTTTTTCACCGCTCAGTCTATCTTCCAAACACAAATATTCCTCACAAGAAAAAAAAGTTTTCGATTTTGATTACAAGCCACTTTCATATTTGCTAGATTCTTTTCTTGGTCTTTTTTTTAATATCTATATTATTTATTCCTAAAACATTTTACGTTTGCCCTTCAATGAAAAAAAAAAGTATAAATATATTTTATTAAACGAATAGAAAAAGTATCCAGCCAACCGTTCTTTGTTTTAAAGTGAGTCATGAATCAATCTAGGTATACACTACTTGACCTACTAGTTTGTTTTTTCTATCAAGCTTCTAGCAACTTTCAAACTAGTGCTTTCTGTACTAGTAGATTTTGGACAATTGCCACATAATCTTTTGAAGGAAAGCACTGACAAATCGATATTCTGGAAAGGAACAATACTTTGTCACTTCCTTTCCGATGACAGTGCCATAAAAATTTCACATTTTATGTTAAATTCTAAAACTTGAAGCAAAACCAAACTATAAACTGATTTGGTTTTTACAATTAAGAATTGTTAATTATAAGATTTTTTAAATTTTGAAATCGAAATATTGAAAGTAAAAATTGAAAATTTTTTATGAAAAAATTGTAGGTGCTCAATTTTTAATAAAGAAGACAAGGAAAGTAAGATTGAAGACTTATTACCATGGCTGTTTCACATCTGCCTCAACGATCATCAGCACTCAAATTGGTTCGAACTGTTTTAAAACAGCAGCGTATAACCATGCTACTTCCTGAGCTCTTCATTACTCACCGTCTTTATTTAAGGTTATAGCTGCTGCTATTTAGTTATGACCCAAGTTTAAAGCAATTAGCGGGCCATGTTCCCCAGCTAATAAGTCCTCAACTTTATTTCTCTTGTGTTCTTTAATGGTCTTGATCACTACAAGTTTATCACGAAACATCTTTCTCAATTTGGGAGAAATTGAAAGCCCAATAAATAATAATCAATTGTGAGTTATAAAAGTTCGACTATAAAGTAAAATTAATGATGTGGTTTTTGTTCTCTACCCCTTAAGGTTATCATTAACTGACAACTTGCTTTAAAACGTAGTGAGAGTTAATGATAAATTTTACCAGCTACAGAAATTAAAAGGCTTCCCAACCATAAATAGAAATTTTCCCATTCAAAAGTGTTTCTAGTTTCTAATGCTCTCCCTTTAAGCAAAAGTCAAGTCTATGCTGTTTCTGTTTACTCACAGTAAATTGTGTGTAAATTCAAACATTAATTTTTTTTAACTTAATAAGTCTTTCAATGTTTGACTTTTAACTAACAGTCGTTTACTGTAACATTTATTGCAATTTTCGTTTAACTTTTTTTTTTTTTAATTTTCAAAACAAATTCTGACTCTTTCTCTTCACATCGTGTTGTTTAATGTCAATTTAAGTTTTTTTTTTTCACGTGCACAATGAAATATCTGCTTTCTTTTCAATGTTTTATGAAACTCAAAGAAAGATTTTAATCAGCATTAAAAAGAAGTCTATTTGTTTTGCTGTTAGTCTTAATGACTGACTAGTTGGATGGCTGGTTCGCTCGTTGGCTGGATAGTAAGTTTGGACGGTTGGTTATATGTATGGTTTGGTTCTGCTTAAGCTCTTTCTGCCATCACTTGTTGGGTTTATTAAGTTAACGGTGCTTTTCGTATTGAAGCATTCTCACATTTAAGTCAGCTGGCTTGCATACGTACGTACATTCATAAAAGTATAACATGATGGATGTGTAATAAGCATAAAAATTGAAGCAAAAGAAAGAAATTATGTACCAACGTTCAAACATACATTTGAACTATATACATATGTACGTATGTATGTATATTAACTGTCATTACATTTTCAACTCCACACTATAATGTTTTTCTACCTATTGCAACAATCCACTCGTTCTTTTGCTAATACAGTAAAATCCCGGTTTAACGAATGATATAATGTTCAGACCTTTCGTTATACCGAGATATTCGTTATATCGAACCATAATTTTTTATCTTAAAATTTTATAAAAAACGGTGGTCCGCAGTTTTAAAAACATCAAAATTTAATTGTATTAATAACTTAAAACTTTAATTGATATTTTGATGTGTATTTAATTGAATTGAATTGAATTTATTGAGACTTCAAAATGAGATAATAAATGCCAAAAAAGAACAATAAAAAATAACAACTTAGAACTATGTATATTATTCTAATGTAGATAAAAAGTAAAAGCAACTTGCTGACGTTAAATATATAGTTTAAATACAAAGATGTGTATTTAAGATTTGTTTAATTTCTAATATGAAAATTCATTAAAAATCATAAATGTACATATGTAGGTGCATCTACATATTTACTTATATTTGGATGCTATTAACATGTGTAGGTTTATTATTACATTTCATTCATATTATTAATTTCTTAAGAAATCGACATCTCGTTATCACAATGAACCTACCAAAACTACTGAAATTTTAAGGAAAAAAGCAACGCATCACACGCGTTCTTTCAATACAAAGCAAAGAAGCCAAAAACACCCACAATCTTATGATTCTGTAATGAGTTTTAAATGTATTTTGCTTTGTCATTCGTTAAATCGAGATTCTTTTTTTTTGCCATTCGCTATATAAGGCAGTTAATGTAAAACTTTCGCCATTCGTTATATCGGATATTCGTTAAACTGAGTATTCGCTATACCGGGCTTTGACTGTAGTGGCAAACAGTGACATACAGTGAGCATGCGATATCGTAAACTTATTTCTGCACTGAAAAAACAATTCAAACCATTTGTACTTAAATCAATCCCAAGCGGTGTCAGAAGTTCCGTAAGTACGTATTTCCTTAAATCAAGTACGTTGAGCTTGTTTTAAATATGGATTTTTCAAGCGCTAAAGACTTTATTTTAGACATATTCAATCCCAGTTCAGATTGAATATAGATCAAATCTGTGATTAAAAAGAAGAACGCTGTTCTTGATTTAAGAACATTGGTACTTACCGTACTTTCGACACCGTTTGGGATTAATTAAAGTACGGAAGAATTGTAGTTATTTTGAGTGTAAGGATTGATGCGATGTTTCTGAAGTCTATTTTTTAATCCCAAATTCGTACCTGAAATATTCCGCTCTACTTCCTTAATTTAATAATAATTTATAAATAATTTTGTCTCTTTGCCAATTTGAACCCGGAACCCAACTAATGCCAGTTCAGCCACTCTACCAATTCAGCCATCGCAGCAATTAAAAAATTTAAACAAAATTCAGTACTTAAACAAACACACACAAGTGCTGAGTTGAAATATTCTAAAGAATTTCGTACTGATATTAAACCTTACCAGGATTGATTCCTTTTAATAATCCCGATTGATCTTGTTTTAAGAACAGTTTTGTGTTATGGGTACTTAAATTTTTAAGACTACTTCGTACTAAAATCAAGTAGGAAAAACTTATATTTAGTACGCGATTTTTCTTTCTGTGTAGAGGGACCTGTCAACTAGGGTGGACAAACACAGAAAAAACAAAGTTTAAAACGTAGAAAAGAAGGTTGATTTTATGTTTTTCGGTGATGATTTTGTACCATACATAAAATCAACAACTAAAATGGGAATTAATATTAATTTAGGAGCTTCTATTTAGTTCCACGTTGTCTGTCGGTCCATAATCAAATCATGCAAATTAAATTTGATCCACTTCCCGGTTTCCGAATGAGCTGAAATTTTCCATGCATGTCAATATTATGACATGACAATGCAATATTATTATAACATAGAGCTGATCTGATGATGGAAGTTGGTCATAGGAGCCCCATCCAGTTTGATACTAGATGATAACTAGGGGCTGATGATGGGCCTGGAAGGTCCATGATGTTGCGAATCACCCTCACGTAGGGTAATTTTGATATATTTGCAAGTTAAGTCAGATTGATTTGTGGGGTATGTTTGTCCATGTCTTGCGATATACACTTTTTGCAAGTTAATCTCGCACAAATTTATGTAGGATTATTCACAAACAGTCAGTAATATATGTAGGCGAATTTATAATTCCCATGTAGTTAGCAATCATTTTTATTGCACATTTTTTGCACATTACCTGTGTGAAATGTTGACAAGTCAGCAATAATTTTTATTATGAACGTTCCCACATACTCAGCATTTTAGATGCGTTAAGATGAGTATAATAAATAGAAATAAGTTTTCATTGTAAAAATCTATTTTTAATTAACAGTTAGTAAGCACTATGTTACGTAAAAAGATATCAAATAACTAGGCTACGATCACCTGCGGGCCCCTTCAAGCGAAATGAAAACTATTCACCAAATTACCTTCTTATATCTGGATATAATCCTTCATTCCCGCGGGACTCTTCCAAAGTACACAAACACTCTCCATTTCGCCCTTTCCGCCCATAACGTCCTCCCTCCTCGCTTCTATGTGCCACGTTTTAGTACGCTGTAATGCGTACACATGTACGGGTCATTCTCTGCTTATTGGCCCAAGATAAAAAAGCATCCGTCCAATATAATTCAATGGTTTTAGTACAATTTGTTTTGTAGCTTACACAAATTAAATATATCCATAGTGTACTGTATTTCATCAATTACACTGTGCTTGAATTTTACACTTCTTTCAACAAACTTAGTGACTTGAAGTTGAGTGGACTGAATTTGAAGGTGGTAGTTTTCATTCGACATTGTGCTAACCGTATTTGCGATTTGAAATGGCAATACTAAAGTACCATAAGACGATGCCACAGCTTTGCGAAATGACGCAACAGCAAATATCATTTATACAATTCATAGCACGCGACACGCGAGAGATAGCGGTACATTTGAATTTTTCCCAGGTATTTATATTAGGCCAGCTCGACTTTTCGATAGCTCTCGTCAAAGGAAAAAAACATGCACTACGACAAATCGACAAAATCATTTTCATGGCATCAGATTTTCAATATTTTTTTGCATTGTTTTATGTGAGCCCTCCAAAGGCGGCATGGTATGCGGTCCGGGTGTTTGAAAAATATATTGGGTAAATAAAATTGTTTGGGGTTGGTCACAAATTTGACACCTTCATGGGTACCCTGGGTCAAGTAAGTGTGACGGAAGAAAATTTCATACGGGCCCCAATATTTGTTTCGAATGCACAGACCTCTACCACGAGAAAAATTTATTGGAGGTTGATGTAACATTTGACTACTCTACGGTCTCAGGGTCCCGTATTTGGGCGCCTCAAAAATTAAATGTTCACCCCAACACACTAACCACACCTTCCCAGGGAGTGCTCCCATACAAAAATACAGAGAAAATAATTGAAAATCGGACACCTCAAACATATTTTTTTTATTATTATATTTTTTTTTTTTTTGGCAATTTGTATTGGAATTTTTTTTCTCATGACAAAAGCTATCGAAACATCCATAGCAGAATATTGACAAATGTTTGGTCATACCAATCGACCTAGGGCCAAATCGTGGCATTTGATATCGAGTGAAAATAATGTTAAACAAAAACAAAATAAACACCAAACACACAGCATAAGCGCTGAAGTTCGTTCGATCTCGAATGTGACGATCTGGCCTCTGGCCCAATGTACATACGTATATATCGTTGGTATCATTTTGAAAAGGACCTAACTCCCATTGTTGCTCAAATTCGAATTTTCTTCATACATATTTCAACACAAGATGGATGCTGTGGTTCATAAAAATACAGAAGAAGAAAAAAATCGACCTTGAAAAAAATGGGAGTCAGTGCCTTTCTACTATTGATAATAATAGTTATATAATACCAATGTAATGACATATAACGCCAATCAACTTGGGTTAATATTATATATGTCCTTAGTCTCATTTAGAAAGGACCTAATTCCCATTGTATCTCAAAGTCGAATTTTCTTTATACATATTTCAATACAAGACGGATGCTTTGGTTCATCAAAATACAGATTCTAAAAACTCGACCTTGAAAAAATGGCTTTTCTACTAGCTTTAGCAGTAGTGTGTCCGACCAGCTTTTCAAATTTTAGGACTAGCACAGTGTTAATGTTCAAACTACCTTTTCATTCTGACTAACTGAATGACGTTTACAGACTACATTTACGTGATGACTCAAACAACAGAAACAACACCAACAACATTTACCATACAGCAACAGTAATGAGAATCAGAACATAGATGTTGAAGTTTTTGTTGTGGTTGTTGTTGTTGTTGGTGCATTTTCTGCTGAGTTAAACAAGATCGTGCCTTAACCTTAATACAACAACAATTCGAATTGTTTGCAGTTTTTACTGGGATTTTATATTTAAACTTGAAATAGTTTTTTATTCGTTCATGAGCTGCTTTGCTTTTCTGTTATTACCTTGACTTTACCAAAATGTTGGAATGGTTTTTGTTTGGTTTCTGAGTTTAGTTCGTTTCTCTATGATTTTTATTATTACTCGTACCCTTAAGCTCAGATTTTTGTTTTTTTTTTTTGCAACTATAGAAACAATAAAGAAAAGAATTACTTCTAAGCAACAGTATGCACATCTTGGCAATGAGGACGATTTATTTTTACTCTCAATGGAAATAGTTTGAAAAAGGATAAGCACGTACTTATGTTTCATTGTTTTTTTTTTCATTGTGAAAAATTCTTTAAAGTGAGTTTTACTACTTACTACCAGAAACCTGAAATCTAGAGGAAGCACAAAAATGTTCTTAAAATATAGTAGCCACTTTTAAACTTTTCTCCGATTATTCATAGAAATAATTGCAATATAAAATGTATTTTACCTCGAAATTTCTCATACAAAATTTTCTTAATATCCATTTAAAACACAGAAATCTTTTTGGAATACGAGCGCTAAATTTTAAAGGTCTTATTTATAAAAAAAAAACTATTTTCTATTTATTAAGATCTTATGGTGTAAATTTCCGTACTGTATTTGTACAAGAAACGTTGAATAAACATGAAATATTTTTATAAATTAGCCAGTAATTATTTATTTATTTAAAGTTAGCGTAACTAATACCTTGTTCATACATGCATTTCTAATTGAAATAATATTCAGTTTATTGACATAATATTTTTTGCGTTCATACATACAAATATTGCGCTAACTCAATTAGTATTTGACAGCTGGAAAAAAGTTGTTGTTTTTGTTTTGGTTTTTGTTTAGTTGTTTGGTTTTTGTTTCACTTGACTCTCCATTTTTTTATTTTTTATTATTTTGTTTTGTTTGCTTTTGTTGACATTTATCTCGTCATTCATCTCGCATTGTATACTTTTGCTTATGAAACACATCTTTAACAGTGTTCTGTTTCATCTTTTTCTCAATATGCAAAGCAATTTTGAGTTTATTAAGCAATAACTTTATTGACTTTTTGTATGGAATATTGAGCTCAATAATGGACTTTATTGCGATTATCTCAATAAAGGCGCATGTATGAACATGGTATAACGTTTGTTTTAACTTTGTTCAACTCAACAAATTGTAAAGGAGAGGAACAATATTATGGAAGCAATCTACAGTATTATATGACAGAGAATGACACTTCCATATACATATGTATATTAAGCAGCAATTAAGTCACGAAACCATATATTTTGTATAACCTAGTACACTATAGTCATGGCTGATGGTGAACATATTGTATCATCTTCAGTGATGAGACACATTTTCACCTGTGTGGATTCATCATTAAGCAGGGGCCAAATCGTCGCATTCGATATCGAACGAATTCCGTCACTTATGCTGTGTTTTTGTTGTTTATTTTGTTTTTGTTTTACATTATTTTTGCTCGATAGTTCATTCGACATCGAATGCGACGATTTGGCCCCAGAATTGTCGCATTTGGGCGAATGATAACTCGAGAGTGACTGTCGAAAACCCAATGCACCCACAAAGAGTGACTGTTTAGTGCGGTTTATGGGCTGGCGACATCATCGGTCCGTATTTTTTACAAAATGAGATGATAACGAACTTTTTATATCGCGAATTAGAAGACATGGAGCACATGGACGATATGTGATTTGAACAGGACGGCGCCACCTGCCACACAGCTAATGAAACTATGCCTTTTTTGCACGACAAATTCAATGGCCATTTTATCTCACATGGGGGAGATATAAATTGGCCGCCAAAATTATGAGATCTGACATCGTTGGACTTCTTTCTTTGGGGTTACTTAAAAAAAGGGTGTATGTGGATGAGCCAGCAACAATTCAAAAGCTAAAGGATAAGATAGTTCGGCACATTAACAGCAGAGAATCTCAATTAAGCCTGATTGGCAGCGAAAATTTGGACCATCGGATGAGGGTGTGCCACTGAGAGCGTGGCGGCCATTTGGCCGAAATTTTTTGCTTTATATAAATTATCATAAAATACCCATATTATCATATGATGATAAAGTTTCTGAAATAATTTGTGTTTTATCAATATTGGTTTAACCACCCTTTATTTATTTCATTCTATGGCAAAAACTAAATTACTAAATACATACAAATTTAAAGGATAAGGGGATAAGATTAAATACCGTCAGTAATGAAGAGCCATAGCGAGAGGAGATGAATGTAGAGGAGGAAAGCGAAACATTGGAGCACTATTTATGCCAGTGCCCCGCCTTCTCACAAATACGATGCCGACATTTTGGGAGAGACACCTTACCAGACATAACCCAATTACGGGGCGTATGCTGGATGAAACTAAGGAACCTTGTGAATGATACGGAGTTCCTATAGACCTATGAGTCAGAGTGGTTCACGGTTAAACCCAAGGAGCGCACAACAAGCCTATATTGGCTTAGGTGTGTGTCGTAAAACATGGGCAGACGAACCCCTCCATTTAACCTAACCTAATGAAGAGCTCAGGCAATAGCATGGTCATACTCTGCTGTTTTAAAGCAGTATGAAATTTAGTCATGAGTCATGGGGTGGGTTCGAAACAATTTGAATGCTGATGATCATTGAGGCGGACGTGAAACAGACAAGGTATGTATGTCAGCCAATAAGTATAAAACTTCCTTTTTTTTGTCTTCTTTAAAAAATGTTGATTACTACAATTTTAATAAAAAAAAAAAATCTTTCTCAATGCAGAGGAAGTATAATCAAACTAAAGTCTGATAATGTAGATAACAATTTTCAGATCTTTTATAAAAAATTATATTTATTTTCGATATTTCGCCAACAATTTGTTAGCATTGTCAGGAAAATTATCATTATTTTGCTGATAATGTTTACAAACGGATGATGAAGGAATATCGAAAATAAATAAATATAATTGCAGATAACAATTGTAAATCATAAAGTTCGACCATAAAGTTAAACTAATTTTTAAATATAAAAGACTGTCAATTATTTTTTAATTATTTACAAACACCTAAAGCAGCATATATACCTATCAGTTAAAACCCTCACTCCAGGTATTAATTGTACAAATTAACAAAATATCCAAAATACAACGTTAACTTGACTAAAATAAACTACTTAGCGACATAAAAATCTTAAGAAAATTTTATTTGAAATTCAACAGGAATTAGCGAAGAAAAAAAAACAAAGAAAAAGAAAAAGAAAAAGAAGAGATTGTTGTGGCTTGACCTACTTAAATATGTTTGTATTGAGTCATGCTTCACGAGACTACAGTATCTTAAAGCAGTAATCTTAAAAGCAACTCACAAAAGAAAGTAAATGTTACCAAATTGAATGTTACCAAATTGTTACCTTCTGGTTGAAAATATACTACAATAAATTTTTGTAAAAAACACTTTCACTGAAAAAAAAAAAATTCAGCTCATTTAATTTGCGCACAAATAAAACAAAAATCAATGATAACCTAGATAACAACCTGTTAACATATTTCCCCCAAAATATTATGAAAAAACAATCACAAAAGTAAATTTGTTCCCTCATAAAACACTATACTTCCTTCCGGGTTTTATTTCAAAGCAATACAAAGTTTGTATTGTATTGAAATATGTACATACCAACCAGTTACAGGATATTGACCAATTTTCTGCCGTAACAAGCAACTTTTTAAATACTTTTCCTCTGGTTACAATTAATTTGCAACAGCAAATTCATTGGAACTTGTTGCCTTTTGTGTATACTTTTGTTCTTTATAGAGTTACATTTTATCTGTGCATTTTCAAGTGGTTTCAAATTTATGTTCGTTTGTCTAAAAGAGGTCATACTCTCAAAAATAAATGAATTATACGGAAGCAGTCTACGCCTGCATGCAACCCTGTTTTCTTGGATCACATACACAGCATGTACATCAAAATAAGGGCACAAACATTTTCTATAGCAGCTTGAAAAGCATCTAAGTACTTAAAGCAATAAAAAGTGTTCAGTAAAATAAAATTTTTGCCAAAATACAAAAAGCACAAAGCAGACAAACTTTACTTTTTTTTCTGGGATGAAAAATGAACAGATGCTTTCACACACACACATACACACACACATAGCACGGTACAATTTTAAGATATAAAATAAACTTGTTTTTTATTTTATTGCACTTTGCTTTTGCATGCTAATTGTTTAATTGCTAGCCAAACTACTTTAACAGATAAATTTAAATCAACACAACCAAAAAGGTCTACAGTTTTGTATTTCACTGGGATTTTATGGCATTAACAAGAAAAAACCATAGAAAGAGAAATGCTGTGGAGGCTTGAAGATAACTCAGCTCATCATAAATATTGACTTTAATGAGATATTATGAATTTACAACAGATTTACCGCTAAGCTTGTGTGTTTTGCCTGTGTATGCAAAATGGATGCCCCACCCTGGGCTCATGTCACATGGAAGCCAAAGTATGTCTAGGAGCCAGGCAGGATAAGCGTGTCCACAGATGTTTAAATAAAATTCTACGTCTATTGCTTTGATGCAAATAGTTGTTACATATGAAGCAAAATGCAGCAGCACGCAGTAGGGAATTTGGAGCGAAAAAAAATTAAAACAAATCGGCAGTTTCTAAACAAATAATCCAGTTGCAAATATAAAATAACTTTTATTTTTCATTTAAAAATATAAAAATCAAAAATAACTTTTAGTTTTCATTTCAAAAAAAAAAAAATATCAAAAATAACTCTCATTTTCTATCTAAAAATATAAATATCAAAAATAACTCTTATTTCTTGATTTTTTTTTTTATAAAAGTCATAAAAGTTATGGTACCTGGTTGTGACAGTTTTTATTCATGATAACGGCAAAAGCTGTTTGTCATGTACATATACATGTGTGTGTTTAACCGTGTAGCTGTTTTGACGTCAAAGTAATTATCTTTATAAACAATTTTCGACAGATTTTTGGCACTACTCAATGCATCATTTTGAAACATCAAATAAATTTTAAACAAAACTAATAATCGTGTTAAGCTTTAGCTTATAATACAGAAAAACATGGAAAAATAATTTTAACGACAATCGAATCGAAAAAAAAACAAGTAAGAGTGCTATATTCGGCTGGGCCGAATCTTAAATACCCTTCACAATGGTACATACATTCCGATTGATTTTTGGTGCGAAAAGTTGTTTTATTTGGCTTTTAAATGGGCCGATTTTTTCTGAATTTCAATATCAGATCCACTACCGGGATTTAACACAGGCTGCAAAACTTTTATTTAAATAATTCCTAATATGCTCAAGTTCAACCACTGGGTGACACCAATTCTTTTTAATATCAATGAAATAAAGAAAAGCAAAATGTATTTCTTAATTATTTATCAGTTAACTTTATAGTAAAATTTATTTAACAAAAAATTGCATATAATTGCATTATTTTTGAATTATAATGCTAAACATTGCCATTAAGTGTGATTTGCTTTTCAATTTACTTACGTATGTGGGTACACATGCATACGTATGTATGTATGTATCTATAATAGAAAACTCTAAAATAAATTCTTTATTATTGAATATTTTCAGTGTGTTCCATAAAACAATGATTATATACATACATATATACATACATACATATTTACATTGCTTGCTTTTACAAAATTATTTTTTTCTTGTGCACGTTGTTGATGATCTATTGCGTATCATCATACACATGTGTGTGTGTATGTACATATGTAAGTACGTAGGGAAACCCAAAATGATTTTTTGTGTGAATGAATTTGAAGACGCAATTGTTTAAAAGAATTTCATTGCGTACCCTTTTTTCAACAATTCTTTATATCACTTTCATTTTCAAGCTCGTGTATACATATGTATGTACATACATACACATTTTTACACCAAAGCAAAAAAATTGTTTATGCTAACATACTTGCATGCATACATACATATGTAGATACATACATACCTACATACATACAAACGTATCTACATACATACATACATACATACATACATACATACATACATACATACATACATACATACATACATACATACATACATACATACATACATACATACATACATACATACATACATACATACATACATACATTCATACATGATCGCAAATATTATATACATATGTATATAATATTATATACATATGTATGTACCATTATGATTGATTTTTGGTACCAAAAGTTGGGTGCATATGGGCCGATGTCCAAAAATTTTCTAATTTTGCCCCTAAACAGCCTGTATGTACCATTCCGACAAATATTTAGTGCAAAAAACTGTTTCGTTTAGCTTCCAGGCCCGACTTCTTGAGATATCGGGAGGCGCTATATCTCGAACATATATGGGCCGATGACAAAAAGATTTCCAGTTTTGCTTCTGACTAACCTATATGTATCATTCTGATTGATTTTTGGTGCCAAAAGTTGTTTTATTTAGCTTATAGAGCCGATTTCTTGAAAAATCGGGAGACGCTATATCTCAGGTATATATAGACCGATTGCAGACATTTTCAAATTTTGCTTTTAAACACCTTATATGTACCATTCTGATCGATTTTTGGTACCAAAAGTTGTTTTATTTGGCTTTTAGAGCCGACTTCTTGAGAAAACTTGAGGCGCTATATCTCGAGTGTATATGGGCCGATGTCCAAAATTTTCCACGTTTGCCTCTAAATAGTCTATATGTACCATTCTGATTGATTTTTAGTGCCAAAAATTGCTTTATTTGGCTTAAAGAGCGGATTTCTTGAAAAATCAGGAGTCGCTATATCTCAGATATATATGGACCGATTTCAAAAATTTTCCAATTTTGCTTTTAAACACCTTATATGTTCCATTCTAATCGATTTTTGATACCAAAAGTTGTTTTATTTGGCTTTTAGAGCCGACTTCTTGAGAAAACGGGAGGCGCTATATCTCGAGTGTATATGGGCCGATGTGGAAAAATTTTCCACTTTTGCCTCTAAATAGCCTATATATACCATATTGATTGATCTTCGGTGCCAAAAGTTGTCTTATTTGGCTAATAAAGCCGATTTCTTTAAAAATCGGGAGACGCTATATCTCGGATATATATGGGCCGATTTCAAAAATTCCTTCATTTCTAGGATTTAATGAGCACTAAAAATGATATGGTTTAGTTTTTAAGAAAAAATTTTTTTTCAAAAATCTGAATACAAAAATTACACAAAATATCCCTCAAAACCCGGTTTTTTGAATATATCTCGGCTATCCGCGGACCTATCTTACTGAATTTCAATAGCAGACCCACTACCGGGGTTTCACACGTTTTAGCGAAAGAATGAGGTTTCTATCTCAAACCGTTTTCTCAGAAACGGTATTTCAACGACTACAGACGGACAGACGGACAGACGGACCGACGGACAGACGGACAGACGGACAGACGGACAGACGGACATCGCTCAATCGTAATCGCTATTGATGCTGATCCAGAATATATATACTTTATGGGGTCTTAGATGGATATTTCAATGCGTTACAAACGGAATCACAAACTTATACATATATACCCTTACACATTTATGTGAAGGGTATAAAAATAAAATGCGTGTGCCATAGTTTTGAAAGACATGTATCAATTTTTTTCAGATCAAGTTGAAGTTCCCCCGTTTTTCCTGTTTGTCACTCGACATCGCTCGCTCGCTTAAATACGTGCAAAACAATAACAAAATATAAAACTTTTTTGCTGTTTTCAATGTTTTTGTGTAATCAAACGACATCGAGTGACAACGCCGCATATTAGCAATTAGCAATTCAATTTTGCTCTAGAAGGCTAATTTTCAACCATATTCCAAAAATCGTAGAAAACACCTGTACCAGGGGAAGTAAGGGGTAGTATAAATATGAGGGCTTGGGAAGAGTAAGGATTGTGCATAAGCATCTTCTTTATGAGAAATTTAGCTATTAGATCATCTATCCGATTAGCTGTTTGATTAATTATCAGCTAGGCTACCAGATTGTTTCTTAAATATAGTATCAAATAAGCTAATCTAATACCACATCTAATAGCCAATTTTCTGCTAAGAAAGATCCTTACGGAAAATCCTTACTGGTCCCTACTGTGTTACAATGTATGTCAACAAAAATATTTAAAAAATTCGTCTACACTTTGTATAGATAATAATAATTCGACAGATAGTTCTTCACACTTACGTGATTCATTTCAAATTAAATTATTGTATAACCATGGACAATTTACCTGAAAAGAAATAGAAGAATAATGAAAATTTTAATAGAAATTTGTTTATAAAAATTCTGCTTTTTCAACTTATTAAAAAAAAAATATTTTTTAAAAATTTAATTTCTTACTTGAGCACTAAAATAATAGAACACTTAAAAACTATTTAATTAAAGCCATAAAGTAAAATTGTGTATTTCGAATGGGCTAAAACTGTATATGAGAATTTTTGAGAGAAAAAAAAAAAAACTATTCACCCTCATTGTGGTTGGCGGTTTTGCAGCGATAGTCAAGCATATTTGAAAAATAATGCTGTAAATTGCAAAAAATTACAAACTTTTTAATATCTATTACTAAGACGCAATCAAATTAAATTAAAAAAAAAAGTGCGTTTTTAAAATTGACAACAACAACGAAAACTGTTAATTCTAAACTACGCCAAACACAATAAGAGTGATTATGAACGATATTGTTGTGGAAGTATTCATAGATTTTACCAAATTAATCATAGACTCATGCACTAAGCTGCCAGAACATTGAAAGAATTTTCGTTCATAGTTCTAATAAATTTATTTCATTAAACCAATGAAAATTTTCATCGCCGCAATAAATTTTCATAGATCTAATAACTTAATTGTATTAAAAAAATCTTCATAGCTGAGTTAAAAAAATGACAGTTTCATTAAGTTAATGAATTTGTTCATTGACTTTTTAATTGTCATTTGATTTGTAGAAAATGCAATTTATGGTAAAATAATTTAGCGTATCGGATAGGTTTTGAGGTCTACTTGCGAATAGCACCTAAAAAATTTTCTCGCACTTTTTTTGAAATGGAGTACATGTGTTATGAAGTGTATCAATGAAAAAATTCATTTGTCATTAAACAAATGAAGTAATTCATTGGCTCAATGTCTAAAATTCACATGTTTAATGAAACCATCATTAACATAAATTTACTGGATCAGAATTCATTGATTCAACGTTGGTTAATAACTAATCAATTTTTCCATTAAATCTAATGAGGGAATTCTTTAGATTTATGTATATGTACACTTTCAGTATAGTGTACATTTTTATATCTGCAGACGTTTTGCTGGATGTTTCCTTTGACATTATAAACTCAGGAGATTGCACTCTATGCAACACTGACAACTCATCGTGTGTACACCCATGAAGATGATTTAATGATAAAAATCGGATTTAACTTTCAGCTGGTTCTCATCCCACTGATGGCCTAATCTATTCAACTAATTGGATTTTATAAGAATGTATTGTAGATCAAGGTATTTCCTAAGTGTTTATCAGGTATTTGATAGCCACAGACCAAGGGGTCGGATCGATTAATTCGCTTAATCTACTATACACAGTAGTATAGCGGGAACGTCTTCTTTTGAAACACCCATACAACTCGCGATATTTGTTTTGGAGTGAACTACGACCACGACCGAATTCACCGTACCATCGATGAACACTGGTCCTTGATGGAGCTTTAGCTCGTCAAAAGTTGAATTGAGTTGATCCTGGCACTACTGCTGGCTTAATCCATGGCGAAAAAATTACCTTTTCACGATTTAATTCCATTTTTGGACCAAGATGAATCCTTCAAATTACTGTAAATAACACAAGTAGCGCTCGTACGCCAAAATGTCCAACTATACGATAGACCTGTCAGTGACCACATTGCAACACCAAGGTTGCCAAATCGCAAAACATAAAAGGCAACGCTCGTATAGCGATAACATCTTCTTTTAGATGGCTGGTAGTGATTGAGTGTAATATGAATGCAGGTCAAGATCTTGCCTCAATATTTTTCAAGTAGTGGACGGGCACAGAACGAATTGCTGAGAATGGCATCGGATCGATGAATTCGAGTCATCTGCCACACTCATGTCTGCAGCGGCAACGTCAGTATTCCAAATTATTTACTCCTTTTGCAAATTGTTCGGTTTTTGTTCTCCGTACTTTTTTTGGGAGTTTGCATTTTATTTTTATGCAGTGTCTCAATTCATTTCAACCATTTTTTTTTCCTAACTACTCTCTTTAAATGCATCCGATCCAATTGAAATGGCATGCAATGAAATGGATTTGGCACCTCTGAAATATTCATTACGAACGATGACAATTTAACACTTTAATTGTGTTAAATTATTTATTCATATTTTATTTTCATTGGAACTGAAGTTGATGTCTAAACAAAATAAAAAGTAGAAGCAAATGCTGACTGACGGACAGAAATATTGCGAATTCATTGTTTATTTGCTTGAACCATGTTGTAACAATCAAATGTTTGCTGTTAATGAACATTTTTAACTCTGCCCTACCCCCTTTTCACTTGCGTCTGTTTGAATGTTTGTAAGACTGTCAGCCTGTTTGCTTTTTCGTTCATTTTGTATTTATGAGAAACTGAACAACATGTGTTTTATATGTGTCTGTCTGGTGACTGGCTTTGCAGCAACATATGTGTGCTCAATGCACATTTTTTGTTTTATTGTAATGCAATGTTTTTGTATTTAATTATAATTCGATTGTAATGTTGGAATTGCTTAAGGCCGGTCAATTTTGCACTAAAAAAAAAACAAAACAAGAGGAAAAGAAAAATAAACCACAGGGGCTCGTCTGGTATGCATACATACATGCTAGGTATGCTAGTTTTTAAACATACATATACACACACATACAAACATGCTAATGAACAATTGCACAGCTACACATGTACAGATTTGTAAGAACGCATTCATATATATTTGTGTCTACACATTTTAACATATTCGGTATTTTGCCTATGTCTGTCTGCCCTAAGTCTATATTGCCAAGCAGTGATGGGAAATGAAATTTTCATTTGGCAACAAAACTCATACTTTATGGTACTTTTTTGACAACCAGAGTAACAAAAATTTTCTATGAAGCCACAGGAAATTTCTTAAAAAAAAAAATAACAAAAATTTCAAGTTCACCTAATTGAGGTTTTCATGAACAATAACCTGCATCTAGTCACAGTCAATATAGGGCATTTGGGCATTGCGTTTTCCGTTATGGGTTTTTGGGCCGTTAGCAACTTTGACAGCTTTTGCTAACGGCCTTCTTCTTATTGAAGCTCCATCGGTCAAATTATATATCAAATTTTAATGCAAATAATAAACTTATTTTATCATAATGGTTGTTCTGTTCGCGCAACGTACCACTCGCTTCGCTCATTTTACGGTTGTCGTTATCGTCCCACCGAGACAAGTGGTGAATAAATTTGAGTCTATTGGTTAAGTAAATGATCGATCAACAGCTGTGAGTCAACGAAACACAAAATCTGCTGAAAACATCACAGATGTCCGTGAGAATGCCCAGAAAAATCCAAGCTAGTCGATTTCGCATCACTAACATGAATTTTGCGTCGTGACTTGGGTCTGCATTTGTAAAAAAAAAATTAAACTGACTCAGGAACTGAATGTAAACGAAAATCGAAAGCGACTTGTGTTAGCTGAATGAGTTCTAGTCATAGCTGCCACATAAAATGACTTGAAAATCGTCGAAATTGGAGAGAGAAATCCACGAAATCGTCAAACCAGTTTACTGAAATCGTTAAATGAAAGTAAGACGTTTCTGAAAATAAAACCAAATTTGTATGTCCAAATTTCTTATTATTAAAGTAAAATGTTATGACTGTTAAAATCAGTTGGACTATTTGCCTGTTTGGCACTATGTTATTTTGTTAAAAATAGCAAATAATAATCACCTACAAACTTATGGTGTCACTTCCAAGCAAAAATATTTATGTGCTACCGCATTACATAATTTTTATTCGCAAAATCCTACTTGGTAGGTCTTTTATATTCGCCAATTATAAGATTATTTGAAGCTATTAGCATAAATATTATATGAAGGTTATGCCATATTTATACAGGATGGCGCAAAAATAGCCTTCCGATATTTTTCGGCTGTAATTAAAAAAAAAAATGAAAAACTTTCTTGTGGATTATTTTTATTAGATCTTTTAATTTTTTTACATCAAGTAGAGAATATGATGTCATATAAATGACCGCCGCCACAGTTGATTGTAATTTCAGCCCTTTTTATAGCATTTTCCATCACATTGGCCAAAACTTTCGGCGATAGGTCCTCACATTCTTGACGCATATTGTCTTTAAGAGCTGCAAGAGTCTGAGGCTTGTCGACATAAGCCCGCGACTTCAAAAAGCCCCACAAAAAGAAGTCTGAAGCGGTCAAATCAGGCGATGTTACTGGCCAGTGCAAATCGCCAAAACGGGAGATTAGAAATGCATCCTTCAGCATATCGGTTGTGGCACGTGCAGTGTGTGCCGTAGCACCGTCCTGTTGGAACCACATGTTTTCCAATCCCAATTCATCAAGTTGCGGCAAAAAGAACTCGTTGATCATTGCTCTGTAGCGCTCACCATTCACAGCAACCGTTTGGCCCGCGACGTCTTCGAAGAAAAAAGGTCCGATGACTCTTCCAGCGAAAACAGCACACCATACAGTGACTTTTGAGCGGGTGCAATGGCTCTTCGTGGGTTACACGCGGATTTTCAGTGCCCATAAGCGTAAATTTTGCTTATTTACGTACCCGCTAAGATGGAAATGGGCCTATCGGAGCTATCATATTTTTATAGTTCTATAGGTCAACTACATACTGGAAATTCATAGTTTTTTCTATGGCCGGTACTACGACGAAAATATGGTATCATATACATATGAAAGTATATTAGAGCTGGTCAGTTTGTATGAAGTAAAAAAAGTCACAAAAGCGGTTACTAAAATCATAATCTATGACGTTGATGGGGACACCGGAATGGTGACTAGGATATACGAACTGTGTCTATAAAATGGGGACAGATGATATACATATCTTCTCGACATTAAATACACGTCATCATATCCCAATAGTACTATTGTATCCACCTTTCCCATCACTGCTTCCAAGTATGTATGTATGCATGAGATGTGATGGTGTGCTCAATTTTGAGTGTATAGTCGCTTTTAAATAAACACAGACGTACAATCGGAAATATTGTCAGATTTGTTTGTCCGGATTTTGTTTACTTTTTTTTAATTTTTTTGTAGGCTTGTTTTTGTGTTTTTTGTTTATGTATTTTTTTGCAAAAGTTAAAAAATTTTTATTACAATTTATATTTTGCTGTCTGCCGCGTTAATTGAATTGTTTAAATGGCTGGTTTGTATTTGTTTTGTTTGTTTTTATTATAATCTCATGTTTGTATGTTTGCACACACGTGTTCATATAAAATATTTATGGAAATTACCATAATTGTAAGTTAATAGTTTAGGAATTAATTCAGGAGTAATAAAAGATTGAAGTAAAAATCGTATAGTTACCTGTAAAGCAAAGAGATTAAGAAATTTATGAATTTAATTAATTTATATCAGTCTATTGCAAAAACTAAATTACTAAATACATGCGATTGTAAATGGAAAGAGAATAAGATTAAATATAGACAGTAAGTAATGAAGAGATCAGGTAGTGAGATGGCTAAGAGCAGCATTGAGTTATGACTACACTAGCTTGAACCTACTTTAGCTTGAGTGTATGTCGGAAGACATGGGCTGTTAAAATCCACCTATCAACCATATTTAGATATGACCTTGTTTCGAACCCACTTTCCTGCTGATGATCACCGTGGTGGATATGAAACATCCATGGTATATTCTCCAGGCAATAAGTCTTCAGCCTTACGTTTCTTTCCTTCTTTAAAAATGTTGATCAATACAATTTGATCGCAAACAAATCGAACTAAAAACCCAAAGTAAAGTAATTTTACTTTACTTTTACTTCATCCGAATTGAGAAAAAAAATTTTTTGTGAAAAAATTACTAGTGTTAAAAATATTTACAGCAGACAAGAAGAGTAAAATTGAAGACTTACAGGCTGGGGTACATAACATGCCTATTGCATGTTCACCACGACGCTCGTCAACACCCAAGTTGCTTCGAACTGAGGTAATGACTAATTATATTAACTGATATTAAGCTGTTTTCTTATTAATCAACTTCCAATTTCATCATTGTTTTTTTCTGTTAATTGGAATATATTTTATATTCTCTCACCAACATCCGGTTTCCAACTTGGGGGTTACACGATCAAGTTTTGCCTTTCAAGTTTTAATACATTCACACTTTTTTACTAATACACTCACAATTTTGAAAATTGATGACAATTTTTACTTTCCATAGAGAGCATCAAGTCACAATCAACAAAACAGTAATTTTTCTCATTCTGTCTGCAAATATTTTTTTGTTTTGTTTGAAAGTTGCAATGAAAAGTGATAAAAATTAAACAGATTCAAGCTTAAAAATAGAAATGAAAAACCAACAAATTTTTTACTTTTATTTTTACATTGATTTTCATTAAATTTATTAATTTTGAGCTCAATATTCCATACAAAAAGTCAATAAAGTTTTTGCTTAATAAACTCAAAATTGCTTTGAATATTGAGAAAAAGATGAAACACAACCCTGTAAAAGATGTGTTTAATAAGCAAAAGTATACAATGCGAGATGAATGACGAGATAAATGTCAACAAAAGCAAACAAAACAAAATAATAAAAAATAAAAATAAATACAATAAAAATAAAAACATTGCAGCATTTCAAAATTTGTATTTCTCTTTCTTTTTATTATTGCCGCTTTGGAGTCATAACATGAACGCACTACTTGTACAAGTTCCATATTTTTATTGTACAACACTAAAATCTTTTTAATAAAAGGCAGTTTTTCTTCCATTTTTCTTATTTGAAAATATTTTTCACTTTTTCTTTCTCACTACCAAAACAAAAACAACAATTTTTTTCCAGCTGTCAAATACTAATTGAGTTAGCGCAATATTTGTATGTATGAACGCAAAAAATATTATGTCAATAAACTGAATATTATCTCAATTAGAAATGCATGTATGAACAAGGTATTAAAAAGAGATATTTGTATACTATGATTATATTTAAATAGTTTAAAAAAATATTGATTTAGAATCTGAATTAGTTTCTGGCTTTAATGTAGAATATAGAAGAGGAGGTTTTGCTTTAATTTTTTTTTAGCAGAATATGCAAGAAGCTATTTTTAATTTTATTCTTGACGGCATCTTGAAAACGAATTGCTATGAAATTGCGTGCAGCCTACGTCACAGCTATTAATTTTATTGAATTTTGACAAGCAGTATGTGAAAAAAAAAACTTGATAGCAAAAATTGATCGTGTAACTGCAGTGTAATTGATTTTTGTGTTTGTTGCTCAGCGATGACAACGATTTCATACTATACTCCGGTCCCAGCGATTTGTAAGCATTAATTTAACTTTATAGTAGAACAATGTGACTCACAATCAGGCAATTTTATCAGGCCTGACTTCCTTCGATTTAAGTCCTCAAAAGTGAAAGTTTTTTTGTGATAAAATTTTAATTGTGAGGAAGAAAAATTTAATTCAAGCCCAATAATATAATAAAGAATTGTAAATCATATAGTTCAACTATAAAGTTAAATTAATAATTAAATTTTTGGTTTTAATAACGTTTTCACCATTTTCATTAATTTGTTTGATTTAAAGACTATATAATAATACTCTTTTGCGAGAATGTGCGTATTCAAAATATTATAAAAAAAATATTAGTATGTGTTTAAAGTGTCTGTTAGGGTAATTTTGTATGGAAAATTTCAATTACTTTTAAAGTTTGTAAAAATTTGTTTGAGCATGCCCTATATACTTTGAGTTTGATTTAATGTATGTTTAAAATAGTTACACCCATATTCATAAAAACTATTGAACTATTTATTTGACAAATATTCCGTAGAAATAGGTCAAATAACAGCTTAATAAACTTACAATAATTATTATGAATATGGCCTTTAATCTTTAAATCAGTGAATAGGAATAGAAAACTTTACGTTAAACTTCATTCATCAAATAGTGCAAAACATCAGCTTTTTGAAATTCTTCGCAAATTAGGGTTTGTGATAAAATACTAAAAAATAATACCTATTGCCACTTTTTTTCTTAGTCGATTGCCTTTTTGTATGAATTGTTAGAGCTTTAATTAGGCTCAAACACATACATTGCAACAATGTTGACAAATTTCGCACAAATAAGTCGAGGTTTTCTTCTGCAAAAAGCATCGAGATGCACTTGAAGAACAAACTGACAAAAATCAATTACGCCTGCTTTGAATGAGCATAACGGAAGGAGAAAAAAAATTAACTCAATTACTGACATGAATAGAAAAATAAACATTTTTAAAATTGTTCTCTTTTACCGTTAATATAATAAAAAATGAGAGTTCACGAACCAAAAACCAACAAAAAAAAAACAGATTATGAATAAATAAAAAATCTGTTGAAAAAGGGTTGAACTTAAAACTGGAAAAATAATAACAGTCTCCAGAGAGCAAATATATGCATATCCTTCGTTTGATGTGAGGAAACTACGCAGGCAAGACCAAGAGCAAGACCACCAAACAAAATATCATTAAAAACGTCACAAACAGAAAACACATTTAGTAAAAATTTTTGCACATAATATGGCTATACAAAATCGCAACGAAAAAAAAAATCTGTGTGGAAAAGAACACAAATTGAAATAAAACACAAGACATTAATGGACAAGAAACAGGAGTGGGGTTGCAAGCACACAAAATCAACAACAGAGCATCAATAACAGCAACAAAAATAACCCTTAAAAATAACGCTACAAATCGATTAAATGACTGAGTACATAAAACAAGGAATAAAAAAATAAGAGCCTGGATATTTTATTCAAACACAAACCCACACAACAGATTCTAGTATTTTTAGTACTCACTTTCTAACAATCAATCAAATTAATAACTTTTTTGTCTTGAATAGTTAAAAAAACCATACATATGAGCATATTTTTACTTTGACCTCAATAAAATTTGTTTCTATTTGGTACAGCAAAAAAAATATATCTTTTTTTTTTTTTTGTAAAAATATTTTGTGTGTATCCATCTAATGGTGAAAGAAAGAATACACCAAAATATCCTGAGACATTTATTTGGGCGGTGGAATGTGTTTTTGGTACAATAACTACAATACCAACAAAATATTCAAAGAAGAAACATTCAAGCGACCATACAGCCATGTGGCAACGACTTGACTGAGATTAATGAACGTCAAGGTGGATAATAGAGTTGCCAGAAACATATGCGCTTGATAAAAGCTTTTTTGGCAGACAAATTTTAACAACTGGGAATTTTCTATAGTACAAATAAATCTAAAAGAAATATTTATTGTGCCACGCGCTTTAATTAGATATTTAAGTTTTCTTTTGACAACTAGCACTAAATTGCGAAGCTTTTTGCTTGTCTGCAGAAACTGAGGCAGGAAGCGAAGCTGTGACCTCGTAGAGACTACCCGCTTTTTGAAATATCTGCTCCTAGTTTTTATGTCTCTGCAGCCCTTTAAGCATTTTAGAAAATGAAAGTTCTAAGAAAAGCAAAATAAAATTGTATATCAACAACGAAACTATACATAAGATCGAATCAGCAACAAACACACAGACGGATTTCTTTCGATCCCGAATGAAGCAATTCGGACCAAGTTAAACTGAAGATAAACGATTGAAAATCAACATGCTTAATTGATTAATTCTATAAAAACAGTACCGGAATTCTTGTAGTGTCGAAAACGTTTATACTATTAATACTGCACAATATTAATTTAAAGTTAACTTATTATTATCATTTCAATATTGAAAAAACATAGATAGAATTATGCGATTTTTCGGCATCAATTTTATAGTCGAACTATATGGTGTACATTATTTTAATGTTTTATCGTAAAAATCGAACTCAAGCCCGATAAATTAGTAAACGATCGATTGTAAATTATATAGTTCGACTATAAAGCTAGATTAATGATTAAAAATCGCTGGACCCGGTGTAAAGTTTGAAACCGTTATTATCACTGATACAATGGCAACAAACACAAAAATCAATTCGAAATTCATTGGATGGTAATGAGAGAACATAAAACATATGTTATCACTGATACAATAGCAACAAATAAAAAAATCAATGGAATGTTGGGGAGAGAATATAAAGTATGTACATATATCCCAAGGTACCTCGATACCTGGTAGCCTTACAAGCCCAGCTGACTACTGCTTTTAGCCTGAACCTGAACTGTCAAAGCACACGAACGCTAACAAATGGGTGACATGATTTAAAGATGTCTATAAACAAAATTCATGAAGGGTTTGTTGTGGTCATGCGGCTACCTGGTATCAAGGTACCTTGGTATACTGGGAGTTGATTAATAAGATTATATATAGACAGTCAGTAATGGACAGCTCAAATTGTAGGACAGCTAAGCGCTGCTGCTTAAACAACTGCATAATTGTATAAGTCATGACCTGGGTGTGAAGCAATTTGGGTGCTAATGAGTGTTGTGGTAGACGTAAGTAAGCCTTGGTAGGTACCCCAGCCAATATGTCTTCAACTTTACTTTTCTTGTCTTCTTTAAAAATGTTGATCATCACAATTTTATCAGAAAAAAATTTTTTTTTCTCAATTCTGAGGAAGTAAAAATCGAACTCAAGCTCGATAAAATATTAAACAATTGAAAATTAATGAGCATTAAACAGATTGAGGTGTTTACTGAAATTATGCCACTCTTTTTCCGTAGAAAATATTTTTAAAATACTTTTCCCATGAAAAGCATTAGAGTTTGTTGAAAAGAAAGATAGTTTTTCGTCAGTCTTTTTTATTTCACTCACAAAAACTTACGACTTGTTTTATTGTTTTATATGGTAATTACAGAATTCACTTTAAACAGTATATACATATTTACAAAGAGTTTAAGGATATTTCCTTTTTCTATTTAAGAATACAATTTTCTTACATGGAGTACTAATTAATCTTTAGTATTGTACATCAAGGTAAAAACTTTCAAACCAACCTTAGTAAACTTTTTATTTGTTAACTTACGACTTTTGAACGAATATTGAATACAAACTAATCTTTTCACGTTTTTAACAAGAAATATATATCTTTTCATATAATAACATACACTTAACGTTGAATTTTATTTGCAACAGGTTCGTCGGCAACGACACCGAGCAAAAGGTAAAACCAAGTCAAACATTTGCATTTCCAATTGAACGGATAATGATAAAGCAGTCTGCTTTATCATAACAGAAAGTTAAGTACAAACTAATTCTGTTTAGTTTTGCATTTATTGTTTATGAAAAAAAAAACCAATTGATTTCAAAGAAAAGGTAATTTGAAAATATTTTCTCTGGAAAAGAACGGCAACTGAAAGTGAAGACAGACTAATCAGGCTTTAAGCCTGAATTCTTAGCTAACAACGCAGAAGTTAAAAACGTAGAAAACAAGGTAGATTTTGCATGTTTTCAGTAGGGATTTGGCACCAGAGGATCAAGTCAGATTAGATACAAGCACTTGCAGAACACAAAAAATAAATACACGGAAGTTGTTGGCAGAAAAGTAGCAGGCTGTTGCTGTCAAATTCTCTTCTCATTTATTTTTTTAATCTGGTTTGTGAGCGCATACGAAAAACAAAATTACACAAATTTTTGGAACCATATTATTATTCATTTTCAAAAATAAAATTTATGTAAGCCACTTAAAATTTATTGCTTTAATCTTTTCTTTAATAAAAACTACAAAACCACTTGCTTATTTTACTTTTTGCTTCAATAAGAACTAAAAAATCGCTTGTACATTTCTTAGAAAAAGAGCACGTTATGCGGCTTGTAAATAAACTTTTGACATTAGCCTGCTAAATAAATAACGTGCAGCTGTTTTAGTGATTTGACCTGACTGGCATAGGACTTATATTTTATCTTAACCTGATTTTGTATTTAAGAATCAAAATGAACATTAATGGTCCTTATTATGAACTACATTCGATCTTTGATAATCGTTGAAAAATTTTATGCAACGACTTTCAGTTTGACATCATGACGCATATTCGCTGAACTAACGCTATTGTGAATTCTGCTTACAAATATTATTCACAATAGTTACGTTTTATCAACTGATCCTTAATGATTAACAAAAATAATTTGCCAACTTATTTAAAGTAATAAATCGGTTATATGATTTCTTCAGTTTCGAGCTTCAGGTCCTTGTTTATTATTTTTATTTGCAATATTTCGTTTTCCCTTGGAAAGCTTCTTGCTGAACAAAAAAAAAAAAAAAAAACCAAAATATTGAAAATAGAAATAATAAATAACGACACAAGCTTGAAATTGAATAAATCATATAATTATAAAGAAAAAAATCGAAGCAAACAGGACAAAGAAAGTAATAAATTGATGCTGATATATATTGAGACAAGCTTTCCCATCGTTTAGAAATGATTTTCAACCCACATGTAAGCGAAACAAATCTATTTGGACATGCACAAGTGTATATATGCACACTTGTGCAAATTCTTATTGTAAATTGAGGATTCTCTTGCATCAGCTCTTGTTCCGTACTTAATGCCTCAGACCCGCATAAAATAGCAACATTAGTTGGTTTAAAATTAGTATTTAGTTATTCAAAATTAAACAGAATAGAAAAAAAAAATTCTCAATGCGATCCGAAATGAAAGCTAGCTTATATTTTGAAGAATAATGTTTTAATTTTATGGAACTATTAATGCCAAATGCAGCTGTAATAGCGCAAATCGTGAGGAAATTCGTAAATAATTTGTGTATTTCAATTAATTTTTGTTGAACATCATTTACCTATGAGTAGTTTCGTTGTGAAAAATCAAAAACAAAGTTGATTGGTTTCAACGTTAAAACTAATTTCGTGGTAACACCAGCCAGTATGAAAATGGTATTATAGTAAAAAGTGGTTTGTTGGTTAAAAAAATATGTTTGGAAAAAATTCCGTAAATCATTTATTTTTCAACGGATTTAATTAAAGTTACCCATTTGCGGAAGCTTACATAATGTCTACTTTTTGCAATAATAAATATATACATTGTTTGGTACCATATAAGCAACTTAAGAGGCCGAAGAAAAAAATTTTTTGTGAAAAATTTGGTTTTTTTTATATTTCAACCATTATAACTTAGCTATTTATTACGCGATTTACAACAACTATGTCTTGTTTGAAAGGTAATATTAAGTTCTTGAAATATAAAAAAAGTTGATAGAAATCCGTTGCGAAATAACGAAGATATAGCTATTTCAATTCAAAAATGCAGTAAGGCCCGTTATTTACTACATTTGCCGTTATAAAGTCCCTTTTCGAAGGGTCATAAAAAAACTAAAGATATTTTTGTTCTATCTTTATTTTATATGATCTTTATATTGTTAAATTAATTATTCAAGCCATTGATCTTTGGTTTTTTATAAAAAATAATTTTAAACAATTATTTATTTATTTTCAATATTTCGCCAACAATTTGTTGGCATCTTCAGGAAAATAATTATAAAATTCAAAAAAACAAAAACAAATTCAATTTGTTGGCGAAATATTGAAAATAAATCAATAATTGTTTAAAATTATTTTTTATAAAAAACCAAAGATCAAGAGCTTGAATATTTTTGTTCTCTATGGACTGCAACAAAACAGAATTGGTACTTCGGAACCGCTTAATAATTTTGATGTATCACAGTTATAATTTTTTTTTA
This sequence comes from Sturmia bella, assembly GCA_963662145.1. NCBI lineage: Eukaryota > Metazoa > Arthropoda > Insecta > Diptera > Tachinidae > Sturmia > Sturmia bella. The sequence goes on along the minus strand of OY759168.1, from coordinate 36,680,436 downwards.
TCACACTAAAAATGTCTTAACTACCTATTCCAAAACGTTTTTAATTTTGAGTCAACTATTTAATTAAAAGTCCTATTTAATTACATATTACTTTATAATTATAATTTCAATTTCTAACTATTTAGAATAGTTAAGGTATTTAAATACTTTGGAAGCTTTTCTGGTATAAAAGTTAGGCTAAGAATGAATAACGTTGGTATGGCATCCTTTTTGTTTTGTTACATGTATTTGTTACGCACATGCGATTAAACATGTACATTTTATAACAGGATTATATATGTATGTATACACATTTAAATGTCATGCACAAAAGCTAGTGGTTGTAGGAAAACTTGCAGGAAAAAGCAACATAAAAAGGAATAAAACAGAAACGATTGACTACAACATCTATAAACAACTACAACGATTAAGCAGGACGAAAGTATGTATTTTTTTTTTTTTTTTTAGAATATAAACGAATAATAATTATTCTCTTGTTTTATAGAATTCTCAAAATGTGTTCACATTTTTTTTAAGGAGAGAGTAAAAAACTTTGCAATAACTCTCAATGGAGCCCACACGAAAACGGCGATGACACGTCTTTCTGATGGCGCACGTTTTAGATTTTTTCTGCATACACCTCAAATACACACACACACACACACACAGCTTCTTTTGTCGTAACTTTTTGTTTTTAGTGTTATAGATAGATACATATCTTTTGCTGACTTAAAAGTAACTGAGAAATGCATAACGCCGATTAACCCTCAAAATAAAGAAAATAGAGTTTACGAAATAATTGAAAGTCTATCACGACGCCAGCGTTAAGAGCAAAAGGTAAAAGTTTGAGATAACTATGGATGCATAAAAATAGAATAAGATATGTAGGTATACCAACATAAATTATTCAAATTAGAAAATCACATACGCACATACACATGTGTTTTGTTTGGAAAAATTAAGAAATAGTTATATTTTTTGAACTCATAAAAAACTAAAGCTAAGATTGGAAGGCGGAAAAAGTTATACAATTGTGTTTGTTTCTTTGGCATAACTACTAAAGGATTTTTTTTGTTTTGTTATTTGTGCGAAATTATTTACAAAATCTTTCGTCATATGATGCCAAGAAATGTATTCAATTAAATGCCTTTTTCATAATAGTTTAGGCGATATTTTTCTGCTTACACATTTTCTCAGTTATAAAGACGTTGCGTGAAATGAGCATACATATGTACATACTTCTGCGGCAATAAGGGAAAAATGATTGTTCAGTATTATTGCTTGATTTTTATAGGGAAGCAATCTACAACTCTAATCGTAAGTTTTAAAAATATTATCTTAATCCAACAAAAGTAAAATTTTTCTTAAGATTTTATTCGCGAATACAATTCTAAAGAGCAAAATTCATACATACATGATGTGAGGTTAAGTACTTACTCCAAATATGATTGCAGTGGAGAGGGGAGTGCATGCAAATGCATGTTTTTGTGTTTAATACCCAAATAATCAGTGCAAGTTCAACTTCGCGTTTGGTTTAATTCATGTTTAAACTAATAAATCTTTGAATCAGTGAATAATTACCCAGTTATTTTATGCATCATATGACCGACATTGCTGATGGGTTCATACATCAGGGTTTCTATCATTTTCTTAAGAGCAAAATGAAAAAACTGATGTAAACATTCGTGTACGTGTGATTTCTTTTTTCAACCAGCGTTACCACCTCGGCAAAGTGATCATTCGAAATCTGTTTTTTTTTCAAAGTGGCCACAAAATTACATATAATGTTAATAACTTCTTTAGTATTAAATAAAAAACTAACTTTTCGGAAAATTTCAAAGAGAATAGAATAAACTATTTTACAGATATATTTAAATAAAATTAAAAGAAAAACAGTAGTCAGTAGCAGTTTTAATAATAGAAAATTAAATCATATGGAAAAAACCAGCAGCATAATTTTTTTTCAAAGAAAAAAAGACAAATAAACCTATAAAAACATTAATACATAAACGTAGTTCCAAATGAAATTACCAAACTAACACGGGAAAATCAATATATTGAAAAAATCATTGTAATGGCAACGATGAAAGCCCGTGTGGGAATATACATATGTATAATCAAAAAAAATCCCCTCAATGTAAAAAAAGTTATTTTGCTGCAAAAAGGTCTTGTTTCTGTTCCTTTATAAATATTGTACGATAAAAGTACTTGATGTTTATATTGTTTTAATAAACCTAAACAATTTTTCTACTTAATATGTAACTAAAGAAATTAGTTTTATTTTCCATCTGCGGATGGGTGTTTCGCTTTATTGCAGATATTGCTTAATTAAGCGATTTTCGTTTAATTGCGTCGGCGATTCAATTAACCGAGTATTGCTTAATTGAGTTCCCGCTTAATTGCGTCAAAAGTCGTGTATTTTTAGAAACTTATGCCCCGATTATGGTTCACAACATTTGTTCATTTATGTATGTATTTTTTGAAAAGTGATTATGGTTTACAACTATTGTGTTAAGTGTTGTCAAAATCTTACAACACATAATCAGATGTTGTCAAAAACTTACGACACCTACTGAAGTGTTGTCTTGTTAATGTTACCAGTTAAATTACGAAAAAATTATAAAATTTGTAAGTGTGCATACAAAATGTTTTACAAAAATATAAAAAAACAATTAATTGTTAAAATTTATTAACAAAATATAAATAAAAATACATCTATACACATAATTATTACCCATTTTTCGATTACAAAATAGTTTTATTTTGTATTTTGTAGTTACAATGGATTTAAACTGCAATCTATAATTTTTTGGTCCTTTCATTATCATAACCAAATTAAACATCAACATTAACATAAATTTTTATGGCTTTGTTTGTACTTTTCTAGCAAAAACGTTTTACATTCTTTTCATTTTTACCAATGCATTTCTACGCGGTAGTTGCGGTGTTACATGAAATCCAACACTCCATGTCTTTTTGTTGTAAAACTTGACAATGAAACGTCAAAATTTATTGTTTTTCACTTGTGTTTGTGTAATGAAAGCAACATACGCGTGCATCTTTCTGGAAGTGTGGATTTACTTGGTAGTTTTTTGTGTGCAGGCATGCATTTTTGCGGAAAGATGCTCTACAAATGAAAAACAACTCTGTGACATACACAACACCTAGATGTTGTGAACCATAATCACAAAAAGAGTTGTAAGTTGTGTTGTAAATCTTACAACACAACATTTAGATGTTGTGAACCATAATCGGGGGGTTAATTAAGCGGAAATAGCTGTAGTTGCTAAATCTATATTTAGGGTTGCTGCCAGACGCTTACAGATTTTGCACACGATGCCGGTGTTGGTTATACCATGGATGAGTAAATCCCTTAGCCCAGCACGGCTGTCCAGGACAAGCTTGCCCGATATTTATGTACTTTTATGAAACAAATAATACGCTTCAAAATGGCATCAACTTGTTAGTGCATATTTTAGCATATTTCGATGAAAATGCATGTTATTGCATATTTTTGTTATACATACATACTATACATATTATCTGTTATATTTTGGAAAAATTCGTTTTACCCATGAGGCCTCTCTTCAATTACTTGAGAATTCTCAGAACCCCAAATACGACAATTTTGTTTATTAACATGCTCATCGAGTGAGAAATGTGCTTCATCGCTGAAGAAATTTTTTTTGGAAAATCGACGTCCACCGCCTGTTGTTCAAGCGCACATTCCACGTACCTACGATGTTGTGAATGGTCAGCTGGTTTTAGTTGTTGTGTGAGCTGGACTTTATATGGATGTAGGTGTAGATCTAAATGCAAAATACGCCGGAATGTGCCATAAGACAGTCCTAATTCCTGAGAACAATGATGAGAACATTCGGGTCTTCGGCAACACTTTCACTTACTGGAGCAATATTTTCAGCGGACCGAGCGAAACCGCTCCCGTCTCTTCAAAATTTTGCCAATTGCTTGTGTAGTTGCAGGATTATGTAGACCTTAATCTCTGCTTAAAGCACGATATGTGGCTCTAGCAGAATCACCATTCTTGTGGAATGTTTTGATAATTTTTATGCGTTGTGTGTGACAGTTAAGCGATCTATTTTCGTCAATGTCAGACTTTCAACGGAGAAGAAAAAAATTGGTTTAACAACTTAGTTCGACAGCTGTCGAATTCCAGTCCTATACTTTTGAAACCACGAAATGGATAACCCGTTACAATTTGCCATATATACATACATATTTATGTATTTACTTCAATTCCAAATCATTACATATTCAGCTTCCTGAATGCCGGTTGTTAAAATAATATTGTAGGAGGAAAAACACAGTTAGACATTTCTTGCACGTGAGCTAAAAATGATTAAATGTTATTATTTGCTTCATAGCATCTGATGAAATCATTTTGAAGTCTATAACCAACCACTCTTTGTAGTCCTTATGAATGCCACTGTATGCCATTAAATACGATTGCGCTTATTTGATTTATTGTTTTTCATATTTCTTTTCTCTTATCAACAAATAAAGAAGAAAAATTAGCATTTATTGAAAGTATATGAAGCAAATTTTAAAAGAATACTACGCTTGTTTAGAGTTGCAGTTTAATTGTTATCAACGCAATTTATATATAATAAATATTTAAGCAAAAATTCGTGATAAGAATTTTATACAAAACACAAGTAAATATACATGACAGTTATTAAATGCGATTCGAAAGATACCTTATAACTTGTTGATCTAATCAATAACACAACTCGACAGAGGTTTTGGTGCCAAAAACTTAGATTTTTTTTATATTTTTATATTTATTATCATATTTTTATTTTAACATCCCCATTAGGCTGGGGCTTAATTTCTAAATTATTGCTTATACTCAGTACTATAATTAAAGAACAAAAGTATGCTGGGGTACACGCTTCTCTCAGCACCTGTGTGAACTTTCGTCATGCTAAATTTAAACCACTCGGTAATTTAAATGCTGTTACACAGCATTTAAATTACTATTATCTGTTTTATTATTTTATTTCGGTGGTGATCTTTTATTTACGTTCAGTCTGATTTTGTATTGACCATAAAGCAAAAGTAAAAGAAATATTCTTGTTCTTCTGGCACGGAATAGCCTGTATTTTTTCTTCGGGCTGGTTTGTGCAAGTAGTAAAACTATTGCAGAAAATAAGCAATAACACACACAAAACAGTTCAATTGAATCAACCAACATAACAACAATGTTGATGTTTTTCAATTAGTATTTCATATAAAAATACCTGCAAAAAGCACTTTAAGATCGAAATGCGTACGTTTAAATTTTCAATTCGCCATCAAAATATACCATATGTTATTTCTTGGGTTAGATATGTGGGTGTTGGTGTTCCCGTACTTTTGTGCTTTTTTGCGTATTACTGAGAGAAATTCATAATTACTCTCACTTTACCGTACTTTGCCCAAAAAGTACGGAAACAGACTTATTACAAATGGCCGAAATGTCACTCCAAAATCATATAATTCCTAATGGAAAACCCATTATATTTACATTTATTCAGGCATAGACTAAAATTTAACAAGTCTGAAATACTTATTAACGCTTTTGATTCATTTTAGATTTTACAAAATATCTCCACCTCTTCTTTTAAGTCAACTTTTTCAAAACCTGTACGCATTCTTAATATTTTTAAAATGGTTTAGAAATTTTTTAATGAAAAAATTGCAAAAGAAATTTGATATAGATATGTAAATATTAATACAACTTCCTTAATTTTATATGGTTGTTTTTGCGATATAAATTTTATTTCAAAAATTTTATTCGTATTTTACCTTTTACATTTGCATAATATATTTAAATTTTATTACACATATTTTGTGTAGAAAACAAAACCGTGATATCAAAATGCAAAGTTGAAACAAGCACTTTGTTATTTAATGTCAATTCTTTGTTTCCATTAATTCCACATTTAGTGAAAAGAGAAAGTAATTGTTTTACGCTTACGACTTGCTCAGAAAAGAAATAAAAGTTTTTAAAATGCGAAAAAGATTTAAATAAAACAGCAATAAGAAAAGTGTAAATAATTTTCCAAAACTGACCATCAAATTCAGATGGAGGGACGGACCTCTTTAATGCGATTATCACCATAAATTTCATTACTAAGCTCAATATTCTTTATAAAAAATCTCAAAAGTTATTGCTCAAATAGTATAACATTGTTTTATATATTGAGTAAAATTTAAATGCAACACTGTCAAAGTGACCTTTTAGATACTTTAGCATACTTTAGGGAGCAAGAGCTTGCTGTGATGGTAACTGAAGCTCTTTTATAGAGATTTTTTGAAATTCTGGCAACTAAAGTGTTCGCAAATTTTTTTCTGAGTGCATTGACTCATTTAAAAATGTCTATCTGAACAGCTTGTAAAAGGCGAATTGCCTTTTATTTTTATGCATAAAAAATAAATTGTTTTCTATATCAAAGTTTCGACCTGCAGTTTAAATATTAATAATGATTTCTGTTTTCAGTTTCATTTTATTATTATTAAACCTTCTAGAAGTTTTTTATTTATTTATTTATTTTTTTTATTAATAAAGATTTCTTGAGCTTGAGCTCACTGTTTTCAGTTTTATTTTATGAGGCGTAATTTTCAATATTTCGGTACCCCTTTATCAGGCAAACTGTTTTCGTTTTTTTTCCTGACGAAGGGGACCCGAAATATTGAAAATTACAGCAAATAAAATAAAACTGAAAACAGTGACCTCAAGCTCAGGAAATCTTTATTAATAAAAAAAAAAATAAATAAATAAATAAAAAACTTCTAGAAGGTTAATTAATTTCTATTATTTGATCTTTTTCTTATATAATTATTTCTGTATTAAGTTTTTCTTTCTATATTATCTTTGTGATTGATATTAATTAAATTAAATGTCTTTGATGTTTTCTTTGTCTAATTTAATTAATATCAATCACAAAGATAATATCGAAAGAACTTGAGCCTGATAAACTTAATACAGAAACTTCTAGAAGGTTTATTGACGTTCTACTAAAAATTTTATTAGCTGTTGAATTGATTTCAAAAATTATTCATGTTTAAATAACGGGACTTCTCTAGGACCCAAATGGGCCGGTCTCATGACCGGCAGCCTGTGTGACATAATATGTTTGTACGTGGACACATATTTTTACTCACATGGAGAAGAAAACTAGAAACATGCTTTATAGCAGGTGGCCTGACAAAAGCAGATGACTTCTGCTTCTAGCTTCAAGAACTGTCAAAATGGACAACACAAACATACAAATGCGATCAAATGTGTGACAGCATAAAAAGCATTTCCACCAACAATTTCCACATGAAGAGTTTGTTAGTGCTGTGGTTGTTGTAATTAAGCGCCTACCTGGTATTAAGATACCTTGTTTCAGTTGTTTTCGATGTTAGATTCATAACAAAAAAAAATGGCGTAACGTCTGAAAACAGTTTAGAGAAACATTTAGTGCGCAGATTAGAGAAGTGATACGAACTTGAGACTCATTCTTCTGTATCAGACGCGTAATTTATGTTATCTTTTTTATTTTTATCACTATCAGATAAAAATATTAAAAACATACAAATATGAATTATGGAACGATATTTTACACATTCCTATTAGCGTTGCCATTGTTGATGTTTTCGGCAGATTTTATTAGTATTTGGGTTTTCTGTCTAGTGTTCAAGGTAGCTCGATACCGGGCAGCTTTACAAGCCCAGCCGACTACTGCTTTTAGCCTGAAGAACAGTCAAAATACACAATACAAACACACATACGCCCACAAACGGGTGACAGAACTTAAAAAAGATTTCTACCAACAAAATACATGCAGCGTTTGTTGGTGTTGTGTTTGCTGTAGTCAGTGCTGGGTAAAATACATGCTTTGATGTATTTAAAATACAAAATACATGAAAGTTGTGTATTTAACATACAAAATACAAATACTTTTTTAAAATACAAAATACTGCATTCTAAAAGCAAGTATTTGAAATACAAAATACAGTGTACCAAAATGTGTATTTAAAATACAAAATACCTTTAATCAAGAAAGTTATTATTTCCTTGAATAAACACTAGCGCTTATATTAAAAAAAAAATTAACATCTATTTCATATCCAAATTAAAAAATTTTTGTATGGAAATTTTCAAATAAAGCACATACATGTGTATAATAAGGACTTTATAGAAATTCGACACAGCCGCTGTACACACAGCTAATAACATTAAAATGACGAGTATGAAAAAAATAGATATGAGGCAAGGACATGAAAATTGCAAAAATACAAAACAAAAAAATGGCCACAAATATCTCGTACAGGTAGTCAAGTACTAGATACTCTACCGCATCATTTCGGCGCCAAGGGTAAAACTCTACTTAACGCTATCTCACAATGTTGTTTTTTTTTCTTTCGCTAAGATCATGTTTGGACTGATGATACATCGCTGGTTATTATCAGAGCTGAATTTCTACCATGCCGCCGCTATTTCTCAAAACCTGAAAATGTGTTTTAGGAGTACAAATAAAATACGAATTCATAAAATCTTATTAGGTATAATGCGTTTTATTTTTCTACTCAAAATGACCAAATATTGCAGTTTATAATTGCGTTGACAAATTTACTGTTTTCCTGTTAAGAACCACGAATTTTTTTTTTTTTCGACAAAAATCAGTACAAAATTTACGTACATCAGAATTTATAAGATTTTTTTTTAAATAAAATATTTTGACGGCTGCTGACGAGAAGTGTGGCGGCTTTGAAGCAGCTAGTTGTCCACCCTGCTAAATGTCTTTGAAGTTTTCTTTGTCGTATTTAATTAATATCAATCACAAAAATAATAGAGAAAAAACTTGAACCAGATAAACTTAATACCAAATAAAAAATTTTCCCTTTTTTTATGCATAAGTACGTTCTTTTTTGGATTGGAATATTCTCTTGAATTGAAAAACAGACAAGGGTCAAAAATCTGTATTGGTTTTTTTCAAGGCCTATTTATCAGGTCAGTGCAATTCTACAAAAACAAAAAATCTGCTTGTATTTTGTTTTTGTAATAGTAGTGGTGATACTCTCAAACTTGCAACAACCACATGCATCTCCATAACATTTGACAGTTTCATTATCACAGAACATAATGTTGTGTTATGAACATATGTCTGTGTTCATTATGATAACGCACAAAATCATATGGAGATATGCAATGACCTAATAAATGGATCTTGGTTGCGTTAAACGGGGCTAAACTGTATTTGTAAACGCAGTTACATACATATTTGTATTTAATATTATAGCCTATTTACATATACGCAGAACATAATAGGTACGTACGATATTTCAGGTGAAATCTGGTAATGTTGACGGGATTTCCGATATAATACCTATGAAATGTGTTTGCTATCAGTAAAGATTTTGACAAAATTTTTGTTTTGGCATTGTAACAAAGTTGAAACAGCTGACTTTAATTTAGATATTTTACCGCCAAAAGTACACAAAAGAATTTTTCAATTGGTGTTTCGTCTTTTCCATTGCAAATTTAAGAAATGTTTACAATTCACTTTATTATATGTAGGCAAAAAACAATGTGGCGCCAAATCTGTCAGCTGTTTCATACTTGTAAATAACTCCACTTACTACATTTAGTAAATCTACCACTGTTTTTGGCATTGCAGAGGTTTTAATTTAGTAAATTAAATATTTATGAGATTTGTTGTTGCCGAGTTTTAAATTTATCAAGATTTATTAAATTTAAAATATCTCCTAGATCTACAATAGTACTTCAATACGAAGAGTGAAAACCGCAAATATCATTCAAAGAATTTGGCTGTTTTACACAAAAAATATTTGAGCGCACCTAAAGTTTGTAGGTGGCAACGCTGATACCATTGTATGGTAAACATTTTTTCTTAATTGCATTTTTCAAAACAAAAGGTGAAGTGAAATAAAACACAAATTGAAAAAACCAGCGAATTCACCACTTCAAAAAACGAAAACAAAGAATAAACAAAGCAGCTGCAAATGGTGAAATGCATACGAGTACAACAAATATCAGAAAACGAGAAAAAGTGTAATGCAAAAAATAAACTGAGCCACAAAAAAATTCAATAACAAAAGAGAAATTATCTGGTCAAGATACATACATACATACAAACATATGAAGATATTAAGCCGCTATACGAATTGTGATGAAATGAGCAAATATGTTTACATACCTGGTCGATCCAATGACTGTCGTCGACTCATTGGCAGTTTTTTTTTTGGTTTACAGCAAGAGCAGCTACTTCTAATTAATCCAAATACTATTGTTGATAAACGAAATATGTCAGAGTCTTTAGCTCCTTGTAATAGAACACAGCAAGTGGAAGAAATAAAGGCTTAAGAACTTGTTGACACATTTGTACAATTCAATTTATATGCACACTCACGCACACTCTCTGCATTATTATTAATTATATAATAATTTAACTTTTTTTTGTTTGCTTTTTAAGTTTTCAATTGTTATTTGTATAACTTTTAAAATATACTGCTCCAAATTTTTTAGTACATACCTATCTATGACGAAAATCTTTTCGATATAAAAATTTAGAAGAAACAATTCCAGACGTCGACGCACTAAGGTAATTAAAATAGTATAGCGAGGTGAAACGATATTTACACAACACAAAATTTTAAATTGGGCTCACAACCGCACAAACTACATACACATACAACACTAGACAACGTACAATAAGATAAAATTATAATTTTTTTTGTTGTACCTTAACTTTTACAGCGAAGAGACGGCTGATAATATTATCTAAATAAAATTTAATGCTATTTTACAAATTCTCTAAATTACACTTAACTATGGAGAGAATAATTGTGTTTTATTTTCATTATTTTACAAATATTTTAACGATATTTTGTGAGAAAATTTAAGCACGAATAATTTCACGCCACCGTAGACGCAAATACTTAATAGAAACTGTGGTGGAAAGTAAATTGTCAAAAATCACAACAAATACACACTGTCAATCATTAAGTGGTAGAATTAGCACTGCACTAAAAATTCACAATAGTATTTTCATACTGATATTTTTTTACGTCCTCTATATGGAAAGAGATGGATATTGTAAAAACTTACAAATGAGTCGTACTCACTCTTATAGTGCACATAATTGTATTGAAAAAAAAAATTAGAAAATTTTAGTTAGTAAATACAAATACAATTTTTTATTATTTTAGGAAACGAAAAACACATCTTTATGGAACAATTCAAATCGTATGTATTTACGTACAAATGATTTTGTTCCAAATTACACGCATTGCTTTATGTTTTTCTTTGCCACCATTTGAAACACACACACAAACACTTTTTGTCTGCTTGCTATTAGGGTTTTTTTCACAGGAACGTTTGTTTCTAATTGATTTTATTTACATTTTGCTTTTACCATCAATGCTTTCATTTATGAATACACCATTACACTACAAACTTTTTCAGTCAGTGATTTTAGTAGTTTTACTTAATTTTATCACTTTAAAATTCGTAGTTTTACAAATTTAGTAAAGGAACCTTTAACGTGTGTTTGTGGCAGACTTTACCTTTATGTTTGTGGTGTGTATACAGTTTTTTCTTGTGGAGTGGTGAAACTGAAACATCTGTACCACAGTGTTGCATTAAAAAATGCAACATGTGTTGCCAAATAGCGTAGCTCATAAAGAACATTAGCCAAAATAATGTATGTATTTAAATGTTTTTTTCAATTTAAATGTTTTTTAGGGTTCCGTACCCACAGAGTGAAAACGGCACCTTATTACCAAGAGTTCGCTGACCGTTCACCACATCACCGATCCTTCGAAACTGTACGAACTAGAGCACTTAAATATTCACAGGGCACGTGGCTACCTGACCGTTACAACATGACAAGAACAACAAAAAATTGAAAACAAAACGATACTTTCGGACAGGAGAATCAACATACAACTAATGAGATAACCTTTTCCCTGCAATAAAAATAAATTCAAGAAAAATAACATGCATTTTCTTTAAGTAAAAGGTAATTCGACATCAGGTAGTAGCTTAACTACAACGAATACAACACCAACAAACACTTCATGTATTTTGTTGGTAGAAATCATGTCACAGGCTCCGCCATCTAACGTTTTTTTTCAACTAGTGCCTATTGGCCTGAATGGTAACACTTAGCTCATGTCTGATTTGACAGATAATTAGTTTTATTCTGCCGCTGAACGAATATGGTTGTGTATACGCTTCAACAACACTGGGAAATATTACGACATTACTTTGAAAATCATGGTAATGTTGCAGAATGTGTGCGAAAGTTGCGTACGGATTTTGGAAGAAGAGAAGCACCGTCGGCTCCGTCTAATAATTGTCTTGAAGAAACTGGCATCCTCATCGATAAACCAAAGCATGAAAAGCCAAAAACAGTGCGTACACCCGAAAATATTGCTGCTGTGGCGCAAAGTGTGCGTGAAGCGCCATCAACATCAATTCACCGTCATTCTCAACAGTTGAACATTTCCGAGACATCATTAAGATGGATTTTGCATACAGACCTTGGTATGACGCCATACCAAGCCCAAAAGTAGTTTTTTCATAGCATTTTCAAAAAAAAAAGTTATTAGGAGGACCCTTTACAACTAATATGGTAACTTTTTCCCTACAATAAGAAAAACTTCAATAAAAAGACGCCACTTCTACATTTATGGAAGAGAGATGAACAGAGCTTACATTGATTTGCTGTTTCGCTTTGTCTGCCTTTCATCTCTGCATTCTCTTGACAAACTAAAGTAGTCAGATGATTAACGGTTTAGCTGACGAGGCTACCTTATTAGTTGTATCATGGTAGAAATCTTTCATATCTACTACCCATTTGTTCGCGTTTGTGTGTTAGAGTTGTGTATTTTGACAGTTCTTCAGGCTAAAGGCAATCGGCAGTTGGGCTTGTAAGGCTGCCTGGTATCGAGGTTTAGTACAACTTCTGAAAACTGTCAAAAGTACACCACTGCTACCAACTTTGCAGCATTTACAGAAGAAATTATAAACAGAGTTAACGATGACTTGCTTTCTTGTTTTGGCTGCCTTTCATCTCTGTATTCTCTTGACAGTTTTACGAAGTCAGATGATTAACGGTTCAGCTAATGAGGCTACCTTATTTATTAGTTGCATTATGGGAAATTCGAAGCGGGATTTTTTTTCAACACGCAACACAGAGTTAAAATGAGTATTGTTAAAATAAATGAAATAAAAATGTTTTATTTGCATGTTGGGAAGGTATGACCATTGTGAGCCTAAAAAGTCAACAAATCATTTTAAAAATATGTATTACTTTTGTTTAGAAACATTATGACACCAATCATAATTGTCATTAGTAGATGGTTTCATAATAAAATTAAAACAATTTTGATTCCCTTCTTCAACACTCTAACTTTTATTTTCATATTCAAATAATTTTCGTTTTCTCCTCACTACGAAAACAGTTTGCACAAAACTCTCATGAAGAACCTTTCAACGGTTCTTCATGATTTAATTCATAATGAGTCTGTTTATTTACTTTTAATCTTTTGTGATTTGTTTCTGTAGGTCACACTTTGGAGTGCCACTCATTGTAGCAGCGGAAATACTTAACACTTATTTTAAATATATAATACCTTCTTTGGTGGAAAATAAAATAAAATGTATTTGTAGGTTTTTTATACATATTAGCACAAAGCAAAACTATATATGTATGTACATAAAACATCACCTGCCAATATGTGAAAGCTCTCTTCCTTTCAGAACCAACTATTTTTCATATTTATTGTTATAGCTCTGTAGAATCATTAATCAGTTATGTACTACTTTTCAATTATTATGCGCAATTTATACTAACCCCCAATTTTCGACTTGGTTTTTAAATGCCATTTCAATTTAAATTTGATTTAAGTACAAAATTGAGTCAAACAGTTGGTATTTAAATCAAACTTAAACGCCCTGCTGTGCGCATTTAAAATCGATTTAAGTTTTTTGTACTGCCATATGATTTTGACAGTTTGGTTTTGTTCTGCAAATTAAGAAAATTTCACATGTTTGTTTTTTGTTTCATAATTTAATTTTTTTATTATTTCCAGAAGGTAATCAACTTCTGTGGCAGTGAAAATGGGGAGACCTTTTATCACTTTTGCTACTCATTTTAATAATTTTTACAAAACAATTTATTATTTTCTAAACTTTTCACAATTTCACTTGCTTCCAAATTTGTTTAAACAGCTGTTTTTTATTGAGTTATCGATAATTTTTTGACACTTACATTGTGCTGCCGTACTTTTATTACAATTAATTACCAAAAATAATTTTAGACTGTAAAACAGAAAGCTATTTTAAATCCCACTTAAATTTTAAGGAAAATTTACTAATTTTGTATTTAAATCCCAAGTCAAAAATCGGGGGTAAGATACTAAGATTCCTCTTGATTCAAGAGATAGAGCAACTAATTCGGGAAGTGTCAACGTTTGTAAATAGTTTTGAATAAATTTCATATTGTATGTATTATGCTTGTTTTATTACGTTTGCGGCTTAGTAGGCAAGTGGCTTCCGATTTGCATTCTATTTAACAAATTTGTTATGGAATGTGCAGAATAGTGAATTTCTTAAAATACACTTTTTTAATTGTGGTAAGCTGTTTACTGCACATATTTTTGTATGTGCCTCATCGTCACTATTCGGTAGAATTATACGTCGGTATGACTAGGGTTAAATGAAAAACGCTGCCAGCTGAAAAGACATAAATTAAGCGAAAGGGCAGCATTGTTCATCAGCTTGATGTATCAGCCAATATTTAATACTTAGTAAATTCAGAAATCACCAACAAGGTGTATGCACTATTGTGAATTAGCCGAGGCAATAGTCATTTATTTCAGGCGTTTTTAAGTAGCCCCATAACATATGCAATAGTTTTAACACTGATAACACTGTTAATTACTGTAGTTGGAGGAAGACAGTGTCGGGTTTTTAACATTTTTGTTAAAGAAAGAACTAGGAGTATTTGCAATTAAAAATCAAAGATATGCATCATTTATTATGTTTAAAAATATATTTCAAAAATTACCACAGGCTTTTGGGATTTTGTGTGCAAAACAGTCGGTGCGGTCGTTTTTAAACTATTTACAAAAAATAATATTTTAACTGGACGCCTTCGAAATTTTTGCTGAAGATAAAGAAAATTTTCAGCTTTCAGCTGGCTTTTGTTTTATTCGTAAAGGTGGGATCACACGATTGCCGCAATGCACCAATTTTACACAATTTTTATTGGGCTGAATTGGAGCATAATAAAAAATTTGTCCCAATCAAATTCTCTGCAATCACATGATTGTGACATTTTACTGAAATTTTATTGTCGCAAATTGCCGCAAAACAATTTAGTACCAATAATTGCCGCATTATAGTCACACGATTGTTATATTATACGGCAACTGTGAGAAACAGCTGTTGTAGCTGATGACAAACTTTGTTTTCCCAAAAAAAAAAAAAAAAATAAATAAATAAATAAATTAAATGTTAAAAATATGGTTTGTTCAGTAAAAAGAAAGAAAATCGCTTCGGCTATTACTATAATGTTGTGCGGGCTGAAAAAAGCAAAAAATTAATAGTAACAACAATTGAATTTTACTGATTGAAAAGCAGAAATCATGTTTGGAAGACGCGTTTAAACAGTTTTGAAACTAAATACATGTATACATATGTATGCATGTAGATTATTGGCGGGCATTGTCTTCTTTGGTTGCCGCATGAGAACACAATAAATATTGGTGCATTTTTAGAATTTTTATTGGTGATTAGTTGTATGTCAAGTGTTCACATGGTTGTCGCATCAGGGTTGTATTTGATTGGGACAAATAGGAACAACATTCGTTTTGGTTGCCGCATGAGCCAATAAATTGTGCTATCACACGATTGGCACACAAAATGTAACAAAAATTGGTGCATTGCGGCAATCGTATGATCCCACCTTAAGCTACTACCGTTAGAACAGTGTTGCCAAAGGACTAAACAGTGGCCGCACAATTCACAAAAAATAAAACTCGTGTGGCGCATAAAATTCAAAAGAGCAACTTTTTTTTTTTTTGGTAAAAAGTAAAAAACTAAAGTTAATTCTTTGGAAAATGACAGATACACTTATTTTGTGTAATACGAGGGTTACGTTTTATAATTCGGGACTAGAGAAAAAAGATTGTTAATCATCCGAAATCACTTTATTGTTTTTGGAAATATTCCCCATGAAAATCTACACACTTCTGTATGCCCTTGAACCAATTGTCGTAGCAATTTTGCCACTCTGATTGAGGTATCTTCAAAACCAACACACTCTGCATGCAGCAACCGCTTCTTCAGGTGTCGAAAAACGTTGACCTCTCAGTTTGTTTTTTACGTACGGAAAATAAATCATTTGGTACCAGTCAGAACTATACGGCAAATGACTCATCAAATCGATATTTTGGGTGCTCAAATATACAGTTGTTTGAGTGGTGAGAGCTCGTGTGGTAGTGGTGAAGAGCGATCTGTCTACGATGGTTGGTTTTCCTGCTTTTACGGAAGACAGTTTTGCAAACAAATCGTTGTTTACCACTCAGAATTGGCTGTTCTGTGTTTATCTAGTGATGCGGTTGCGACATGCCTAGTTCAGCGGACATGCTCAGTCCAGCGGACATCGCATTGAATATGTTAATAGACAACACTGGGTCCTACGAGCATTGAAATCGACCCTATTTTTACGATCCCATTCGGAAATTATACGCAGATCGTCGTTGAGTGTATCACTAATGGTCTGCCTCTTGGCATTCATCTCCGATATACTGGGTCTATGATTAAATGAATACGAATGACAAATGCTGCTGTTGTCTGCAAAAGAATGGATAGGGTTTGAAGTTTGACAGAGAAGATCGTTGAGAAAGATAAGAAATAGTGTAGGAGAAAGTACGGAACCTTGTGGTACCGCCAAATTCAACTTGAACTCATTAGAAGAGGCCCCATCTATTTTCGCGAAATTCGTGTTGGAGTGAAGTACGATTCGCCATATCATCGATAAACACTGGTCCTTGAGGGAGCTTCATTGCCGAAAATTGAATAAAGTTCGCTCGTGTGAAAAAACCAATTCAATATACATAATAAGTTTATTTTTGAGCTGTATGGGGTAATTTTCTGTGGAAATACCCCTTCACAAACATGTTCAAATGGTGACTTTTTAAAAGATTTTTTTTTTTAAATAAAATTACATGCTATTAAAAAAACTTTTCTGGGTCATCATATTTTTTAGGGCTGCTTTCTTTTTTATTATTTCTCAATCTTTTATGGTTTTCCAATTTTCCACAACAAAGCCAAGTTTTCCAAACTAAACGTCTTGTCAGAAACTTTCTGAAACTTCAAGTACAAAGTAAGATTTTATAGCTGACTAATTAACTGAACTGCTGATGATGATCCTTAATACTGAAGGAGTCCTGCCAAGTGGTGAACGCCAATATTTTATTTTAGTGCCCATTTGCGTAATTAATTTCATTACCTTTCAACTGCCACAATATAAATTTTGTAAACTTTTGTTTTCTTGCCACACAATGAGAACATAAATATTTAATTTATAATTTTTAACGACGCATTGTCTGTATGATGCAACATGAAAGCCCAACTAACATCCGCCTGTCCGTCTGCCCATCTGTCTGTCTGTCTGTCTGTCTGTCTGTCTTTCTGTTGCTACTTGGAGTAGTTATGATTGTGCTCATGCCACTTATTACCGAATTGAAACTCACAGCCACAATAATAATAATAATAATTATATTAAAGAAGCATAAGAAAAACGAGCCACACACACAAATAAATAAATGAACAGAATTATGAAAGGCACGCAATGCGATTGCTGCCTTCAGATATGAGTTGTAATAAACAAATGATGATGCTGCTGCTGCTGCTACTGCTTTTTCTTTTGCTGGCAACAGCCAGCGATACTTGTACTGAGTGAAGCACATGCTGCAACTCATTCATCTGCCGATGACTTTAGCATCTTAACAAACAATTGTTGACACATACAACACACAAGAAGTATCTGTCCCACAGTAATGAGTATGATGATGCTGCCTGAAACTTTTTGTAATTTTTAATAATATTCTTCTCTTTTTTGTTAGTTTTTATTTTTTGGAATGTTGTTGAAAATGCATAAAACAAACCTTTTGTTTGCCACTATTAGGCGAATCATGATTATGCAATATTTCTTTTTATTTATGTTTTCTTTATCTTTTATTTGTTTAAAAAAGAACAAACACTACTGAAAAGTATACATACATACATACACACGTACGTATGCTTATATGTAGGAAAAGAAGAAAAAGAAGAAAAAAAAAACATTGCTACTACTTGTTTTTGTTGTGGTTGTTGTCTCCCTGCTTAATGTGATGTTGTTACTGCCTGTTGTTGGTTATTGTTGGCTTGTCTAATGTTTATTTGCAATAATATTGACATAAAATGGCATTTAAACATTAGACTTTTATAAAGAAAAAAAAAAACGAACGAATGAATGAATCGAAATAAAAAACGATAATAAAACTGATAGAAAAAATGCATAAATAAATAATAGAACCCCACTCAGGAGTGTAAGAGGGATTTCAAAAGCGGTTCCTTATATAAACAACACCATCATATCCATTGTAAATATCAATAACAAAAGCAGCAACAGCAACAGCAGCAGCAGCAGCAGCAACTTAACAACAAAATCGACAACATAATGATGACAATCGTAAATGTCAGAATTTAACTTTTGCACAGTGAAAAGGGCAGCTTAAGCAAACGTAGCATTTAGACGGGAAAGTAAATGCCTGAAAGTTGCAACACACTCACAATTTTCTAACTTTCAACTCAGCTTTCAGCAAAATTTTCCGGCACAGAGCGAAAACTTCCTAATAGATTCAATAAGATTTTCTCCTTGAAACGTTTTTAGGCTGAGGGATATCCCAGCAGAGAGAAAAAAAGATTTTTCTATGGGTATTTCTTATTATTTCCATGTTGCAAATCTTATTAATTGTCTCAACAAGAAAAACACATAAAACCAATAAGAAAACTTGTTACTCACGTTTGTTTTTACTCAGTTTCCGATTTGCCTGGTATCAAAAAAAATTCTATAGAGAAGAACTTATTGATTATATTAGGTTTTCTTGTAAATTGTATACAATAAGGATTTCTTATTGATTTTATTAGGTTATCCTATTAATTTTTCCCTATTGGTTTTATTAGCTTTCTATATAAACACACGTAAATCATCTTTTTAATTTCATTAATTGTTGTTTTTTCAATAAGGTTTTCCCATTTAAAATAATAAGGAATCCTTCTTGAAAAAAATTCATAGAGATATCTTATTGATTTTGTTCTACTTTATTAGGTGCTTTTTTCTCTGTGCACAAAAAAATATTTGGTACACAAAGCTTTGTCCACTGGAAGCGGTTGTCCTCTTCACAATACGTATCTGATGCATATAATTGAATAAAAAACCCACTGTGCTTGTATTTCTTTTTTTTTTCTCCTCTAATTTCATTTGTTTTTGTTTGATTTTAATTCTTCCTTTTTGCTAAGAAAATGGCACTCGCACATACGCCAAAATATTAAGATGCTCATAAAACTTGCTACTTTGTGTCAGAGGACATAAACATTTCTAGCCGATAAAAGAATTCAAAAATCGACAGCACAACGAACACGAGCCATTCAACGCTTTAGCGGCTGCTTGAACTTGCATGCGCACAGTAGCTGCAACATAATGTTGCAACAGCAAAAATCAACATTCTCAAGACGAGTATCATTATGAGCTTCATAAATGTTTATAAATATAAAAGAAAATGTATTAATGTGCGCAAGAATGAAAGAAGTACAATGTATTAAGTTTATGATATGCGTCACGCATGCGCAAAACTAAAAGATTAGCGAAAGAAACATTAATGGCTCTCCAGGAAGCTGGTGCAGGCAAGAACAAAGCAAACAATTGCAAGTGAAACTATTTTTATTTATTGTATATTCCATCAGAGAACCATGAAAAAAAACTTTATGTTACTGGGTAGAAATACGGATAAAAAGCTGTGGCTGCTTTTGGGTGTAATGATGGTCGTCAGTCAGTCAGTCAGAGTGGGTGTCATTCGTAAAGTTTGGTATTTTTGCCCACAAGTTTTTTTCTTTGCTCTCTTTTTAAAGAAAGTGCTTCACTTTCCCTGTTATCTGCAATAGTGTAACGAAACACAACATATTTCATTGCCAAAAAAAACTGCATGTGTAATTTGTATTTTATTGCTAAAAAAAAAAATAACCAGAATATATAAAATGCATATTGAGAGACAATAAAACAAAACAAAAAGTACCGCCTATTAAATTTCAACAGCCGAAACTCTTTTGCCACAATCGAGAAATAAAACAGAAACTAAACCAAAAAACCATTAAATTGTTAAAGAAAACTTATGAAGTTTAACCAAATTTGGCAAACTGTCAATTCATAAATGTTACTACAAATTTTGCGGCTGACAATATTGTTTTGTTTAGTTTTTTCTTTCTTATCTACTGAATTCCTTTGCCTGAAAACTTTTTTGTGTGTTCAGTTTCATTTTTTACTACCACAATCAATTCTATGGGTATTTGAAATTATTTTGCAAGGCTGAGCAAATTTTTGAGTTTCTTTTCTTACCACAAGATCAAAGTCGTCGGTGGCTTTTTTCATTTCCCAGTCTGGTTGCTGAACATGATTTCTTTGTCACATGAGTTACACAAAGTCAAGTACGAAATGAAATAAACTACTGCACATAAGAATGGAGTTTTAAATATTTCTGTATTATTAAGCTCCCATAAATAGTGTTTACAAATTTTTACTGAAATTTTCTTTTTATTTTCAAATTGCCAGCAATAGAAAACAGACAATACATCATAAACGGCATTATGCCGCGGAATTATATGGTGCATGTATATTTTGTTTTTTGTACAGCGAGAGAAGTAAAAGGTGTGGTTTTAAAGAAATTGGCTTAAATTTATTATTAAATACATTTTAACAATAAAAGCCCAAGTCAAATACATGTGTGGCGAATACAACCACATCCGTTAGATTTTAACATTAACAACTCTGAAAGAAGGCAATCAAAATTTATCAATAGAAAAAAAAAGCCATGTATGTTGCGGAGTAGGCACAGATCTGGCTTTGATCTACGCCGGCACTTGGCCATTTACTTATAGCGTTGTCGGTCATCGGTTCACCTCGGGTTGCGAAATTTTTTTTGTTAACTTCTTATTCTCTTCGTGTAGCTAGAGCTGCTACAAATTCAGGGGTGTTAGATCTGACGATTTTACTTTATGTTGACATAATTTTGATAAAAAAACACTAAAATGACATTTGAAGTTTTTCCTCACACACGCTTTTGTATTTTGACGTTTTTCTAGCTTCGCTCCTTTTTAAATTGGTGGCAACTACGAGAAAGCAATTGAAAGAAAACTTTTTTTTATGTATTCTTTATTTGCAATCTATTTTAAGATATTAAATAAATGTGCTCAAAAATTAAATAGGGACATACATATTGATTTTCAGTAAAATCAATGTTATTATCTACAAACTTAAAATAACTACGGTATTCAAAGGGTCATCCTAAAGTCAGAATTCTTAACACAATAGCACGAAAATATATGACTGCTGTGAGCAACCTGTCATAAAGTAGTGCACTATTTAAAATATGAGTCAGCTGTTAAAAAAAGAAAGCCATTTAAATATTTTTGTTCATAATGCCAAAAGTAAGCGAAAAAACTGAAATAATAGCCAGTTTGTGCGAAAAATAGCTATTAGATGTTTTGATAGCTGATTCAGGTAAATTTGAAAATAAATGTGTCCATATTTACGAACATATACATACATATGTATATTTTTAATGCATTTATTTCTTAAATGATATTAAATTGAATAAATAAGTTTATTCAAACAAAAACAGCTGGAGCCGGTTGAACGGAGTCGATTCATTTTTTGGACGGCGGCCACTATACAAGCGTTTGTGGGCTGCCAGTCTTCTAAGATGAGTATCTCATTTTTAGGTGAAATGCATGTATATTGAAAATGCATGGATGTTGATATATATATATATATATATATATATATATATATATATATATATATGCGAAACACATACATGCGTACATTCATATCGCACACAAACATGTTTAGTTCACACTATCATACTTTTTGATCACACATTTCATTTTTACGATATCGTACGACTTTGTAGAATAGTAAAACATGGCCTTCAGCTATTAAAAAAAAGTACACTAGAGCCCCGACTTGAGTCGTTAATGGGGAACGGAGAAATGCGACGCAAATCGAATCACTTTTTTCTATATAAATGCACTGAAATTTAATTTGTTGGGGAAAATATTTAAAACAAAAATGTTGTATTTTTGATAAGGATAAGGACCATAAATTAAGGAAAAAAAAAAAACATAAAAATGACTCATGTTTTACGTCCTTAAGGCATATTCTGGTGAATCACACACTAAATTGTTACCATAACCAGACATCTGCTCTTAGCACCACTTAGTATATAAAAAAGAAAAGGGGATTCCCATTTTTTCACGCAATCTGAAAATTTCTTAACGTACAGGTGACGATCGTTGTTGCCAAAAGTTGTAAAAACGAATGAATTCAAGATGCTAAATACGTACTACACTACAAATGCCAAAAATGGTAATCCACAATGATGCAGCAAAAAATGTAACCGTGTTTAGCGAAGCAAATCGAAATCAAAACGATGCATATCGAATCGACTCAAATCGGGGTCAAAACGACGCAAATCGAATTTTTCCAGTTTTAAAAAGCGACGAAAATCGTGTATTTTTGTTTGGGTACATACATACATACATACATACATACATACATACATACATACATATAAGCATTATACGCATATGCGTAAATTTTAAAATTCCGTTCTTATGGAATACATAATAAAATACTACTATCCAAAAGATTTTTTTTTAAATTATAATTTAAAATACTAGAGAGCTCGTTTCTGGGACTTTGTATTAATGTAATTTTCATAGATACTAGTGTTTATTATATATTATACTCGATGCTTTGCGCCGTTTTCAAAAAAAAAAGTTATTTGGCGGACCCCTTAGTATACTCTCCCTACGGCCAGCCTGTACTATTTGGCACTATGCACCAACAAAATGATGACAAAAGTCATAAAAAAAATTTTTGAAAGTGATTAAACATATGCATGTATTCTGTGAACAACAAACCAAAAAAATTTGTTATTTGCGGGGTCCTTGTTTTTAACAGTTTGCTCGTGTTTAGCAAACACTACTGTGTTAACAATTAGCAAAAATAAAAAAATGTTTGTAAACAAATAAGAGACTTTGAAAGTAAAAGAGACATTCTTTTGCACTGACAGAGCAAATGACTTTAACCCTGCACCATTAACCAGTAAACACAATCTCGTTATCATTTTGGTATTTCACAGAAAATTAACATGTCTTATTTTCCCTCTAAATTATACTTTCATTTTCATTTAAATTTGCCATGTATTAAAGTAAAACTCAAAAGCACAACGGCAAAGAATTCACACGCTCCATTTGGCCAACCGATCAACAGCGGAAAACCAACATTTCAAATGATCTCTAAGCAAACATTTTGATCAAACATTATGACCAACTTGCAACAGCAACAGCAGCAGCCACACAATAAGGAGCTTCAAGTTAAATACAAAACATTTTGTATAAATAACCTTTATTTCTTTTTATTTTGCTACATGGCCTTTTTTTTTGTCTTCTCTAAAAGTTGGACACACAAATGCGATTAATATGCAACACATACCCAAACATACATACACACACACATACATAAGTCTTACGATACGCTGCACGCTGAAGCTCATGCACTAATGCCTCATAAGAGGCTGACTCATATTTATTTCTATTAGAAAGATGCCAAAATAAACTAAAATAAAAATGCAAAAATATAATAAAAAGACATCTTCATACATTTATGAATCTGAATGTTTGTTTTTTATTTTATATGAATTTCAGCATGTGAGCTGCAATTGTGCATATGAATGAATGTTGTTTGCTGAATATTGTTTTGAGTTTTCTCCAAAAAACTTGGGGTTTCTTTTTATTGCCATTGTACAATGATGATTAAAACAACAAAAAATTTCACTGTCAGTTGGTCAGATTTGTTAAATGGGAAAATAAAATTTTTTCGACTCAATTGAATATAAAATAAACTAGAAAGTCAAGAGGCGAATTTTCCACATACAAAAAAACAAAAATTGCTAATAAAAATAAACTAAAATGTTTTGATTAATTAGCAAAGGGGAAAACTTTTGTTTTTGCTAATGAAATTCCAAACCAAATGCATGACATTGGCATACCTTGGCTTTGAATAGTATTAAAAGTTTTTTTTATGAAATTTCCGGTAATGCAAAAATAATACACACATGCATATGTGTGCATTTATCTGCCATCCTTTACATAAACTCCTATTATTATATGGTTTTTTCCGACCCCTTTTTTATATTTTATGGGTCTTATTCATAATAAATATTTTAAGTTTATTAAACTCTTATTTGAAAAATTTTCCATACAAATATGTCAAATAAGAGCCTTATAAGCCTGAAATAATTTTTATGAATTAGGGGGTATATATTTATTTTCTTGAGCTAAAGGTATTTGATTAAAATTATTTACATAATTATTTTTGCCGATATATCGCTCTCCTTCGGATAGCTTCTTCAGGACAATAATAATGAAAAAATATTGAAATATCGACAAAAATGTATTAATTCAGGTCCAAAAATGAACCCTTTTTTTTTGTGGACCTGAATTAATACATTTCAATTGGCTCTTAAAGGAAATAAATAAATAGCTCTGTTTCTTTACTTTTTGGGCAAAGTTCGGTAAAATGAGAGTAAACTATAATTTCTCTCAATAAGAGACAAAAATGCACAAAAGTACGGGAACGAATAAAAACAAATATTTTACCACAAAAGAAAACGTCAGGGTTCTGACAGGATTGAAATGCATAAAACTTTTTAGGAACACAACAGAACTCATAAGTTCATCTACATCTGTAAATGAAATCGTAAATATATTTATATAACAATCAACAATTTTTTAGAGAATGCTTTAAAATATTTTTTCACACTAATTTTCAATTTTTCTTTTAGTTTCCCTAAACCATTTATTTTTTCTATGTTATTGTTTATTCTTTGAAACAGCTGACAGCTGAACTACTTGCCCAAACTAGCCCGAGGAAAAAGTACGGGCTCATGATACAATTAACAAGGTAGCCTTGTCAGCTAAACCGTTAATCATCTGACTACTTTAGGTTGTCAAGAGATTGCAGAGATGAAAGGCAGCCAACAGGAGATAGTTAATCCGCTTAAACTTAGTGCATCTCTCTTCTGTAAATGTAGAAGTGGCGTCTTTTTGACAGTTTGCATAAGTTGTACAAAAACAAAATGCATGTTATTTTTATTGAAGTTGTTCTTGTTGTAGCGAAAAGGTTACCTTGTTAGTTGTATCATGTACGGGCTGTTTCGTGCAAGAAGAAGAAGCATAATGTTCTCTCTCAAATACTCTCATTTATCCAATTTTAAAATACGGGAACGCTTTTCGTGCAAATTGGGATCCCTCGGGATTCCAAAGTAGAGTAAAGAAACAGAGCTATTAAGTTCATATTTGAATATCGACAAAAATAATTAAATAATTTTAATAAAAGACCTTTAGCTCAAGAAAATAAATATATACAAACTATTATTATTTTCCTGCATATATCCAATTACTTTTCATTTGTCTGCTATAAATTAATCAGCCTGCTTACCGTCGGCGAAGTCGTGTTTCACCAGGTGTCGTAAAGTCGTAGGCGAGTTATAAAAGGATGCCTTTTATAACTCGAGATTAGAGAACAAAAACAAACATTCAGCCTCATCACGGCTGGCGTATTAAAGTACAAAATGAGGCGCTTTTCAATAATATTACTATCATCGACAAAAACGACAGAAATGTATCACAATCATCTAATCTCTTACAATTTTTGGTACAACGCAAGGCGAATTTATCTTGAAAATAATAGACATTCTGTCCAAGGCAGCTCGATACCAGGTAGCTTTACAAGTCCAGCTGACTACTGTTTTTAGCTTGTAGAACTGTCAAAATACACAACACAAACATACATAAGCGAACAATTGGATGACAGTAATACAGTTTTTCTATCAACAAAATACATGAAGCGTTTGTTGTTGTTGTAGTTATGCATTTACCTGGTATCAATCTGCCTTGATTCTGTCCTTATAAATTTTGTTTACGTCAGTTTAAAAGTAACGGGTCAGCCATTCCGTAGTTTCAAAAGTATACCACTGGAGTTCGACATCTGTCAAACTAAGTTGTTAAAGCCGTTTTTTTTTCTGCTCAGTCGAAAGTCTGACATTGATGAAAATGCATCACTTAACTATCACACGCAAGGCTTAAAATTTATTAAAACATACTACCAAAAGGGTGATTCTGCCACTGCCACATATCGTGCTTTAAGAGGAGATTATGGTTTCCATAATCATCCAACTACTCGAGCAATTGACAAAATTGTGAAAAAATTTGAAGAGGCTGAAGCGGTTACAAATTTTCTAAGGCCTGTGCATCATCGTTTCGCTCGTTCCTCTGAAAATATCGCTGCTGCAAGTTAAAATGTTGCCAAAGACCCGAAGGTGTCGATTCCTCGTCGTTGTCAGCAATTAGAACTGTCTTACGGCACATTATGGCTTATTTTGCATTTAGATCTACACCTGCATCCATATAAAGCCCAGCTCACACAACAACTGAAGCCAGCTGACCATTCACAATGTCGTAGATACGTGAAATGATGGGTGCTTGAACAACAGGCGTATTTCGAAGCACTGCGATCGTATTTTTGAGCATTTCTTTCGACCAATCGACGACACCAGCCTTTGTTTTCTGTACGAATGACGAATTGTGTGGGATCTAATGCCAACAAATTTTTTGTGACAGTCAAACGTTTATGCAACATTGAATGCATGCTGGTCCCAGTCATGTCTAAGGTTGTCTCAATCTCACAAGAGGTTACATGACGATCTTGCAGTATTAAATTCGACCGCACTGTGCAATTTTTTATTTTTTAAACATTCCCCGTAAAATCGTAATTCGGCAATTCTGTATCTCCGACATTCATAGAGGTAACAAAGAAATTCAAAAAAGGCTTGAAAGCCTGCTAGAAACGATTTTTGAAATTCTGAATTTTAGTGGGATAAAAGAGTTACAATTTTTGACTCTTGTATTTATAAAGTGAGTTCGGCTTGAGGTCCTTTAGTAAATAATTTTACACCAAATTTTTAAATTGATATAGCAATTATTATTTAAATAATTGCTATATCAATTATTAAAAATTTGGTATAAAATTATTTACTAAAGGACCTCAAGCCGAACTCACTTTATAAATAAAATATTTTTGACTCCTTTGATTTGCGCAAAAGGGTGGGAGCAGAAAGAAAGTGAAACTATAATTAGACTGCTAAGAAAAATAACTCAACTGAACTACACAAAATAAAATATATGGAAATATATGTCTTGAATTGTACTTTCTATTGTAAAACTATTGTAAAAATGAGAACCGTTTGGCGGTTTTTATTTTTAATTAGTTCTTAGAAAATAAAAATGTCATTGCTTTGGTTAATGTTAGTTAAGTATATAACTAGAAAGTAAAATTGCATGAGCTTTGGTTGCCGAGTGGTTAAAGCGGCTGTGTCAAAAGTTGTGAAATTTGACACGTCCAAAGTTCATAGGGTGCTGATGAAGGGTGTTTGCTACCCAGAAGCAGCCGGTTGTCCACCTAGCTATAAAATTTTACTTTTCTTTAGTAAATTAATCTTGATTTAAAAGTGACAAACCAAGGGTTAAACTTGAGCCTGAAAAGGAATTTAATATAAATGTTTGAAAAATTGAAACTATTTTTCAGAAAAACTATATTTTTGTCTCTTGATTTTCAATAACTCCAGGTTTAATAGCTGTACTAAATAAATGTAGGCAAGTACCAGACTGACTTGTACGGCAAGGGTTCGGTGCTACCATACATGTGGCTTAACTCATTTTACTCATCTCTTTGTTTTTCTATTGACGTTTGTAGTTTGTAACAATACTATTTATACTTTGCAGCTCTAGCTATAATTCCTCGAGAAAACTTACAGCCCCGTTCGCCTCCAAATAAACTTTGTGTGTACTTTTTGAATATGAGCCCTCGATATGAACTTTGTGATTTGAGGATATCTACCAAACGAAATGCATGACTTCCTCAATTAGGAAAACTTTATCTCTCATTCTCTCTCTCTCAGTCTCTTAAAAAATTGGTTTCGCATTTTCCGGTGGAAATAAAGCAGATTTAATACAAGATAAAATTTGTTGCCTCTTGCCAACTGAGCAGTGACGTTTACAAGTTGTTCATACAGGTTGCAAATGATCACATAATAATATAACCTGACGTTTGCGTTAATTTAAAACTCCACCTTCAATTTCCTTTTTGCCACAGAAATTTTAAAGCATTTTAAGATTTATACGAATGCATAATAAATCGTGTATGTTATAAGCAGGCTTAACTGATCTAGAACTAGTACGACAACATTGTCTCTAAATGTCTCAAGGCAAATTTTAATGCCGGGGGTTTTTTTTTCTTTTTAGTAGAAGTTTTTTATATACATTTTTTTTTCTTAATGTACTTCATATAGAAGATAAATATGAATTCAGACTACTGCTAACAATTCTCGATACGAGTAAGTTGTGTTGGCACCAAAGTGGCAACTGTTAAGGAATCACCGTACCGTCAAAGATTAGCAAAGCCATTCAACATTGCCATGGCATATATAACACACACACACACACACACACGCACACTTGATTACACAAACTTCCTGAGGAGAGTGTGTCTGCGAATAAGTTTGTACATCATAACTGTTGTGTGCCAGGAATGGTGACTGTTTTGCTTGTATAAGTTTTTTTGTTTTTTTGTTCAAATATTTAAAAGACAATGAGTGTGGAATGAAAATTACAGCATTCAAACAATAATCTCGTACGTGTTGCATATAAACAGCACCTGAAGTTGCACAAACTACTACTCAGATATTGGGTATTGGGGGAACGTTTAAGATAAATAGCGCAATACATATTATTTTTTTAAGTTTATGTGATGGTCAGCGACAAAAAGTGTTTGTCTATACTAGCAGCGCAGATTGGGGAAAACTTTATTGAAAGTGGGGCACTTGAATGCAACAGTAGTAATGCATCTTTCTATCTAATAGCCGATTTCTTTTCTGAGTCTACATTTCTTACTAACACATGGGCTGAAAAGTCCCGGGTCTAATAAAGAAAACACAGTTGTTTATTCTTTAGCAGAATAATTTTTTTCCACTTCATTAGTTCATTAGTTTTTGCTACTTTGATTTTCTATTTTTTTTACCACTTGCACTCTCTCGTCCTTGTCTTGGTATAAAATATTAATCCTTTTGGAAGGGAAAGTAAGTATATTACTTTTGAGGCCTACCTCAAGAACCATTTCATTTGGAAAAATACCTACAATTCGTAGATGGGCATTTTTCAGTACCAGTACTTTTTCAGTATTTTCTTTTCTATACTGATTACTGGAAAAAAAAATCAGTATTCAGTAAATTTTACTGGCTACTGAAAAGAGAAATCATTATTCAGTAAATCTTACTGATTATTGAAAAAAATCAGTATTCAGTAAACTTTACTGGTTACTGAAAAAAAAAACACAGTATTCAGTAAATTTTACTATTCATGTAAGTGAGCAAAGTGTATATATAATTTTCAAAACACGCAGTATCTACTATCAGTCATTTACAGATTACTGCATTTTTTTTTTACACAAATCAGTAAAATTTACTGAATTCTGATCTTATTTTCAGCAATCAGTACTTTTTACTGAATATTGAATATTGATTTTTGTTTCAATAATCAGTAAAGTTTACTGAATACTGTTTTTTTCTTCAGTAACCAGTAAAGTTTACTGAATTTAGATTTTTTTTCAATAATCAGTAAAATTTACTGAAACTGATTTCTCTTTTCAGTTACCAGTAAAATTTACTGAATACTGATTTTTTTTCCAGCAATCAGTACTTTTTACTGATTACTGGAACACGTAATGCAGTATGCCCATGTATGCTACAATTTCATTAATTAACACTAAAAAATCTTTCGCATGAAGAGTGATATTGTTGTTAATTACTTTTTCAATGATGATGTTTATCAACTCATTTCTGTATTCGTTTGTAAGATATTGATTTTGATTGTAAAATTCGAGTTTATCCCTCATTTTGTCCTTTCACTCAGAACAACGTTCAAACTTTTGTCCAGCAATTTTTCACAGATTGATCAATTTGCGGTTGATATTGACCAGTTTCCCAGCATTCCTCAACTGTCGATGTCATTGACTTTCGATGTTGATATATTCCAAACAATGGTAAATATTCGGGTCTGTTCTAGAATCCGATTCGGATTGATTTAGCAAAATTTTTTTCATCCGCATAATTCATAAATTGGTGTTCTCAATTCAGCATGTTTTTAGATATTCGAAGTTTCTGTTCGAAAAAAAATTCTAAATGTCAAATACATAAACAACAACAGCGAAGCCGATGATAAAAGATAGCTTAACATACAAATAGTAGCCGGCGGCAAAGCAAAAACCGACGGTTAACGATTGTCTAAGCCATGTTTTTACAACCACGCAAAAAAAATTAAAAATTTAGTTAAAATATGACAAAAACTAAAACATTAATAGATTATTCTGAGAAAACAGCTCTACCGCAAGCAGCAATCAGTCGCTCTTGACCGCGACGGGTGTAAGGTTGCGAAATTACCGGCGCGGCAGTTTGCCGGCTATGAGCACATGAACTCCGATTTTTGACAATCATATGTTGTAAAAACAACGTATTGCCGAACTATTACAATGGAATTTGACCACTAAATACAATCATATTAACATATTTTAACATATTGCTTAAATTAAACTAAATTATAATAAATTTCCTAAAAAGGAAATTTATTATAATTTCCTTTAAAATGTCAATTTTTCTTTATCAATAAATTCTGATTGCATTAAGCATTAACCCAAAAAACATTGACATATCACACTTTAATATGTAGGGCAACTTCGTGTTTTCGAACTCAAGCAAAATTTTTGTATTTTTGTTTTGCACAAGTGCCATTTAACAAAACATACACAATTTTTGGAAGAAATTAAAAGGTTTTTTTTTGTACTAATAATTGCGTGTAAATTAATTTTTTTTTATTATATTTAATAAAAAACACTTCAAATTAAAGGAAAAAATTTAGTTTTTATTAAAAAAGTTATCACTTGCATGAATAAAAGCCGATTCTATTTACTTTCACTCACCCTATAATACTCTAATTGAAAACGAATAAAAACATGAGGATTCGGATGGCAGAAGACCAAAAATTCTAAAGTAATCCACTTTAGAGTGAATTCGGATTCTATAACAGACCCGTTTATTAAAAATTTTAGAGTTCAGCTTTCATTAACAGAAAATTTTTTGTATGTTTTTTCTGCCAAAGAAAAGCTGTTGTTATATCAGCTGGAGTACAAACCATGCAAATGTCCCTGATATTTTTTGCCCATATAAAAAATCAACAAAATTAAAATATTTATCGTAAACAAAGAAACTTTAAAAACTAGTATTGACTGAGTAAATTAAGAAAAAAAAAAAATAAATGCTGGAAAAAATTGGTACACGGACACACCCACCTTCCATACTCTATTTTTCTCAAAAACTAACTTTTAGTAACAGCTGGATTCTCACTATATATGTATACATACATATATTTTTGTTTTTCTGTGGTAACATTTAATAACTAAAATTAAAAAAATAACTTTTGTGTTAAAGTTTAAAATTTCTGTACTGTACATACTGGAAATAAAATTTGTTGCTCACGTTTTGTTATTTGCACAATTGCAAAATGAAGTGCCACAGTTTGGACTTATAAGACTAACTAACAATGTTTTCATTCTGGTGTTGATCATGTGGAAGTTATTAACAAGTGTGATACTTTTAAATATTTTGTTTACTTTCTAAGTTGCAACATGTTTTTTTTTTATAACAACATGCACACAACAAAAATTATGACATATTTCTTGCAAACTGCTCAAGAGCTCTACAGTTGTGATGGCAAAGTAAACAAAGCATGTAGATGTGCACATAAATCTTTACATACACACATATTGCTATAAGTTTCGCTACCTCAAAGCCAAAAAGATGTAACTGATAAAAAAAAGTTCTTTGTGTTTGGACAGTTTGTAAATTTTATGTTAAAAAACAAATATAAATTTGCTACTGCTCCCTGTTTTTCAAAACTTATGCCGTTTTCCTTGCCACAAAAAGTGCAACACTTCCAATATTGTTTGGCCCAAAAAATGTAGCTAAATATGATTTTTTTTACTTACTAATGGTTTTGAAAACCTTTTCATTTGAACTTAATCACGCTTAACTATTAGAACTCGCCTTTTAAGAGAAAAGTGCAAACTAAGTGCACATGGTTTTGCAGAAAAGAAACCAAAATTAGAAAAATGTGAAGTATTCACTCAAATATATTTATTATATTGCCTTTTGTTTTTCTGAAAAAAAAAAAAATAAAAAACAAGCAAGAGTGCTAATTCGGCTGGGCCGAATTTTAAATACCCTTCACAATGATATACATATGTACCATTCTGATTGATTTTTGTTGCCAAAAGTTGTTTTATTTGGCTTGTAGAGCCGATTTCTTGCAAAATCGGGAAACGCTATATCTCGGGTATATATGGACCAATTTAAAACATTTTCGAATTTTGCCTTTAAACATCCTATATGTACCATTCTGATAGATTTTTGATACCAAAAGTTGTTTGGCTTTTAGAGCCGACTTCTTGAGAAAACGGGAGGAGCGTTATCTGGGATGCATATGGGTCGATGTCCAAACATGTTCTAATTTTGGCTCTGAACAGCCTATATGTACCATTGTGACAAATTTTTAGTGCAAAAAATTGTTTCGTTTGGCTTCCAGGACCGACTTCTTGAGATATCGGGAGGCGCTTATCTCGAGTGTATATCGGCCGATGTCAAAAGATGTTCCAGTTTTGCCTCTAAATAGCCTACATGTATCATTCTGATTGATTTTTGGTACCAAAAGTTGTTTAATTTGGCTTGTGAAGCGGATTTCTTCAAAAATCGGGAGAAGCTATATCTCGGGTATATATGGGCCAATTTCAAAAATTCTTCGGTTTTTTGGATGTAATGGGCGTTGAAAATGATATGGCTAACTTTTTAGGAAACAAATTTTTTTCAAAAATCTGACCAAGAAAATGGCCAAAAATACCCCTCAAAACCCGGTTTTTTTTAATATATATATCGGCTATCCGTGGACCGATCTTACTGAATTAGCAGTCCCACTACCAGGATTTAACACATTTTAACGAAAGGTTTCTATCTCAAACCGTTTTCTCAGAAACGGCATATCAACGACTACAGACGGACAACGCTTAATCGTAATCTCTATTGATTTTGATCCAGAATATATATACTTTATGGGGTCTTAGATGGTTATTTCAGTGCGTTACACACGGAATCACAAACTTATATATACCCTTACACATTTTTGTGAAGGGTATAATAATGAGTAGTATTATTAATTCCGCACGGAACAAAAAATTGAACGGAAAGAAATATCGCTCGATATGAAAATTCCGATTGTTCATTTCTGCGTTATATGCTTTCCGCAAAGTAAATTTAACGTCTCTGTTTCAATAATTTCAAAGTAAAATGCCAGAAATACAAAACTAAACTTCAAGAACGAATTGTGTGGGTAATTTTAGACGTATAGGTTAATTCATTTATTATCAGTGAAATGTATGTATAGTTGAATAAATATTGATGCTATTGCTTTGTTTTGAGGAATGGTAGTGAAAGTGATTCCTTGGACACCCGGTTAGAAAGATGAGTTTTGCGTTAAAAGTAAATCTGAAAATGTGTTGCAGATGAACGATGGAGAGGAAGTTGAAATAAAGAAACATGGGTCTGCTGGCAAATAAAATTTTATGCATATTCTAAATAAATGTTCGTTTAAAACATCTTTTGTGCCCCCCCTCTTATAATCTGTCCACACCTGCTACAATGAAACTGCAAGTTAAGCCCCGTGGAACAAAATTTAAGAAACAGTATTGCGATATCTTTCTGCAACCACCGACATCTTTTATTGGTGGTTCGGAACCATTTAAGGTCCGCACTAAGTCTTCCAAAAAATTTGTTTACGTCTGCTGGATGGCGCTGGGTACAATCACAGGATTTTTTTTAAATCCCACATTGTTCCGATTTGGATTTTCTTTGTATATGTTTGCCTTTTATTCTTATAAAATTTATTGTTAAAACGAAAACAAAATAATCTTATAAAATTTGTTGTTAAAAAGAAAATAAAATAAACTAAAACAGCTTTTGTAAAAAAATTCTACATTTTGGTCGTTCCGTTTGGTTTTCGTTATAAAATTTGAGCTCAAGCAAAACTAGGAAAATATCTACATTGCGGAATGAATAATAAGGAAATACCGCACAATAGAGATGAATAATTATACGTTTTATTGCCGCATAAAAAATGCTTTCTGCAATCGCGGATCGGAATCAATAATCGGACCCAATATAACATATTTTTATAAATACCTATTTAACTTGCCACGCAGCAATTGTAAGTTTTAAGAAATTTGGACCTGATAATTAGCATGAAAGCAGTAAATTTTTATTGATAATATAGAAAACTTTCCTTTATATTGAAAAAACTAAAATTATTTTCTATCCAGGACTCGATATTTTTTAGTTTTGTAGCTTAGAGGAACAGCTGACGATACATACTTTAAGAGAAGATGCAAAAAACAATCAACATTGCAGCCTGTTGATCCAGTTATTGAGTGCATTGTATAAGAGCTTGGAGTTAATAAATTAACACATGTTTGTAAATTGAAGAAAAATAGCAGCCAATCATTATAAAACGCATTTGGGAATGTGTGGTAATAATGGCACAGCTTGCTGTCGATGACATACAAGCACAGCTTGAAGGATGACATACAGGATATTGTTTGAGTCATTGAATAACATGGTTTGGCGAATACTCTTTTGGACGGGGTGATATTTTTCTAATTTGAACGAATTGATCATAAAATAATATTATTAATAAGCGTACTGACGTGCGCTGATAAATTTAGAAGATTTTGGAAGGAAACAGCGTACACTTTTGCATAGAAAAAACGAGGGATTTGTTCTTTTCCTTTGTGAAATACTGGATCTATCATAGTGCCCAAGTCAGCAGTGCTGTTCAAAATAATTGCGCCATTTCCCAAATAATTGGAAAAGTAACCTTAAGTATATTGTTTAGGACATTAAAAAGCTTAACTATAATATTGCAATAAAAAAAACCTTTTTATAATTTTGAATAACTTATGTTTGTGCTGTAAAGTACAGATGTTCCAGCTGTCGCCACTGATCTCATTGTACCCCATTCGATCGAAACAATTTTCGAGCATTTTTCTGAATGTTTAGGGTCTTGCCACTGTCTTGCCAGTGTAACTCTTGCCTGTGACGAGGCCCCACAGAAAATAAGCCAAAAGCATCAAAGCACAGCTCCTGGCCAGACATCAAACGTGTGCAGCAATAAAACGATTGTGGCACAAAATGTTTGGAAAGTTACATCATCCTGCTGAAACGAAACCTCATTCACATCAATAATATATAAAATGCGGGCACAAAAAATCGGTTCTCAAAGTGCAACAGGTGTCTCTATTGATCGTACGGGTTGCGTCATCCTTAATTTCAAGGAAATACGAGTATCCCCAAATGAGGTCTCTGCTCCACAAACAGCACCAAACAAACACTCGTACTCCATGAGTCATCATTGCATCCCGAAAAAATTACGGTTTGGTGCGGTTTATGGGCCAGCGGCGTCCTTAGGCCATACTTCTTCCGTGATGATCATGACCGACACGTTACTAAGAATGGGAATCGCTACCGTTCAATGATAACCGAATATTTTTGGCCCCAATCGGATGATATGGGCTTGGAGGACATGTGGTTCCAACAGGAAGCTACACAGCGAATGTCACAATTAATTTATTGAATACCAAGTTTGAAGAACGTGTTATCTCACAAAATGGTCCAGTCGATTGGCCGCCTCGGTCATGCGATTTGTCGCCGTTAAACTATTTCCCGTGAGGCTACATCAAGTCTATGGTTTACGCCAACAAGCCAGCGACGATTGATGAACTTCGTAAGAATATCGAACATGAAATTGCAGCTGTATGGGCCAATTTATGTTTGAAAACTGTCGAAAATTGGGTTCAGCTTCTGGACTTCTGCAAGCGGGCCCGTGGTGGCCATGCAAAAGCTCGATTTCTTTTGCCATACATAATGATATCAAATGTGCTTTTACAGGAATAAAGACATTTATTGATATCCAAAACCATTTTTGTTTTATTAAAAAAACTATTGAAGCGCTCTTACTAAAAAATCCTGTATTAATAATTTTATCGGGCTTAAGTTCGATTTTCACTTCCTCAAAACTGAGAAAAATATTTTGTGCTAAAATTGGAGTGATCAACATTATGTTTTTAAAGAAGACAAGAAAAGTACAGTTGAAGACTTACTGGCTGGGGTACATTTTATCACAAAAAAAATCTTTCTCTATTTGGAGGAAGTAAAAATCGAACTCAAGCTTAATAAAATTATTAACAATTGCAAATCATATAGTTCGATTTTAAAAATAAACTTAATGACATAAATATTGCCAAATGAAAAATAATCGGGGTTTAAACTTTCAAGCGATTGATAGCTCTTCCCAAATATAACGAAGGGGGTTGAATTGCTTAACTATAATCTTTTTTATTATAATTTTTTTCTTCTTTTCTTTTCAGTATTTTGTAAAGAAGACTTCAGGAGTTTGAAATGAAGCAGCATATTGAATTGAACAACGTGAACAAATTGTTGTTATTTTTCAAATCAACGATCCGTTGTTTTAACTCAGGGTGCATATCCTCGTTATTTTAATGTACGGGTTGGATCCTCAGAGTCAACCATAAACCATTTGGTTGTAAATTTTCAACCACAAGGGGCAGTAAGGAACCTTCCCGGTGCTGGCAGACAGCGAACGAAGCACTCGGATGACAATATTGAACTGGTACAGAGGAGTACTCGGTAAAATGGAGAAACATCAACCAGGAGACGTTCGACACAACCTGACCTCTCACGAGCCTCACTGCAGAGAATTTTGCATACAATAGGAATGTTTCCATACAAGGTTCAGCTTGTCAATGAATTTAAGCCGATAGATTACCAGCACCGGCTTGATTATGATGTTTATTTCCGGCAAAACAGCAGAAGAAATTCATAATTTTATTCATAATTTAATTGTGAGCGACGAAGCTCACTTGAAAGTATCAAGAAGTAAAAGTTTTTTTAATATTCAAAAATGAAATTAATTAATTGGAATTCATTACTTTAGGTCTTTTGATACTTTCAAGAATACAAGTCGTTGGTAGCCAAGGGCCACCCGTTGTAAGGAAGTGCTAAGAAAAGTAAAGGTGTTGCAAGACGTAAAATGTTTTCTGTATAAAAAGTTTGTTTGAGCATTTCTGATTCTCATGTTGTTCATGAGAATTTTGGAATAAGTAGTTGGGCTTCAAACATTCTTTTTAGATTTTTCGAGTCTACTGATGTCGGCGGCGTATAGACGGCTGAAAAAAGACAGAAAGCATTAAGGTCTATTTTTAGACCCAAAATAATAAATTTCAATTGGTTCTTATAGCGAATATATGTATAATGAAGTTCAAAAAGTTTTTCAATTAAATTAAAATTTTCACAATATAAAATATAAACATACAAACAACAAATAACACAAACGTCATTTTAAAATTGCCTTAAACATGGGCGCAAGCAATTTAAAAAAACAATTGATTTAAAAGGACGTTAAAATGAACATTTTAGCTTAAAATTAATTTATGAATACAGTTTTATTAAAAATTCCCTAAAATCTGTTTCAAATGCTGTTCAATTGTTTTCTGAATACAGCCGTATATATTTCTTGTGCCACTGTACTAAAATGTTTACAATTTCGATCCAATTGTTTATAATTTATTATTATTTGTATACATTAGCTTACATTTATCAGCGTTAATACACATAGTATGTGCTTTATAGTTTACAAAATGTGTTGCTTATTTTTGCACCAGCATCTTTGAAAAAGAAGTCCATAAATTATGGTCCAAGTATTTTTTTTTCGCTTATAAGCATTTTGCTGTGGCAGAAATGTGTTAATTAACAAATATTAAAACTTGTATAACATTGACAGAAACACCAACAACTGGTAGCAATAATGACGAAAACAGCACCAACGGCAGTTCAGCTTTGCAGCATCGCCTCGAAACTTAACTGACGACAACGAGTGTTCAACGACGAATTAAGTTTTCTGTAATAGATAGTTGTGATTTTCTTGTAACTGGTCCAATTGTTGTTTGGAGTTGTTTGCGACAATGTTAATTTAAATCAAACATGCGGACGTCATACCAAATTGACCAAAATGGTTAAATGTGCTGAATGGTTTGTGTTTTAGGGTCTGGCGGAAAATGACTTCATTTGCCATCCATCTATGCATCCATCTGTTCATCCATCGTTTGTGTTATTTATTTGCTCAATTGTAAAAATGTTGTCTATTGGAAAATTATGACGAACAAGTGTCAGCCATATACATACATACATACATATGCATAACGGTGTGTTATAATTGTTGTTGAATAATTATAAAACGGTTAGGAATTTTCAATTATTCATTCTGACAAGAGAGCATTTTACAAAATATTTGAATTTGATAGGAAAACGTCGCTGTATAAAGAATGTTGATCAGAAAATTTTAAAAATCGTTATTCCATACATTTCATGTCTGCTTCTACCATTTATTTATTAATTAATTCAGCATACATATATTAAGTATTTGAATAAAATAGTATAACACTAACTATTGTTTGCTATAAGGGCTCAACTGAAATGTATTATTCTGGGTCTAACGGAACCCAGAATTATTAATTGTTGTCTGCCATTTTCAGCTGTCTTTGTGCCGCCTACACTTGGTGGACGCTACTCAACTCGTCAGCAGATTTGAAAAAATTGAAATTATATTTGTAACTTAATCCTTTATTCCCATGAACACTATGGAAATCACAAGCGTTTAAACAAACCTTCAATAAGGCAATCCACCCGGGTTCTGGTGCATTTCTGCTTAAGTGGCCTAGAGTTACGCAACCAACTATTCACACAGTTTGTTTGTGTACCTGCGGCCGTACTTGTTCCTCTACATTACATGTACATGTAGAAGTTTCTGTTTGAAACAAAGTCAACGATTTTTGATGTTTTTGTTACAGACATTCTGTTTGCACGTCTCCACTTTTGTTTGACAAAACAAACTTCACTTGGTTTTAAATTTCGTGGCGCATAGGTACATAAATTTGTTCATGATAAAACAGAAGCAATATAAGTAATTTTCCATTCTCTTTGTTTCTTCATGCCTACATATGGATATGTGCATGTACATACATGTGAAGTTTGCTTACACAAATATGACTGCAGTGATTTATGATGGAATCAGTTGTTCTACTGATACTTCCTGAAAACACTACTCGCTATAAAAATTAAAAATGTGGTTGCTATTGAATATCGACTATTGATGATTCAAATATGAGCTTAATTATTTATTTGCTTTAAGAGCCAATTGAAATGTATTAATTCAGGTCCAAAAATGAACATTTTCAAAAAATATTTGCTGTATTTTTTGAAAATGTTCATTTTTGGACCTGAATTAAGACTATTGATGATGTTATAACAAAAAATTAGATTCCTTGTTTCATGGACAGTTCATTACAGTACTCTACAAAAGTAGTGACTTCCTGCAGATGTCGTTCTTCAGTTTACAACTGGGAAACTTAATTTTAGTTAATTAAAGTATACATAAGCATGGCAAATTGCATTCCAGCATAAGGTGAAAATAAGTCTAATAGAAAAAACGCTACAACACAGAGTATGGCTACAACATCCAAATAATTATAATGCTTGATGCCTTTTATGCACAAGGCAAAAATATCTCACCAGCCGACGGCGTAATAGAAACAATTACTAGAACACAAAGTGTGGCTACAAAGTCACAATAATTATGATGTTTGATGCCTTTTATGGTACGTCTACGGCAAAGTACTAAAATAAATCACACTAACACAATCAAATTGTTTGAAGAGTTAGTTGCGCGTCTCTAGGCTAGTTAACAATTTTACAGAAATATCAACATAGTTTGACATTATCAGCTACCAACGCATTGTTATCAATAACAAAAATTCCAATGCAACTAATGAAAACACCTGTGCTAGAATTTTAAGAGCATTTCACACTATCAAAAAATTAACTCATATTGTTGGATTCTTTTTAGCAATATAAGGTTCTATTTTTTACTTTTAATAAAATGGTAAATATGCATTTTGTTTTTTTTAAACTTAGAATTTGAGCTCAGTGAGTAATTCAGATCAATAATTAGATCGATCAGAAGATCTCACTGCCTGAGGAGGGATCAAGGAGCACAAAGTTGGTCCACCAACGCTGTTTTAATCGCATTGAATAAAAAATAAGTCATTAAATAAATTTAAATAAATAAAAATTAAACATTACCATTGAACAGACCACAATGATCAATTATGAGTGCATGCGTAATTGTAAATAAAAAATTGCCGGCCCTGAAAAAGAAACCGATGCCGGCACTGAGAAAGAAACTACAGAAACTCAAAAAAAACTTTTTTTGTGATTGCACCCAAAATTTAATTCTCATTTGTAACAAATGATCTACAAACAAGAGCACTTCATTACTATTTAATTCTCATTAATTACAAATGATTTACAAACAAGAGGACTTCATTACTATTCAGGTTTCTACAACAAAATGGTTCATTTTCAATGTGAAGAAAATGCTGTTTGAACTTGTACATATTTAACTTTTTTGCTCTTTAGTCAATTCATGTTATCCATAGTAATGGATAAGCTGTAATAAATGTATGGCCCACTAATTTACATTTAATTTCTTATTGTTGTATTTCTTTAGAATGAAAACTAAAACTATTTAAATGATGAGATGCTGGAATAGAAAAAAACAACTAAAGAAAAGTGAGAGTCTCTGATATGTAAACTCCAGATCATCATGTTTTTCACATACCTGCTTTGAGTTTAAAAGAGGATTCCTTTGTTTTGGCCATGGCAACACAAAAACCATTATTTAAAGTAAATAAATACTTTTATGTATAATTTGAAAATGCACATTAGCTTTTAGGGCACAGTGGTGTTG
This sequence comes from Sturmia bella, assembly GCA_963662145.1. Classification (NCBI taxonomy): domain Eukaryota; kingdom Metazoa; phylum Arthropoda; class Insecta; order Diptera; family Tachinidae; genus Sturmia; species Sturmia bella. Next base: position 36,639,017 of record OY759168.1, on the reverse strand, counting down.
CACTTCTTATTTTCTCTCACATATTGTAAAATGAAAAAGACAATAAAAGGGGCATTAAAAATACAGCATTCAACTGTCCAATTGTCAGCAAGTAACGGTTGGTTAAATTTTAAGCGCCAATGTGGAATGTGTACGACACCTACAAGCAGGGGTGTGAGGAACATTTTTTCAGAAAACGTCAAATTTTGGAAAGAAAAACGTCAAAAACGTCAAAAAGAAATTCGTCAAACTTGACGTTTTTTCATTGATAAAAACGTACAAATAAACCCAAAATTAATTAATTTTATTTAATAAAATCTTTTATATTTTACACTAACCAAACAAGTACAATTTAAAAATTTTACGAAAAATATTAGTATGTATTATTTATACAAATGTATTGCTTTGTGCCATTAAGACACTCTGAAGAGTTATATTTAAAATTGGTGCTTATCAAACTAAATCCATTCAATTGTTTTTGTCCCCAAAGAATTTCTAATTTTAATTTTGTTTAAATTCACTTGACTAAAAATTCATTCAACGTTAGCAGATGAATTTGGCAAAACCATTAAATCGTTAATAAAATCACATAAGATACGAAAAGCCAGTATTTGATAAATTGATTAAAATGATTTGTTTCCAAAAAATATTAAAATCGGTTGAACTTCTATTTAAATTTAAAATCTGCATTTCTCTTACTTCGTTTCAATTTCCTGGTACTTCTCTTGAGATTCCAAATTAGGAAAAAATTTTAACAAGCGTATTATGGAAGTATTTTTATTTAAAATAACGGGTGGATTAAATAAATTTAAATTATTTAAAACTGAATTTTCAAAGTCAAATCGTTTCTTTATCCGACAGCATAATTCAACATAAAATTAAATACATTTATCTACAAGTTGATTATTTCAACGTCAATTTTCAACGTCATTCAAGTCAAAACCGAGAGAAACTTCATCTCTTGGTAACAAATTTTTCATTTCACAAAACTTTCTGTCATCCCTGGTGTACGGATATAATTTATCATTATTTCTTTAATAAATTAATTTAATAAAGTTGTGTTATCTGACTGCCATACAAATTCAAATTTTATATAGAGTTTGACAGACATATTATATATGTAAAGGGTGTTTTTTTCGATGTATAGAACTTTAAGTTGGCATTATTGCTCAAGATGGTGACTGATTTAACAGCTGTCAAGTGATTTATTCTCAGTTTGGTTTACCAAGTCATCATGAATAGACTCATGCCTGAACAACGCTTGCAAATAGTGCAATTTTAGAGCGAAACAAGATTGCCGTTGTTCCCGATTTTCATAAGCGAATTTTGTTTAGCGATGAAATGCACTTCTGGTTGAATGGCTACAAAACTGCCGCATTTGGAGTGAAGCTAATGCTCAAGTGTATGTCGAAACATCGTTACATCCAGAAAAACTGACTGTTTGGTGCGCTTTATGGGCTGGTGGGTGGAATCATTGGTCCGTACTTTTTCAAAAACGATGATGGCCAGAACGTTACAGCCAATGGTGATCGGTATAGAGCCATGATTACTAACTTTTTCATTCCTGAATTGAATAGCCATGATGTCCAGCAGATGCGATTCCAACAAGACGGCACAGCATATCACACAGCTCGTACCACAATCGATTTACTGAAAGACACGTTTGGTGACCGCCTAATTTCACGTTTTGGACCTGTGAATTGGCCTCCTAGATCTTGTGATTGAACACCGCTAGACTACTTCCTGTGGGATTGTGTAAAGTCATTGGTCTATGCGGATAAGCCACAAACGCTTGACCATTTGGAAGACAACATTCGCCGTGTTATTGCCGATATACGGCCACAAATGTTAGAAAATTGGAGGTCCAGATTGGACGCTAATCCGCGCCAGCCGTGGCGGTCATATGCCAGAAATCATATTTAAAATGTAATGCCACAAGATTATCTTTCGGATAAATAAAATTCATGTCAATCGAATAATCCATCGTTGTTTTGTTGCAACTTGAAGTTCTATACATCGGAAAAAAACACCCTTTATTTAAAACTCTAGCTTAACAATACTTTTCTGTAATTTAATTGCAGCATAAAATTAACTGTAGTAAACCTGTGTATAATTTATTAATGTTTCCAGAAATAAAAATTTGGCAACATGGCAATCATGTCAAACAGCTGATGTTCCTCACTGTTGGATGACTGAAGATCAAACGCTAAATTTTCTTCGTTTAACTGCCAGGTCCTCAATGTCGCAAGAAAATATAAGCGAACGAAATGTAGTCGCTCGATTTCGAATCAATTTGAATTCCTCTATTTCGACAACTGGCGTTCGCATGGGCTTACGTTATAAAACTGTTGGCATTTACTTCACAGACATACCAGATCGATAAATGTAAATTAATGTTAGGTTTTATGTTTCTAATGAAGTATTGACAAGAACTACTAAATTCTTCTTGTGCAAATGCAACCCTTCTTAAAACTGGTCAGCTGCATTTGACAATCCAAAGAAAACACATTAATGAATAAGTACAAAATAAAAAAGCAAACATTTTGAAAGTGCGGAAATGGTTTTTTTGGTGTTTAAAGAAAAAGAAAAAGTAGTTTCTTATACAAATTTAATAAATAAATCAACTATTGCCGTAGAGAAAACGAGGAAGAGGCTAGTAAAGAAGTACAGATTGTAGCAAAGCTGTTGACACTCCTTTTCCATTGAACCTTTTGACGCACTGACTACTGGTATTCCTCTGGCAAACACAGGATTTTCTTCCATCCAGCGAACCAGTGGCAGCAACTGTTACATTGTTGATTTTTTAAACGTATGCAAAACTGTTTAGGAAAACTACATAAATGTGATAACTGTTTAGTAAATATACTAAGTAAAAAAAATTAGCAATATGTGAAATTTCTAGTTTTATTTTATTTGATTAGTTCCGTATTAAGTTTATCAGGCTCAAGTTCTTTCTATATTATCCTTGTGATTGATATTAATTAAATTAGACAAAGAAGACATCAAAGACATTTAGCAGGGTGGACAACTAGTTGTTTCGAAGCCGCCACACTTTCTCGTCAGCACCCGTCCTTGAACTTTTATTTTATTTGTTAAAATAAATGTACAATTTTTTTCGATAAAAACTTCCACTCGATAGCAAAACAGCAAGTGATTGAATTTGACATTTGTGTTCGTAGTGCTGATGACATGATCGATATGGAGGATCGGATTTTGTATGAAAACACTTACGTCTTTTCGACTTGTCGAACGAGTCATCGTTCGAACAAAAGAACAGCATAGAAGAACCCGAAACAATTTTCTTTCGCTTAGAATGTGAACAATCGCATGACTTTACACATTGAGAAGCAGGCAGTAAATGTGATTTTATTCTTCACTCATGTTGTGATTTGCTAGCTTGAACATAAGTTAAATCCATCATCATCGTGTCACCTGCACTGAGTTTTTGGGCATTATTTATTTTTTATATTGATACTATATTTTTAACATTTTGATTGTGCGTATGTTCATCAAAAACCACAGTGCCTTAAATATTTTCCAATTTCTTGTTTCGAGTGTTGCAAGGGGCGTGTGATTATGTGTTTGCTATTTGAACTCTGTTCAGTCTATGCGAGAAAAGAAAAAACAAAAAATACAAATGCAAGCTTTTTTTCGTGCTGCATCATTGACACAAGACCTTCTTTCTTTCTTTTCATTAAAAGGCTCACAATAAACAAAAGTAAAAACGAGATTCGTATGTTGAATTCAAAAAGTTTTTTACTTTTATTTTCATTTCACTATAAATACTATTCATTATTATTATTTTCTTTTTCTTGTAATCTTCTTGTTAACATTGAAAAACCTTTTGACTGCTGTTTTCCATGAAATGGTGTACGAAATTTAAGAAGAAAAAAAAGTTACCGCTTATTTGTAACATGGAATTCATTGATAATCGGTAATTTTTCTGTTTTTTTACTTTCTTTGTAAAGAAATTCGTTTGGTATCCCTTAACACATTTAATTTTCTTTTAACTTGTTTGTTGCTAATTGCTTTTCTTTTTTTCTTTTTTTTTTGGTTTGTTTATTTTTAAGTCATCATTTTGTAAACGATCATGTTTACTTTCTTCTAAGTGCATATTACATTTCAAATGGTCTCTGCCTCCTGTCTCAGTGCAATAAATGTTGCGTGTAGAATTAGAAAAACGTTTTTAGGCATGTTGCCTGTAACCCTCTACACATATAATAACTTGCTGTTCTGTACTTCACTTGCAGCTTAAATTGCATGATCTTGCAAAACGAATTTGCAAATGCGTGTCATACGCGTCACATACGACTTTCTTTTGAAGGCATTGGTTGGACAAGGTTTTGTTAATTATCTAGTATTTTAATTTATTTATATTTAATGGCATAGTAAATTTTAAAGTCTTACAAATAAGCTTAATAACTAAACTGGGAGTTGCTAAGAGAGTTGGAGTGTGTACAGTTACCTTATAGAAACTCTAGAAAAGTTGTGAATCGGATAAAAGTTCTAAAATGTTGACGTTGAACAGGGCTTGTAACTGTTCAAGGAACAGTCCTTGAACTCTCAAGGACAAGCGATGAATGTCAACGGTGAAAGTTATCGACGAAGTTATTTTTGCAAAACCCGCGAACTGGTTTAACGTATACTTTACTTACGTAGTTTCAACAGGATGTGGCGGCTGCTCACACCAGAAGCCAGAGCTTCGATGAATTTGCTACATGAAAATTTCCCCCAATAACTGATCAGTCGCTTTGGGGAGGGGACATTCTATGGCCACTCAAGTCGCCCAAGCTAACTACCGCGGATTATTTTTTTACTGGGTCACATCAAAGAGGGTTTTATGATGACAAGTCCCAAATTTTTGTGGCTTTAGAGGGACATATTCGGCGAGAAATCAGCTTAATTGAACCAAGTTTACTGCAGCGTGTGTCCAAGATACAAGGCTCCGTTTTGTTCAAAATCAAATTCACATGTTCACTCTATCATGCTCTTAATAAAACTTTGTGTCAATTTTTACGTTTCTTATTTGAATTATTTATTCAAACTCTTGAGGCCATATTCATAATAATTATTGTAAGTTTATTAGGCTCTTATTTGACGTATTTCTACGGAATACTTGTCAAATAAATGTGTAATAAACCTTCAATAGATTTTATGAATATGGGTGTTAATCTTTGGTTTTTTTTTTTTCCAAAAAAATAATATTAAACAATTATTTATTTATTTTCAATATTTCGCCAACAATTTGTTGGCATCTTCAGGAAAATAATTATAAAATTCAAAAACAAAAACAAATTGTTGAAAAAATTTGATTAACAAACATTCAAAAATATTTTTCCCACCTTAAAATGTATTAACAACATTCATGAACAACATAAATATAAATATAAAAAATATAAAAAAAAACAAAAATACAAATTAAAATACAAGTTCTACGACCAACATTTTCCATGTTAACGTTTACAACATGTTTAATACTAAAAAATAATATGTTAACATTTCAAATGTTGCTCATAGACTAACATAATGTTTGTTAGGTTTTATAAATGAGCTTAAGGTCACTTAATTCTCAATAAATATATTTTCTATTTATTGATAAATTTTTTCGATATTTCGATACACCTTTGTGTATCTTCTTCAGGAAAATATGTTTTCTATTATTTTAAAAAATTTTCAAATTTCAAAACAAATCTTAATGACAAACTAATTGAAAAACAAGTAAGAGTGCTATATTCGGCTGGGCCGAATCTTAAATACCCTTCACAATGGTACATACATTCCGATTGATTTTTGGTGCGAAAAGTTGTTTTATTTGGCTTTTAAAGCCGATTTCTTGAAATATCGGGAGACGCTATATCTGGGGTATATATGGGCCGATTTTTTCTGAATTTCAATATGAGATCCACTACCGGGATTTAACACAGGCTGCAAAACTTTTATTTAAATAATTCTTAATATGCTCAAGTTCAACCACTGGGTGACACCAATTGTTTTTAATATCAATGAAATAAAGAAAAGCAAAATGTATTTTTTAATTATTTATCAGTTAACGTTATAGTAAAATTTATTTAACAAAAAATTGCATATAATTGCATTATTTTTGAATTATAATGTTAAACATTGCCATTAAGTGTGATTTTCTTTTCAATTTACTTACGTATGTGGGTACATGCATACGTATGTATGTACATATGTATCTATAATAGAAAAATCTAAAATAAATTCTTTATTATTGAATATTTTCAGTGTGTTCCATAAAACAATGATTATATACATACATATATACATACATACATATTTACATTGCTTGCTTTTACAAAATTATTTTTTTTCTTGTGCACGATGATCTGTTGCGTATCATCATACACATGTATGTGTGTATGTACATATGTAAGTACGTAGGGAAACCCAAAATGATTTTTTGTGTGAATGAATTTGAAGACGCAATTGTTTAAAAGAATTTCATTGCGTACCCTTTTTTCAACAATTCTTTATATCACTTTCATTTTCAAGCTCGTGTATACATATGTATGTACATACATACACATTTTTACACCAAAGCAAAAAAATTGTTTATGCTAACATACTTGCATGCATACATACATATGTATGTAGATACATACATACCTACATGCATACAAACGTATCTACATACATACATACATACATACATACATACATACATTCATACATGATCGCAAATATTATATACATATGTATATAACATTATATACATATGTATGTACCATTATGATTGATTTTTGGTACCAAAAGTTGGGTGCATATGGGCCGATGTCCAAAAATTTTCTAATTTTGCCCCTAAACAGCCTGTATGTACCATTCCGACAAATATTTAGTGCAAAAAACTGTTTCGTTTAGCTTCCAGGCCCGACTTCTTGAGATATCGGGAGGCGCTATATCTCGAACATATATGGGCCGATGACAAAAAGATTTCCAGTTTTGCTTCTGACTAACCTATATGTATCATTCTGATTGATTTTTGGTGCCAAAAGTTGTTTTATTTAGCTTATAGAGCCGATTTCTTGAAAAATCGGGAGACGCTATATCTCAGGTATATATAGACCGATTGCAGACATTTTCAAATTTTGCTTTTAAACACCTTATATGTACCATTCTGATCGATTTTTGGTACCAAAAGTTGTTTTATTTGGCTTTTAGAGCCGACTTCTTGAGAAAACTTGAGGCGCTATATCTCGAGTGTATATGGGCCGATGTCCAAAATTTTCCACGTTTGCATCTAAATAGTCTATATGTACCATTCTGATTGATTTTTAGTGCCAAAAATTGCTTTATTTGGCTTAAAGAGCGGATTTCTTGAAAAATCAGGAGTCGCTATATCTCAGATATATATGGACCGATTTCAAAAATTTTCCAATTTTGCTTTTAAACACCTTATATGTTCCATTCTAATCGATTTTTGATACCAAAAGTTGTTTTATTTGGCTTTTAGAGCCGACTTCTTGAGAAAACGGGAGGCGCTATATCTCGAGTGTATATGGGCCGATGTAGAAAAATTTTCCACTTTTGCCTCTAGATAGCCTATATATACCATTTTGATTGATCTTCGGTGCCAAAAGTTGTCTTATTTGGCTTATAAAGCCGATTTCCTTAAAAATCGGGAGACGCTATATCTCGGATATATATGGGCCGATTTCAAAAATTCCTTCATTTTTAGGATTTAATGGGCACTAAAAATGATATGGTTTAGTTTTTAAGAAAAATTTTATTTTCAAAAATCTGAATACAAAAATTACACAAAATATCCCTCAAAACCCGGTTTTTTGAATATATCTCGGCTATCCGCGGACCTATCTTACTGAATTTCAATAGCAGACCCACTACCGGGGTTTCACACGTTTTAGCGAAAGAATGAGGTTTCTATCTCAAACCGTTTTCTCAGAAACGGTATTTCAACGACTACAGACGGACAGACGGACAGACGGACATCGCTCAATCGTAATCGCTATTGATGCTGATCCAGAATATATATACTTTATGGGGTCTTAGATGGATATTTCAATGCGTTACAAACGGAATCACAAACTTATATATACCCTTACACATTTATGTGAAGGGTATAATAAGAAGGGTTTTACATTCATAAATAGGCTTTACATACATACTTATTATCTATACAATTATATATATATCTATACTAATGTTAATAATTATTTTATGCATAATAACGTTTTTAACCTAACATTTTTTTATTTTTTATAAAAAAGAATGAACAATCATTAATGTAAAAAAATAAGATATTATGTTCTGAGTCCTGTTCTGGTTTTTGTAATTAGATGTCTATAATTTCTAGCTAGTCCATCTGTATCCTTCTTAAAATTTATCCTCTTTTCCAATGGAACTTTAATAATTTCTAACATTTCTAACATGTATCTACGTTTGTAATTATTCTCTGTGCTCAAAACTGAAGTGTTTTCGAAATCTGGATAATGATTAAGATCACGACAATGTGTGGATAATGCTGTCTTTTGCGAAGAATTATAGTTCCTATATTTTTGGTCAGATTTGTGTCCTGCTAACCTGGTCTTAAGCTTGTTGCCTGTAGTCCCTATATAAACCTTATTACACTGTTTATCAGCATTACCACTACACGGTATACTATAAACTAAATTTGACCTTTCCAACCTATTCAATACGTCCTTAGTCCTACTAAAGAGTTTGCCTACCGTATTATGTAATCTATGTGCTATCTTATACTTAGTACTGTCATATATACTTGAGCCTTCTAATCTTTCCGACATCCTAGGTTAGTGATTTATACTTCACTGCTTCATAAATACTATTGTCGTTGTTTGATTATATTATGTTGTCTTATTAATTTACAAATGAGTTCATTAGGAAAACTATTATCCTTTAATATACCTCTAATTATATTTTTATTCTTTCTATGAAACTGATAATCACTTATGCTTAAAATTCTATCTATCAAATTTCTTGCCGTATTAATAATCATCCTTTTTGGATGTTTAGAAAAATAATTTAAAATTCTACCTGAAGAAGTTGGTTTTTGGCACCAATCTACCACCAACCTATTATTCCTTCTCCTGACTATCGTGTCCAAATATGAAATTGAAAAATCTGATTCTTTCTCAATTGTGAATTTAATATTCTGATTAAAAGAATTAAATGTTGATAACAATACATTTATTCCATTCTCATCCACTATACAAAACAACATAATGTTTATAAATGTTTTCTTTAAGATATCTAAAATTTTAACAAATATTAAGTTCCCAATCTTTTCTTAACTAAATATCTATAACTCTGAGCTAAATTGTCAATATCTATTTTAAAATTTATTCTCTGTGCTGCTGGTGTGTTAATATTCTCTAACATTTCTAACATATAACGATCCGTATAATTATTTTCTGTTCTTATTGTTTAAAAAAATACATCTGTAACCAGCAGCGGTGTTCTGAAAATTTTTTCAGAAAACGTCAAATTTTGGAAAGAAAAACGTCAAAAGAATGTCATTTATAAAAACGTACAAATAAACCCAAAATTAATAAATTTTATGTTTAATAATATCTTTTATATTGTGCAAAAAACAATTCAACATGCATTTTACTATAACAAAACAAGTACAATTGTATATACATACATATACATATACATATGTACGTATTATAAAAATTTCATGTTAATATTATTCATAAAAAATGTATTGCTTTGTGCGTTTTAATTAATTTTTGTAATAATTACATTAAAACGCTCTGTAATTTACATACATGTAATATTTACATTAAAACGCTCTGAAGCGATATATATTTAAAATAGTGCTTAGCAAACAAAATCCCTTCAATTGTTTTTGTCCCCAAGGAATTCCTAATTTTAGTTTTGTTTAAATTCACTTGACTAAAAATTCATTCAGCGTCAGCAGATGAATGTGGCAAAACCATTAAATCGTTCTTACCATCATCTTAAAACCAAAAATTAAATAAAATATCACAAAAAATTAATTCAAATGAAAAATAAATAGTTTTGATATTAAAAATGAGCAGCAGTGTATTTTGCAATGCAAATTTCAGGGATGCCGCATTTTTCATTTCATAATGAATAAAATTGAAGTTATTGATGAAAAATGTAATAATATCACGAAAAAACTATAAAAACACATACATTTATTTGTTTATGGCATTTTTGAAATGTTTTTTTTGCGTTTAATATTAAAAAAAAAAAGTTTTTGTTCTAATTTGTCCAATTTATATATATAATGGCAACACTATATTCGCTTATTTGCTGCCTGTCAAAAAATATATAATGCAGCCTAAATTGGCAGCAGCAGCAAATGCTGTTGTGCAGTCGTGCTGCTCTGCTGCCCTCAAGGTAATCGTTTTCATTTAAACATATGCATTTTATTTTTGACATAATGCTGCTTGCTGTCTGCTGTCGTTTAACCGTCTAATTCATAAAAATTATAACAGGTTTATAAAGCTCCTATTTGACAGATTTTCCCCACAAATATGTAAAATAGCAGTTATAATTTTTATGAATTAGGGGGTAAGTGTTTAGAGCTTAAACAAGCACAGCTTACTTGATTTGAGGAAATCCGCACTTAATAATGTACTTCTGGCACCGCTAGGGATTGATTTAATGACTAGTGGATTAATTTGTTTGTTGCAATGTATTTTCGATCATTAATTTTTGAATTTGCCCATATTTCGCTCCCCTGCCGATAGCTTCTTGTGGGCCATATGATTTAAAAATTCTAATTCATAATGCGATAGTTTTTTTCTTATACTATCTTCTTCAGAAATATTTAATAATAAATAAATAATATTTAGTTATTTTATTATATTTTATATATTTATTTGAGCTTAAGGTGTTTTTATTATAGAATTTGAGTATTTGAGTATTTTGAGTATTGACAAAAATACTCAAACTCTATAATAAAAAGACCTTAAGCTTAAATAAATATATAAAATATTATTTAGAAATTTTAATTCATAATTCGATTAGAGTTTTTAAGTAATATTGCCCTGAAACAGTTGGCCGAAGGAGAGCGAAATATTGGTAAATTTAAAAAATAAAATTTTTAAATATAATATAGAGTATCATCAGCTCAACAGGTGTAAAATAGTAGTATTTAAATAAATAAAAATTTTAACGTATAGTTTATTTGATCTTTTTTGTTTTAATAATAAATTAAATTTTAAGGCTTAAGATCTAAAGCTTAAGATTTTTTTAGAAATTTTTGCAACACAACACAAATATTTATTTATTTATTTCAATATTTCGCCCACAATTTGTTGGCTTCTTCAGGAAATATTAAAATTTAATTTATTATTGAAATAAATAAAAATTTTGAAAATTCCATTACCTAATTCTATTATTAAATCGCTTTTCTTTTCGGGCGATGTTCAGAGAAATCTTTTGAACGCAATAGAGCATTGATCTCTTTACAAAGATTTTGAACTTGGAATTCTAACAGGTATACATATATGCATGATGTGTTGCTTGGCAGGTATGCTAAGGTACCATTAGCTTGAACTATAATTAACACTAATTTAAATATTGCGGTTCTTATAATTTTGTCTCTTGTGAAGAAACTTATAGTTAACATTTGCATTTAATATGGTCCCTACGAATTTCTCAGAAAACGCAATTGCAGACAGCACGCAATAGAAATAAAAACTTTCTGTACTCGATTTGCTGTTCTTCTTTTTTTAAATTTAATTTGTACTCCACACAAGACAATTTTAGAGCTTTAACTATAACTCAAACAGCCATCAAAATTTCAGTCATAAAAAAGGAAAGTATTAAAAAGAGTACATGTATTTAGATAAATTTTTATATGAAAACAACATGACAGCACAACATTTGCTGTTTACATTTTAAATAACAGCAACAGCAACAACACTTACAAGCAACACATGACTCTAAAGTTAAACGACGAAAGAGGAAGGAAAAAATGTTCTTGTTCTTAAAGAGTTTTAATGCCAAACAATATTTATGATATTTTATGGCATTCGATAGCTCTACAATATTTTGCACATATGACATTTTGTTCAAAGAGCACTTTAAGCAGAGCAGATTACACTGTGCTGGCATGCTACTCGTATAATGATGAAACTTATGAAAATGCCATCCGCTGTTTTGTTGTGTTTGCTGGTTTTGTAAAATGTGTTTGATTTTTGTTAATTGTTTTTTCAGGTTTCTGAGTTTCACTTCAATATTTCTAATGGAGGTTAGAAAGTAAAGTGGGAGAATTATTGGCTGGGGAATATAGCATGGCTGTTTCACGTCCATCACGACGATCCTTAATACCCAAAATGCTTCAAATCATGGTCATAACTATCTTCATTTTAATAATTTATTATTACCTGATGAAGGCGGTCGTGGTGGAAGTGAAACAGTCATTAAGTTTCCAACTTTAATTTTCTTGCGTTCTTTAAAAATATTGACCACCACAATTTTATTGCAATAAAATCTTTCTCAATTATGGGGAAGCTAAAATTGAACATGTGTAAAAACATATCCTGTACAAATTTCAGCTCTCTAGCTCTTATTGTTCCAAAGGTACAGCTAAGTTTTACTTTTCAATGTACAGGGTGTTTTCTTTTGCGTCGAGTTTTTGTTGCTTTTAGTCTTTGTTATTGTAAGGCATATGTAAAGAAATATCCTTATCGTTCAAAAATTACAGCTATATTTTACTTTTTAATGTACAGAGGTTCCTTTGCATTTTGCCACGCCCTTCCGCCTTCAGACCGAAAACACAGTGTCACCCGCCAGAATATTCTGAAGACTCCCTGAAAATTTCATCAAAATCGGCCCAGCCGTTTTGGAGTCTATAGGTTACATACATACATACATACAAAGAATTTTAAATATATAGATTAGTGTTTATTATTATCAACACCAATAAAGCCCATGGAGACAATATTATCCGTCGATCTAATTGCATGGTGCATTACTGTCGACACTAGTTGCTTTTGGTCTCGGTAATGACTTCTCTCACTTCATATCGAGTTTCCTTTGAGACCGCACGGGGGTACCGTAAGGTTCCGTTTTTTCTCCTACTTCATTTCTTATCTTTCTATCTTTTCTGCTAAACTTCAAACGGTATCGATACTTTTGCAGTCGACAGCAGTATTTGCCATTCGTATTCATTTAATCAACGGTCTAGTACATCGCAGATCAATGCCAAGAAGCAAACTATGAGCGACATAGTGTTGCCTATTAATACATAGACGAACGCCCATTGATGCTGGCTCATCTATACTTATGGATGGTATAAATATTGAGGAGTGGGATGTCCTGGATGTTCTTGGTATAAATATTCTATGTGATGCCCGCTGAACTTAGCATATTTTTTTATGTCGCAAAAGAAGCATTTAAGAGCTTTGATTTTTTGAAACGGTTCAAGACATACTTCACTCCATCCGGTCCCCTCACTATTTATACCACCTATTGATCGAAAATGGCACACAACTCTCATGTTTGGGCCGGTGCCTCAAAGTCTATTTAGGGACTACTCGACTGTGTACAGGAGAGGGCAAAGAAGCGTAGCAGTGTCAGTAAGGTATTCAACTCCATTGAGTCACTGCAGTATTGTCGCAGAGTGGGATGGCATATACTGTTCGATCGCTCAGACGAGATCAGGGATCTTGTTTCCGAAACTCACACATTAGTATTTTAATTGTTCGAGCCTTAAGGTCACTTGCTTCTTTTTATAAGTGTTTATTAAATTCGATATTTCGATATCACAATGGATATCTTCTTCAAAAAAAATTTATTTATTTTTTTTGAAAAAACATCAAAACATTATTGAAGAAGATATCCTTTGTGATATCGAAATATTGAATTTAATAAACATTTATAAAAAAAAAAAGAAATGCGGTCGGGTGACCCCCATTAGGAACGAAATTCCTTACGTTTTTTCTTCATCTTCGAATGTAATACAAGGTGAAATCTGTATGTTTTATTTTGGGTTGTTATTGAAATTTTTAAATTCTTAAAACTTTTGGAACGTTTTATTTTTTTACTTTTGACACATGGAGTATTTTTTTGTCAATCTGCTACAAAACGAAGAAAATTTTTCAATATTGCTGTTTCTTTTGTTGTGACATACTTTGCTTTAGCGACATCAATCAGCTGATAGTGTCCGTTTTCATAACTAATCAATATTTATTGGCAAGTGTCTCCGCTGACAGCAGCGGAGACACCTACAAAATTGCTTGTCAACAGATAGATACAACAATACACATAAACAGCTCACACGCTTTCGTGACGATTTCTACAAATGTGCACTACCAGCAAGTCGCGTTAAGAAACTTCGTTCCAACAAGGCGTTTGGGCTTGAACAACTAAAATACTAAACAACAAAGGTCGAAAAATTAGCATTAAAAATAAACCCATATTTTGTTCGCAACACACATGCGTTGTCAGGAGCACATGCGTTGATAGCCGATTGGCCAGTGAATCGCACAACGCAGCCATACGTATCGCCTGTGGAATAAATTGTCTGCACGCGTATTGACCGTCAGCTACTATCTAAAGATGCTCAAATCAAACGTACACAGAAATTACCCTCTCTTTCCTCCTGCCCAAAACGTATTTTCCTAGTTCCGGTAAGAACTATGGCGCATGCCTAAATAGGGGTAGTTCCCTAGGTACTGGTCCAAGTTAAAAAAATACATAAAATGCATGTGCAAATGTAGGAATTATCGAATATTAAAATCAATGAAAGATTCAAAGAGATATTATGAAAATTAAGAAATAACAACTTGACTTCTAAAAGCCAACACTTCGAAACGCAGAATTTTCTGTACAATAAATTTTCTTTATGGAAAAACCAATATATAATATGTTACAGGAATTATAAAATGAAATAAAATTTGCTATAGCCACAATCCTTAGTGTGCTTGACCCACAATTTATTTATTTGTAATTAAAGTTCTTTCTCGTGAACGGCAGCATTGGCCTTGTCATTAACTACTCGAAATGATCTGTATCATGTTAAAAATTACTCTATAACATATATTAGTTTGAAGAAGGCAAAGAAAAGCAAATAAATGCTAGAAATTTGTACGAACATCATCAGTGGAAAATAGAGCAACATGTACTTTACCATTCATTTCATTTTATTATAACAACTATTGAAAGGTAAATATTGTTTATATTTATTGAACATGCACTAAAACATTTGTCTATCCACAGACATATAAAAGTTTGAAATGAAGGCATTAAAATGCTATGAAAACTAAACTGAAAGAGGAAGAAGCGAAACGTTTTGAACGTCTGCTTGACTTTTCTGTATGATGAGTGTGTGGGGGGATAATGAATGTAGGTTTTAAATTGCTTTCAAGATACACGCATAGAAATTTTTCTCTCAATGAAAAACTTTATATTTGAAAAAAAGGCATTCAGTGGTCAAATCTGATTCGAGTATGAGCTGAATGTGGAACCTGTTTTTGCGGATTGGGTCGTGTTCTCGCAGCGACTTATCGTTATTTTGAAAAGGAAGAACGTTGTTCAACATATATTGGCGTAACTTGAAAGTGTCTTTACTTAACTGACATTGATAATAAAGTGACCTACCCAGGGTTGAACTTGAGCCTGAAAAAGGAATTTAATATAAATTTTTAAAATCGGTTTAGTGTGATAAATTGTAATAAAAATCCAAAACTCCAAAATTAAAGTTTCTTTCAGAAAAAGTTAATGACACGTATGTACATCAGTTGTACAGAAACTAAAAGTAATGAACTTAATTATTTATTCGTTATAAGAGCCAATTGAAATTTATTACTTTAGGTCTAAAAAATATACCTTAATGCTTTCTGTCTTTTTTTCAGCCGTCTATATGCCGCCGACAATTCGTTGCTGCTAAACAACTCATCAGTAGACTTGAAAAATCTAAAAAGAACGTTTGAAGTCCAACTACTTATTCCAAAATTCTCATGAACAAAATGAGAATCAGAAATGCCCAAACAAACTTTTTAGACAGAAAACATTTTACGTCTGGCAACACCTTTACTTTTTATAGCACTCCCTTATAACAGGTGACCTTTGGTTACCAACAACTTGTATTCTTGAAAGTATCAAAAAGTAAAAGTTTTTGAATATTCAACAATGAACTTAAGTCTTTATTCTGATTCTCATTTTGTTCATGAGAATTTTAGAATAAGTAGTTGGATAAGTTTTAGATTTTTAAAGTCTACTGATGAGTTGTTTAGCAGCAACGAATTGTCGGCGGCATATAGACAGCTGAAAACAAGACAGAAGGTCTATTTTTTACACCTAAAGTAAGATACTAAAAGTATTAAAACTTTAATTACTTTATTGGGTTCAAGTTCATTTTTTTTTTTGTAAAATATCTCTGAGTTTAAGGCAGGTTGGATGGTGATGATTGCGGGAGTGCATGTGAAATAGTTGTGGTATGTAACGTAGTCAATAAGTTTTCAAGCCGCAGTTGCCTCTGGTTATGATGAGGTGTATAAAGAAAAGCCTTTTCAAAAAATCTCTTTATAAACATTTTTGGGAAGCTTTTCAGTCCACTTTTTTCCTTCTCAAGGTGGCTTCATGACAAAGCACTTTAAAAATTCAACACTTCCCAACAGGGGAGAAATTAATAATTAATTTAAAAAAAATATTGTTTGTATGGTAATCGTTTAAGGAATGAAATTTGTTAAGTGTACGCTAGATATTGGGAGGCCCTAATGCCTTTCATGGGAGCAACAGGAATTTATACATGTATATATTTAAAAATTTAATAAACTTCTTTGCTTTATGGCCATCTTTCAAGAAAAGTGATTAATAAAGATTTATGAACGTTCTGTGCAAATTAGATGATGTTCATATTGCCAGCCAGCATGGAAAATGGGGCTGTAAAACTTAGAAAAGTTTTAGTGGATAACATGGTCATAAACAAAACTAATGCAATTAAAGGAAAAAGCAAATTGTATATTTTTTTTTGTTTATCCTAATTAACTATTGATATAAAAATTTACCGAGAAAAATTCTATAGCTAATAAGTTTACGGTAATAAAATAAATACTTGTACTTAGTCGTACATATGTACGACAGGTATTTCTGTTCATGTTTTTACTTGTTATGAAGCACTTGGATTTTAATAGTTTTTATTTGCTCAAGTTTCTCAAACATTTAAGGTTTTTATGTAAAGCAATGGGAGTTACAAAGGAGGAACTTTAAATGTTCAGTTAATTAAAAAGTTACTTTTATGACTTGGGGAAGTTAAAAAAACAGAAGGGAAAGACTACACTGTATTCGTTTGTTAGAAGTTATTACAAATAAGTTGAATTTTATGTTTTCGTTTACTTTCGAAAGGCGCATAAAATAGTTATGCATTTAGCTTTAATTATAACAATGATATTTTTAGCCAATCAGTCAAAGCAATGTTGATGATTTAATTACAACATTAAAAAAATATTTATTTGAACCTGTGATTCTCTTATAAATTCACTTAAGATTTTTATTTATTTTTTCCTAAACACTATCTTTCAAACTGGCTGCAAATCAATATTTAAGGCGGAAGCTAAAATCGATACGAAAAGCAAAAAGAAAAAAAAAACACTTTAGACCTGAACTGAAAAGATTTCACAACAGGTTTGTGTCTTGAGTCTTTTGTTTTCAAATTTGCTGGAAATAAATTAAAAACGAATACTGTAATTTCAAGCTTATTATCACCTCTTACAATTATTTGACTGTTTAAACGGATGTTTCGATAAACACAACCAGAATGCTGTCTCATAAACTTCCCATCACCATTAAATTCAATGTAAAACTTATTTTCCCACAGCCATTTACATTTAATCTCTTCACTAATTTAAAGCAATCACCCAAGTCACATATAAATATACAAGTATATGTATTAATGTATGAGATAGAAAACCAAATAAATATTTATACATAGATTTTGAAAAGTCAACAGAATTAATTCACTTTCGTTACAATCACTATAAGATCATAAGAGAATCAAACTTGCTTTAAAGCTGAGTAAATATTTTAAAAGAAATTATTCCACTTAAATTCGCAAATGCTTACATGTTTGTATGCAGGTACACTTCTGTATGGAGAAAAGTTAAAAAGCTTTTCCTTTTTTTTTTTTTTGCTTTCAGTTCTTGTCATGTACTTTTTTATATGGCCAAGAAGTTTCTAAGCAAATGTTGCTTGAGCTGGAATAACAAAAATAACAAAACACGTTATAATCTAAATTAGTTGACATACGTTTCTAATCTTGATAACAAAAAACCGCAAGGTTTTTATGACGTGTAAAAAGAGCGATAAAATACTTATGGGCACTGGGCTAGATTTGCTGGCGAAAAAAAAGTGAAATCATTTTTCTTTTGATTTGAGAAAATTCTTTTTGACCCTTAGATTATAAATTAGACTTTTACTTTGTCATTTAATGTGAAAAAGTGTGAAAGAAAAGAAAAAAAAAAAATTGGAAAGTTCTATGAACAATACGAGTGTAATTTACGTGTGAGCTTGATATTCCCTAACTAAATGTTGGGCTAAAGAAGCGTGATCATTTTATTCTATCAGGATTTTGTTTTAGGAAACCAGAAGTTTAAAAACTTCTACCTCGTATAGATTGGTTAAAGACAATTAAAAAGTTTTTTTTTGAAATTAATTTAACTTTATATTACTTTGTGTTATATTTAATTATATTTTCTTATTCAGAAATGAACAAAATTATTCTTTTGCTCTAAGAAGCATTTGAAATTTATTATTTTAGGTCTAAGAATAGACCCTATTAATATTTTCTGTCTTTTTCAGTCGCCGACATTACGTTCAGTTGGCTCTTAGAGTAAATAAATAATTAAGTTCACTTTTGCATGTTCAAAAAACTATTACATTTTGAATCTTTCAAAAATACAAATCGTAGCAATCAATGGTAACTTGTTATTTAAAAGTTGCTAAGAAAAACAAAAGAGTTGCAAAACGAAAAAATAATTTCATCATCAACGTAATGTTGGTGGCATATAGACTGCTGAAAAGACAGAAAACATTAATAAGGTCTATTTTTAGACCTCTAAAATAATATATTTTCTTATAGAAAGAAGGTTACAAAGAAAAGTAAAAGAGTTGCAAAATGAAAAAAAAAAAATATTTATTGTGTCAAAGGTTTGTTTGAACATTTCTGATTTTCGTTTTGTTCATGGGAATTATGGAATAAGTAGTTAAGTTTCAAACATTCTTTTAGTAATTTAGAATTTTAGAATCTACTGATGAGTTGATTAGCACCAACGAAATGTCGGTGGCACATAGACAGCTGAAAAAGATAGAAAATATTTGAAGGGTATATTTTTTGGAGCTGACTTAATACATTTCAATTGGCTCTTAAAGGAAATAAATAATTTAGTTCATATTTGAATATTTTCTTATCTTGTTATTTTATTATTTTTTATTATGCTCTTATGCGCAGTGAGTTGCCATTTGAAATCCAATCATTAAACAGTGCTTTTTTAATGTAATCATTTTTAGCTCTAATCATTTTTGAGTCTGATGTTATATTGAAATTTTGGCTTTTCCAATATTTTTTCACAAAGATAAATAACGCCTCAACTTGTGTTCTGTATCTGCGTGTAAATTTTGTCGGTTAATTTTTTTTATTTATTTCTTCAATTTCATGTACAGAAATATATATTTACAAATTACTAACACACTTAATTGTAATATTTTAATAACATTAATTTGAACATATTATAACTAACATTAAAGTTAAATAAGGGGTGAAAGCTATTACATAAATGTAGGAACCTTGCAATTAGCTCATTGTTTGCATAATTACTTCTAAGACAGCTCTCTTAAAACATACGATAATTCCTCAAACCTCTAGGAGGGCAATATAAAGTAAAATAGTCTTTTAGTGCACAAATTAGACTTGGTTGGTTTTACTGATGTCTGCATTAGCTGGCTGAGATCCTATTTAAGATGTCGTAAGCAGAAGGTAATATTCAATAACTCATCATCAAGAAGTATTGCAGTTTCATCTGGTGTCCCTCAAGGGAGTCATCTTGGTCCTATTCTTTTTTCACTTTTCATAAATGATCTTCCTAATGTGATTCAGTCTTCGAATATCTTAATGTATGCCGATGATGTAAAATTTGTTTTTGTAGTTTCAAGTATTACGCCGACCACGTAAAGCCACAAATTGACCTGGACAATTTCTTTTTATGGTGCAAACACAACATGATGGTGCTGAATTTGAAGAAATGTAAATTTATCCGTTTTTCTAGAAATACTCACATTTCTGTTGACTACTTCCTAGGCGATTATCAATTAGAACTAGTCGACTCATTTTTGGACCTGGAAATGCTACTTGATCAGAAACTTAGCTTTGTATCTCATATTACAATGACTGTAAATAAAGCTAGGGGTGTTCTTGCTTTTATAAGGCGCTGGGCAAAGGAGTTTTCCGACCCTTGCATTACTAAACGGCTGTATAAAGCACTGGTGAGGCCTGTTTTAGAATATGGCTCAGTAATCTAGGATCCATACTATAATATTCATTCTCAACGTATTGAATCTGTCTAAAAACCATTTTTGCTGTTTTGTTTGCGTGGTCTGAATTGGAGTAATGGTGCAGGTCTTCCACCTTATACAAGTAGACTTGCTTTAATAAAGCTTCCAACACTTGAAAGTTGTCGTAAGATGTTAAATATATCTTTTATGTTAAGTCTTATTAATGGTAATATCTGTTGCGACTTTCTTTTATGTAATATTCAATTTAATGTTCCATGTCATAATACACGAGGTTATAGACCCCTTTATATTAATATCTGTAGATCAAATTATGCTCTGGCCGACCCCATGACGCGTTTATGTAATGATTTTAATAATCTATATTATTTTGTTGACATTGCGCTGAATGATAGTATAATTAAGCAAAGAATTATTATGCATTTAAATGCCATTCCACAAGTTTTAAATTAGTGTAAGATTTTTGTAATAATAGCCTGTAAGGATTGTTATCTCTTGGCTAAATAAATTAAATAAATAAATAAAAAAATAAATAAATGCATGACAATCAATATTACCAGCTAAAACATTGCATGCGAGCAACAATGAGGAACAAGTTCCACGATCGTATGATTGTAAAAACCAAGTAACTTTCTCCTAACTTCGTAGTATAGAAGTTCATGAATTCAAATTAACTTTACTGCAGTTTTAGTAAATATTTTTTTAATGCCTTCGGTGTGATTAGATGGACTTAGTTTATAGGGATTCCATACAATAGAGCAGTATTCCATAATAGTTCTAATCAGGGAAATGCATAAAAATTTAAGGGTATATGCAGCCCTGAAATCTATAGAATTTCTTCTAATAAAACCAAGCATACAATAGGCTGTAGACACAATGTAATCAATATGGCTCGGAAAGTATGAGTATTTATCGTCAAAAAATACTCCTAGATCCATGATTTGGAGTACATGCTTAAGCAAAAGGCCGCTAATAGTATAGTCAAATTTAACTGTCCAAAGGTGAGTACACTTGACAAAATTATGGAAAAATTTAAGCAAAACGGTTGTGAAGGAGATGTGAAAGCACCAGTTTGTGCTCGTATAGCTCATACTGCAGAAAATATTGCTACTGTTTCGATAGTGTGGCTGAATAGCAGTCCACCTTAATCCCCGTCATCGTGTCCAACAATTGCATCTCTCATGCACGTCGTTGATGATCATTATGCATAAAAATTTGCATTTACACGTTTACAACAACTGAAGCCTCTTCACCATTCCCAACGTCGTCAATGATTAGAATGGTGGCAAAAAATTACTGCAGTGGATGATAAATTTTCGAAAAAAAAAAAAAAATCATCTTTAGTGATGAGACACATTGTCACCTGAAGGGATTTGACAACAACAGGAATTGCCGCATTTAGGCAAATGAGTGTTTGTCGAAAAACCAATGCACCCACAAAGAATGACTGATTGGTGTGGTTTATGGGCTGGAGGCATCATCGAGCCTTATTGGTGGCGATGTTAAACGGTCCCCGAGGTCATGTGATTTTCCACCGTTGGTGTTCTTTCATTAGGGTTATCTAAAAGAAAAGATGTACGTTCATAAGTCAGCAACAATTCAAGATCTAAAGGCTGAGATAATTCGGCACATTAACGGCATAGAACTTCGGTTATGCCCCAGCGTCACGAAAATCCGGACCGCTTCGCATGGAGGTGTGCCGCTGGCGCAGATATAATTGAATCATATTAGTATTATCATAATAAAAATAAATGACAAAATTTCTTAAATAATTTATGTTTTTCTCAAAATCAAAATCGGCCCTTACAAACAAATAGCTCTGCAAAATAAATTTTTATCTAAATTATACTTAAATTTGTCCAAATATCCACAGAAAAGGAGAGTATAAAAAGTACATTTGCTTTAATATTGCTTTACTAAAATATTATTGTGTGTGCAAGAAAAATAGAGAAGAAAAAATCTAAAGTACGTACGAAGTTATTGCTTTCGGAATTCTTGCACAGAACTGGCACAAAGTACAAAGTATTTTCTCACCTTGTTTTCCTACATACATACATGGCACAAAAACAAGGCAACACTCACAGATCATCGCATCAGTATCGGCATCAAAATCATTACAATGTACATCATGATCACAATGTGCCATATCATGGAACAATATTTGGAAAACGAAAACACTTTTACTACAGGTTTCCTTTTTTTTTTTGTTTTGCTTTCGTATTTTACTATAGTTTATAAAATTGATGTCAAGTATTTTAGTTTTTCGTTAACTGAATACAAAATAAACTAAACATAGTTTTTGGCAAGTATAAGACAAACTGAAGGGGATTTGCAAAAAAAAAAGGAAAAAGAATCTAAAATGCTTTGCTAAAAGCGTTTATACTTGTTTACTTGAGAAAACAGTGGGCCAAAATGGGCTTGTAGTTATTTATCAGCCAAAATTTTTTTTTTTACTTTTATTCAATTGTTTTATTTGCAATCTATTTTACAATCAAAATAATAAGCAAATTTCATGACTTTTAAATAACATACATAGAGTTTTCCTTAGAACTCAAAAAAAAAAAAAATAAAGAAATAAAAAATTAAATTTTACTTTTGTAATTTAAATAGGATTTGACAAATTAGAATTTTCTATTTTCGGAAGGGAGGAAGGTCAAGAACATCAAGCCTTTTAAATCTTTGGTTCATTGCTATCAGCTAGCAGTTTTATTGCTAATACATTGAAATGATTACTTAGTCTATTAAGTTATCTTTCACTGAAGTTATTGATCTCATCTGTAACCATGAAAATTCGAAGATCTCTGTGTATGTTTTTATTGCTGATAAACCATGGCGCATTTGTTAAAAGTCTGAATGTTTTTGACTGGTATCTCTGTAATATCTCAACGTTCGAATTACTTGCAGTTCCCCAAAGTTGGATGCCGTATGTCCATATAGGTTTTAGTATTGTTTTGTATAACAGAACCTTATTTTCCAAGCTCAAGCTTGATCTTGGACCCAATAACCAAAACAGTTTTCTTGTTTTTAATTTAAGTTGCTCACGTTTCTTTTTGGCATGCTCTTTCCAAGTGAGTCTTCGATCAAGATGAAGGCCTAAATATTTTACCATTTAAATAAACAGGCGAGCAATAATTTTTTTTAGCGTAAATGTAACTTTGTGTTATTAACTTTAATATTCCATTTTTGTAGCCAATCTTGAAGAAGATTCCATTGATTTTGTAGCATCTCGGAAGCTATTAACGGTGATTCGTTTGAGGCTAATAAGGCAGTATCGTCTGTATACGTAGCAGTAGTTATATTTTCAGTTGTATAACCAAAACTTGAATAATTTTCATTTATGCTTACAAAGAAGGATCTGTTTAGAATATATGTTTTAGTACCCTAAATAATAATAAAATAAATAATTAATAATGTTGGAAAAAACTAAGATGGAAACAATGTTATGAAATATACTATAGTCCTGAAGAAGAGAAAAATGTTGGCAAGTAAATACATGAAATTACCTTAATAATATGATGATATAATAATATAATAATTAATACACTTTCAGTTTTATCATTATGTTTTTTGTTGATTGGAATACGTATATGTTATATTTTCTCTTCAACATCCAAATTGACTTGAAATATACTCACTCCATTTTAGTTATTTTTCAATCAATCTTTTGTCTGGATGCAGATATTTTTCTCGTGAGTTTTATCTCCCTGAATTTGAAGTCCTAAAATCAAAGATTTTTCTCTTCAGATTTTCAACTTCAGTTTTCCACTGTCAATTCAGAGACCAGCCTTGAGATTTTGACTCTTGATTGAGTGCCTTTAAAATATTGTTACAATAAACTTAACGTATAACATGAGATTAAAGAGACTCTGCCACAGCACTTTCCTTTACAATGAACACTACAAGAATTCTCTAGGGGGTGTTCGGAGGTGATTTTTTTCTGCATCTGAAATTGAACTTTTCAAATCGTTTACGGCTTAAGAGATTTCAAATCAAATCAGTTTGAAGTACTGTTAATGAATGTTTTTAAGCTTTTAAGAAAAATAATTAGTAAATTGTATGTGATTCTCGTTTGCTTGTTAGCAATAAACAAAAAACAAAAAAAAAAAAAAAAAAATGAAAAACCCATATGGTGGGGTCGGGTTGAATCCCAATGAAAATATTTAGCAAAAAAGCCGTAAAGTACAAGTACTTGTTGTGGCAAAGTGAGGAAAAAAAGGAATGAAAAATGTTTTCTACTTTGTTATTTAAGTTTACAGGCCATTACGTGCTGGCACCTGTGGTCAAATGACAACCATCTTTAGCTCTTAAACGTTTTAGTTTGCTTTCATGCATTTTTCTATTTAATTTTGTTTATTTTTTTTTTTTTTTGTTTTTTTGTTTTTGCTGTTGTTGTTCATTTTCAGCTGAGTTTTTGCCAAAAACATTTCTCCCAACCATCATTATTGTCATCACAGTATTGGCGGTAAATTGTCGTTTGATTTTTTGCCATTTAATTCCTTCTTAACAAATGCAATTGATTGTCTGAAGCAGAAGATGAGAAGTTAGTTTTTGTTGTTTCTATTTCTGCTCATAGTTTATTGAAAAAGATTTGTATTTGTATTTTTGCTTTGTTTGCTGGTTGTTTTTATTTGCACAACTAAAACGGCAAATAAATATTTGTTGGTTTTCTTTGCCGTCCGTCTGCTATTGGTTCTGTTAGACAACGTCATGGTTTGGAATACCAAATTATCGTTTAATATCTTTAATATCAAAGTATTATTGTGTTTGTTTGATTGCATGGCTTTTTGTGACATGTAATAGGCAGACAGACGGACAGACAGACAGTTACGAAGGCTTTTTTTCTCATCTCAAATCTGTTACTTTTCTTTGCATTTCTTCAACTTTTTTGTATGCGATGGCATACAATTATCGTGGTAGCGGCAAATTCACAACTTTCTTAATTTCTTATGTATTTAGATTGGAAAATTATTTAATTAATAAATATTTATTGCGGCGCTTAAACAATAAAACTAATTACATATTTTGTAGATTGTAAAATTCTATTAAAGCATATGCTTTTATTTTTGTGAAATTCTTTTTATGCTAAAAAAGTTTTAGTGTTGACAGTTTGCAATATGTTTTGTTTTGCAAATATGCTCATTCAGTACGTTGATTCAATATCACTAATATCAGAAGTTAATGCAACTGAAGAAATCTACTAGAGTGAGGAGTAAGGAGTACTTTATGTGATTACATTTTTACGTAAATCAGTCTAAAAACAATTTTACAGAGGGAACGGTGCATAATGCTTTCAACCCATCTAGTCCATAGCTAGAGGGATTCTCTCGTGTTACGAAATTATCGGAAGGAGATCATGTTTCTAAAGCATATTTGATATAACTAAAAATTTAGACAGAAAACGTACAGCAACTTGGTTGGCTGAGTGGCTTGATTGGCGCTTAATTAATAAATATTAATCAAGAATATATTTAAAAAAAATTATAATATAATAAAAAGAGTTCGAAAAGTAAAAATTAATTATTATCTGTTCTTAATACTTAGGGCCTATTTCTCACCTGCGAACGGTGTCGTTCGTTCGCAGGTGAGAAATAGGCCCTTAAACATCTGTAAAGTGAGGGTAGTGATTTAAGGTAGAACAATGAAAAGATAATATTGTCTTTTGCGAATTAATATACCTACACTTTGGATCTGAATTATGCAATCTAACTCTTATCCTTAATTTATGCTTTGTAGTACTTATATAAACTTTATTAAAATTTTCTTGGCCATTTCCTCGACAAGGAATCTAATATATCAAGTTCGAAGCATATAATTTTTCCACCCTATCCTCTTACTAAGAACTCTTACTAAGAACTCTATTCAATGTGTTGTAGCTTCTTTGAGAAATCTTGTATTTTTCCCTGTTATACTCGTACATATCAGATTTGGTTAATCATTGCAATAATTATAAATATCTGGAATCTGCTGTGCTAGTCACATATTGAGTATTCCTATTTCTAAATTGCTTCACAAGCTTAAAAGTCAAATAATTAGAAAAACTATTATCCGCTTATAAATTCTTGATCTTAATAATGTTTCTACCATGTAATCCCTTATCACTAATTGTCACAATCTTTTTCACGAAATGTTTAACTGTGTTAACTATTATATTTCTACTCTGTTTTGAAAAATAGCTAATAAGTCTCCCCAATAATTGGAATTTTTGATACCAATCTAAAATTAATCTATTATTTCTTCTAATTACACTACCCCACGAGCAAAAAAAAATCATGGATGACCACTATATTTATTTGATGTGTTATGCCTATTTAAGTACAAAAATCATACCAATTTCAAATTCTATGGATCACTTGTCATAATTTTTTTTTCCTAATTCAGGTCCAAAAATGAAGTTTTTCCAAATGTTTTCTGTCTTTTTCAGCTGTCTATATGAAGACGACATTTCGTTGGTGCTAATCAACTCATCAGTAGACTTGAAAAATTCTTCAAAGTTTGTTTGAAACTTAACTACTTATTCCATAATTCTCATGAAAAAAATGAGAATCAGAAATGTTCAAACAAACCTTTAACACAGCAAACATTTCTTTTCGTTTTGCAACTCTTTTACTTTTCTTTGTATACAGACAGCTGAAAAAGACAGAAAACATTTTGAAATGGTTCATTTTTGGACCTGAATTAATACATTTCAATTGGTTCTTAAAGCAAATAAATAATTAAGTTCAAATTTTTTTTTTTTTTAAAATATGAGATTTTCGTAAAGGTTCATCCAGACCTCTAGTCATAACATCCTTCTTTCTAATTAGGGCAGAATATTTTACATTATGCAAATCTATTGTGCTCTCGATTCTTGCCGGCCAGTCCTTTTGCACATAATCTATTGCCTGCTACTGAGATGAGCAATTGCTGCAGTTTTGGGCAATAACTGCAAAATAGGGGTTTCATTTTTAGCCAAAATTTTTGTATTTTTAGTTTTTTGGTAATAAAATAAACATTAACATAAAGGTTTTTAATAAATGAGGACTCATTTTATTGCCATTAAGAGCATCTACATATGTATATGAATAAATAAAGAAACTAAAAAGTATTTGCAAATTTAAATTTTTTATAAATCTACCAAAATTAAAAATTTTGCAATTTTTCAAAAAATATAATTTTATTTTTTTTTCTAATGCCTCTAAAATTATTAACGATACCAAACAATAATTTTTGCAAATTTTAAAGTTGGCATAATTTTTAATTTTTTGACGTATTACATGATAAAAGCGGACACGCCGTTTGTAAGTTATGACTAGAGATCTGGATCAACCTTTATGAAAATTTAATATTTTATAAAAAGAAAAAAGACTCAAAAAAGAACTGATAGAATTTTAAATTTTTATGATTTTTGTACTTAGATATGCATAACACATCAAAAAAAATATAATGGTCACCATGGTCAGAAAATTGTTTTCCATTTGTTGTATAGGGTTACCAGTGTATCCAAATACGGCAGTCTTGAATTATATTACGTCTCCATTGTAAAGTTCATATTCGAATTAAAACTATTCAACGTTGTCAACATATCACCAATGCCAAGTTTGCCTTGTATTAACGAATATAAAATAAAAATGTTATTTCTTCCTAAATAAGGGTTTGACAAGGATTTTATTAAAGCAATTTAATTCGTGGTTTTGTTGATTAATTTTAGCTTAAACCCGGCAGAAATTGAGAGTAGTGCAGAGTAGTTACTTGTAGTAGTTTTTGGATTACTCTGACGTAATGTTTTTTTTGGATTACAGAGTCTTCTCCTAGGACATTGTAATATAAAAGAGTGTAAAGGGACCAGGACTAATTCCAAAATAATCCAAATATATGCTTCATTTTACATTACGATGTTCTAGCAGAGGACCATGTAGATCAAAAAAACATTACGTCATGACGCATCGGAGTAATCCAAAAACCAGTTTAAGTAACTATTAACACAGGCTTAGTCTTGAAATTACTTCACGTCACTGCTCCTTGAATTACCACATGGTGATCATGTGTTGCGAGTATTGCCAAATGATTTTTTTTTCGTCATGGTTCATCATTACATTACATCGGACTATGCTGTAAATACTCCTTTTTATACCCTTCACATAAATGTGTAAGGGTATATATAAGTTTGTGATTCCGTTTGTAACGCATTGAAATATCCATCTAAGACCCCATAAAGTATATATATTCTGGATCAGCATCAATAGCGATTACGATTGAGCGATGTCCGTCTGTCCGTCTGTCCGTCTGTCCGTCTGTCCGTCTGTCCGTCGGTCCGTCTGTCCGTCTGTCCGTCTGTCCGTCTGTCCGTCTGTCCGTCTGTCCGTCTGTCCGTCTGTCCGTCTGTAGTCGTTGAAATACCGTTTCTGAGAAAACGGTTTGAGATAGAAACCTCATTCTTTCGCTAAAACGTGTGAAACCCCGGTAGTGGGTCTGCTATTGAAATTCAGTAAGATAGGTCCGCGGATAGCCGAGATATATTCAAAAAACCGGGTTTTGAGGGATATTTTGTGTAATTTTTGTATTCAGATTTTTGAAACAAATTTTTTTCTTAAAAACTAAACCATATCATTTTTAGTGCTCATTAAATCCTAAAAATGAAGGAATTTTTGAAATCGGCCCATATATATCCGAGATATAGCGTCTCCCGATTTTTAAAGAAATCGGCTTTATAAGCCAAATAAGACAACTTTTGGCACCGAAGATCAATCAAAATGGTATATATAGGCTATTTAGAGGCAAAAGTGGAAAATTTTTCCACATCGGCCCATATACACTCGAGATATAGCGCCTCCCGTTTTCTCAAGAAGTCGGCTCTAAAAGCCAAATAAAACAACTTTTGGTATCAAAAATCGATTAGAATGGAGCATATAAGGTGTTTAAAAGCAAAATTGGAAAATTTTTGAAATCGGTCCATATATATCTGAGATATAGCGACTCCTGATTTTTCAAGAAATCCGCTCTTTAAGCCAAACAAAGCAATTTTTGGCACTAAAAATCAATCAGAATGGTACATATAGACTATTTAGAGGCAAACGTGGAAAATTTTGGACATCGGCCCATATACACTCGAGATATAGCGCCTCAAGTTTTCTCAAGAAGTCGGCTCTAAAAGCCAAATAAAACAACTTTTGGTACCAAAAATCGATCAGAATGGTACATATAAGGTATTTAAAAGCAAAATTTGAAAATGTCTGCAATCGGTCTATATATACCTGAGATATAGCGTCTCCCGATTTTTCAAGAAATCGGCTCTATAAGCTAAATAAAACAACTTTTGGCACCAAAAATCAATCAGAATGATACATATAGGTTAGTCAGAAGCAAAACTGGAAATCTTTTTGTCATCGGCCCATATATGTTCGAGATATAGCGCCTCCCGATATCTCAAGAAGTCGGGCCTGGAAGCTAACCGAAACAGTTTTTTGCACTAAAAATTTGTCGGAATGGTACATACAGGCTGTTTAGGGGCAAAATTAGAAAATTTTTGGACATCGGCCCATATGCACCCAACTTTTGGTACCAAAAATCGATCATAATGGTACATACATACATATGTATATAATATTATATACATATGTATATAATATTTGCGATCATGTATGAATGTATGTATGTATGTATGTATGTATGTATGTATGTATGTATGTATGTATGTATGTATGTATGTATGCATGTATGCATGTATGTATGTATGTATGTATGTAGATACGTTTGTATGTATGTAGGTATGTATGTATCTACATATGTATGTATGCATGCAAGTATGTTAGCATAAACAATTTTTTTGCTTTGGTGTAAAAATGTGTATGTATGTACATACATATGTATACACGAGCTTGAAAATGAAAGTGATATAAAGAATTGTTGAAAAAAGGGTACGCAATGAAATTCTTTTAAACAATTGCGTCTTCAAATTCATTCACACAAAAAATCATTTTGGGTTTCCCTACGTACTTACATATGTACATACACACACACATGTGTATGATGATACGCAATAGATCATCAACAACGTGCACAAGAAAAAAATAATTTTGTAAAAGCAAGCAATGTAAATATGTATGTATGTGTATATGTATGTACATATATAATCATTGTTTTATGGAACACACTGAAAATATTCAATAATAAAGAATTTATTTTAGCGTTTTCTATTATAGATACATACATACGTATGCATGTACCCACATACGTATGTATGTAAGTAAATTGAAAAGAAAATCACACTTAATGTCAATGTTTAGCATTATAATTCAAAAATAATGCAATTATATGCAATTTTTTGTTAAATAAATTTTACTATAAAGTTAACTGATAAATAATTAAGAAATACATTTTGCTTTTCTTTATTTCATTGATATTAAAAAGAATTGGTGTCACCCAGTGGTTGAACTTGAGCATATTAGGAATTATTTAAATAAAAGTTTTGCAGCCTGTGTTAAATCCCGGTAGTGGATCTGATATTGAAATTCAGAAAAAATCGGCGCATATATACCCCAGATATAGCGTCTCCCGATATTTCAAGAAATCGGCTTTAAAAGCCAAATAAAACAACTTTTCGCACCAAAAATCAATCAGAATGTATGTACCATTGTGAAGGGTATTTAAGATTCGGCCCAGCCGAATATAGCACTCTTACTTGTTTTACTTAAAACGGATTATGTACTAAAATAATTTCTGCTTGGAACTTGATTGTTTTTAGGGATCACTGGTGGAGACTGGAGAAATTAAGCAAAACAAGTAACTTAAAATGTTTTTGAACTGCAGTGTTATATACCGATCACAGTATATTTGATGAAATTCTGAGGCAAAAGAATTAATGTTTTATTTTTGATTATGGGACAAAGTAGCACTGTGTGCAGTGGGTATGCTGTCTTTGTTTTACAAGGTGGCAACATGTTTACAATAAGTACAAAAACTTAGATTGTGTAAAAGGACTGCACAGCGTCAAAATAGCTGGCAGAGCAAATAAAAGCTTAAGAGATAAAAATTATATTAATTAAAATATGATCTTAAAACGAATAAAGACAATAAGAATATCGTTGCATATATAAAATAGTAAATGTAGTGCGGCACTAGTAAAAGTGTTGAAAAGCCAGTTTTTTAAACGGGATCTGTGCTTGACAGCTGTCAGTCGTTGCTTAAGGTTGAGGTTTTGGAATTTTGAATATACTAGTTTTTTTTTTTTTTTTTACTAAAAACTCGTTTATACGATTATGCTAAGATTCGTATGAGTTGACTGGGGGGCAAAGTGACTTTCCTATTCGTTATAATCCTTTTGTTATACTCCTTGATTTTTTCAAGGCTAATCGATCATGCACAAAGTCTTCATATTAAATCGCGTTTATGTACTCAAGCGTGATTTTTCTCAAAACTCAATTCCGATCATGTGTGGCATGATGTTTTCACAATGAATACACTTTTCAAGACTGCAAGACACAGATCCGGCTGAGAATTTCTTAAGCATCAGGTTGTGTCTTAAATACGAGTATAAATAAAACAATTCGGAGGTGAAAAAAACAGCAGAAATTAAAAATAACAAAATACTAACGAGAAATTCTTCTACATATTTCCTTTTTGAAGCAGGTCTCTCAATAAAAAAATCTTCATCAAAGCTTTTCCGCAAAGCAGACAAACAGGCAACTAAACACTCATTCATTTAGTAGCAAAAAAAAAAAAATTAATAAGTGTTTTTTATTTTATTTTTTTTTATTAAAAAATCTTTCACTACCAATTCTGATTACCACATTCAAAGCGGTCTTCTTTAAGTTTTCAGAAATGGTGTTTGTATTGTGTGGCACCAATAATAAAGATGTTGTTACATCTTGAGAGAAATAAAAAACAACCTTACAAATATACTGCTACTTCAAGTCGTTGTTCGTTTTCAGGTTTTTTGTCAGTTTCTTTTTGCAGCTCCACATCGAATTAATGAAACAAGTTGAAGCTCCTGTTATGTGATTCATCATAAATAATATTTTGCTAAAAAAAAACAAACTACATATGAAAAAATTTAACCAAACTACATATGAAAAGTATGTTGCAAAACTATTTAAATCAAAAATGGCAAAAGAGAGGGGGAGAATGAGTCAGGTCTATTCATCTCACGTGGAATTTACTTCCTTAATGTAATTTTTATTAATGGGTGCTGCAAAAACAAGTAAATTTGTTGAAGACTTGATTTAAAGCTTTAGATCCTGAACTAAAAAATAGCATGTGTGCAAAAGTAGCAATTTTATGACCAT
Organism: Sturmia bella; assembly: GCA_963662145.1. Lineage (NCBI taxonomy): Eukaryota > Metazoa > Arthropoda > Insecta > Diptera > Tachinidae > Sturmia > Sturmia bella. Next base: position 36,606,294 of record OY759168.1, on the reverse strand, counting down.
ACTGAGCTATTGGTTCTGAATCAGGCTGACTGATACTGGTAATATGTACTGAAAAAGCTCAAAAAGTGCTTTGTTAGTAGCGACTGTTATAAATACTTTTTTTCATGCTCAACATTTTTGAATGTTGAGCGCAGAAGCTGCTTAACATTTGTGTTCATTCAGAATTTAAGAACGTAAGAAATCCCACAATAAATTGTACTTAAATTTGTACTTTTTGGTTTGTAAGTTGTAAATCCTCGGTTTTCAACAAGATCAGAGAATATTTCGTTTAGATCCGCAACAAAAAAGGATTTTAGAATATTGTTGTGGCGATACATAGTTGTCTTAACACAAATTATGGTGTTTATTCATAAAACTTGATACAAATTTAATATTTATTTCAAGTAAACTTTTTCATAACATGTATTATTTGAGGTCTAAAAATATTCCTTAATGTTTTCTGTCATCAGTGGACTCGAAAAATTCTTAAAAGAATGTTTGAAACTCAACTACGTATTCCAAAATTCCCATGAACAAAATGAGAATTAGAAATGTTCAAACAAACCATATTTTTGGTCTGGCAACACTTTTACTTTTCTTAACAACTTCTACACAACAAGTTACCATCGGTGACTACGATTTGTATTTGTGAAAGCATCAGTTTTAAGTGTTTTTTTTTATACACATTTCACCGATTTTTCGTATTTTCGTTTTTGCCAGCCGACTTATGCTATCACCAAATTTTCACTGTGTTTTGTAACTCATATCTTTTCCTTGTTTTGTTTTAAAGTTAATTCTAATATCATGTTACATTCTCACGATGAAATATTGAAAATGGAAACCTATTACTGAGACTTCGCTGTCCATCTGTCGGTCTGTCTCTGCATCACAAGCCCCATTCTCCCAAACAAGAAGGTGAAATTTTCAAAAAAAACATGAGGTTTCCCAGCCGCTACAATAGCAAAGACTAAAAACCACAAAGTTTTACCCCCTAATTTTAAAAAGTTATTTGACATATTTGTATGGAAAATCTGTCAAATAGGAGCTTTATAAACCTGTTATAATTTTTATGAATTAGACGGTTAAAAACTAAAGGGGGTCCCCATACAAGAAACTGTAAAAATTAGCAGTAACTTTTGAACCATAACAGATAGAGATTTGAGATTTGCAGAGGATATGTGGTTACATGGGCTCCAAAAACCACAAAAAATTAAGAACTGAAAGGAATCGCCAATGACAACATACAATAATTTGAAAAACAAACTTCTTTTTGGCCTACAAATTTCATGAAAATCCAACTTGTGCTGCTCGGTCAAATATTGACCGATTTACAAACTTGAACGTTTTGCCTTTTAATGAATGTTAAAAAAAATGTTACCAACTTTGGAAATAAAATGATTTTTAAATTTTCATATTTTTTGTCTTTGAAACGAGTGGCAAAGACATATACAAGTTCATGATTCTGCTTGTAGTTTTCATAATCTTCATTTTTGACTCCATAAAGATAATTTGTGTGGACAAACATGTGTCGACTGCTGTGCTGTTCAATTTTCGATCACTTTTGGCATAAGAAAGAAAAATTTTATCATGACTTACATATAAAAACTATTTTTGAGGCATTATTTTTATACGGGAATCCTCTAAATCGTCGCAGTACAGGGTTTCTCTGTTCGAAAAAAAAAATATTGGGGGAAAAAAATTATGAGGGCTTGGTCATATATTTGGCTACTTTACGGGCTCCCCGGGGCAAGTTATGCTGGGAACACAACTGGAACGAACGACAAATTTCGCCCAACACGACGAATACGCCGGTTAAAGTTCGCTGTGTAAATTCGTCTTATGAAGCACAATAACGACGAAAAACAAAAACATCTGTTATAATTGATAAAGTTGTATATTGTTTGTTCAAAGATAAAACAAATTAAATGAATCAAAGAATTTCAAATTTTGTAAAAATAATTAAAATAGTGACCATCATGTTCATTATGGTAAAAGTCTTGAAGTTTAACATTTTCAATTATAATTTCACTTGTGTCCATTTTCTCAATTTTTTAATTTCATCTTATTATTAAATTTTACTTTTCTTTACGTAATCAATATTGATTTAAAAAGTGACGAACCAAGGGTTGAACTTGAGCCTGAAAAGTAATTTAATATAAATGTATGTAAAATATCATAGTTCAATAAATTTAAAATTTCAGTAAAATGTTATCTCATTATAGTTGAATAGCTGATGGGGTGACCATATTGAGCACCTCGATGGATGAATTGGTAGAGTGCCCTACTAAGAGTCCCCGAGGTCGCAGGTTCGATTCCTGCCGAAGGCTTTGAGTGTTTCTGCAGACAAGTCAAAAGCTTTGCAGTTTTGTGCTTGTTAAAAAAAATGTTTTCTGTATTAAAAAAAAAAAAAAAAATAAAATGGTTGCTAAAAAATTTAACATTACCAAAAACAAAAAATTAAATTGCAGTGTTTAATTTTTTGTTTTAAAATCTAATAGGTTGGCTTTTTATTTTAAATGCAAAAAGTCAAAGCTTGGAACTTATGATAAAAATTATTAAAATCAAAATTAACTGTTTTTACTAAAACACTTGAAAACTAACACCAAAATGGCCACCTGGTACTGATTCGTTTGTCGTTCGCTGGCGTAAGAAATAGAAATAAATCTACTTCAAGTTCGTCGCGTACAACGAATTTCAACCGACGCTGTGACTGTGTGCATTTTCATATACACCAATGTGTTTTATTTTTTTTAATGCGAATATTCAGGGCGAAAAATTCGTCGTTCGTCCCAGTTGTGTTCCTAGCATTAGTGTGATGGTGGGAAAATTAAAATTTTGAGGCGCCCAAATACGGACTCCTTCAGTATAGTTTGTATGGTAGTGGCATTGATTTTAGTAGTTTGTATGGGGGTGATAGTCGGTTTTCGATAGCTTGTGGTAGGAGAAAGAAAAGTTCTTTCAGAACATATTGATGCATCATCATATTCGAGGCGTCTGATTTATAGTTTATTTTTGTGAGGAAAGCTCCTGAGAAGGCGTGGCTTAGGGTTCCTGTATTAAAAAAAATATTGAAGAGAAAATCTTATGGGGGGAAGGAGTTAGGTCAAGAAATTTACTCCTTTCATTCTCCAGGCGCCCAATTACAGGTCTCATCCATATAATTCGTTCGGGAGTTAAATGCTTGATCAAGCCTCAATATTTTTTCCGAAAGTTGCTGCATTTATTTCTTTTACTTTGATCAAGTGATCAAGTGACAATAGAACTTTTGTTTTACTCATTGATTTGTAAAAACATGTTTTTGCACTCATTAAAATGGTTTTATGGCAACAGGCTCATCAACTATTTTTTATATGTAAATATTTCATTGAAATTCCCCAGTCTTAGCAACGAAAAAAAAAATAACTTAAAACATTCCTTAAAAATTAAAATATTTTAGTTTCAGAAACATATGGAAATAGGTACGAACATTTCAATTGAATGATTGTTGATGTATGTATATTTTTTCGAATAAAGTGTCAAAACTTTCGACACTTTTGTCCCAATTTTTCCATATTTGACGTGCTGTGATGTGACTTGTTTTCTATTTGCTATTTAACGTTTTGGTTTTTTTAACTTGACTCTTTTTCTTTTATCTTCATAGCATACAATGTTTGTTTGTGTAACTACTATTTTTATTTATAATAACGATTATATTACTCGTGTGTAGCATAGAGTGGATATTTATCTTGTGCTTTTTTCAATAATTCAATTTCAACAATGGTCCACAACAATTCTTTTGTAGATTTGATTGTTTTATTTTGTGTTGTCTATAATTCTTTTATTGAAAGGCATTCCATTTTTGGTTTTTTAACAATCACATTTGCAAAATTGGCAATTGTTGTTTTGAAATGATGGCTGCTGTTCGTTCGTTCGTTCGTTCGTTGGCTCGTTCGAAGGCTTGATGCAATTGACATGTTTTGAAAAGTTGTTTCTACGTGATTCATCACAATGTGCGGGTGAATTTTTGCATACAATCAAATAGATTTGAGATGCTTGAAAAGAAATTTAATGCAGGTGGTGGAGTGAAGATTGAACAAAAGTAATACAAAGCTTAGGAAATCAAATTAAAAATGTCCATGTTATTTTTTGTCTTGTAACATTTTTTTTTCTGCACATCAAACTGTTTCAAATAATTGATTATTGTGCAATAATTAAAGCCTTTTAAGCACCAATTCAGAAATTTATGAATTGTTAAATATTTGCTCTATGAATTTTTTTTCCAACCCGTGGGAATATGTTACGTATTTGTGCGTTAGATGCTGATAGCTGGCCTACAAAGAAATATCTATCCCATTTTCTTATTTTTCGAAATTGTTTTTTATTCCGGGAACAGCAAGCACGTTCTGTTCTCGTTATACCTTTCGAACATTGTTATGGTTTTAATGTTTAATTAAAATTCATGGATTGTAGCATGCATTAGTTTTGCCTTAAAGTTGGTCATGCATTTCTATAAACAAACAAAGGAATCACCAAGGAATGCGTTCAAACTCATTTAATGGACACCCGATATGGTTTACATGAACACAATGTACATACAAACATACGATGTTAACATCACTACAATTAATTGCTTTCAACATATTTTTTGTTGGTTTTGTGTGACTGAGTACTTGACTGGTTTTGTCTGCTGAATATTTTACAATTACAATTATTTACTCTATATAGCCTGACGTACAGCTTTCTTCTATACCAAAACAATAAGAATTCAATTAACGCTCATTAAGAAGATAAACATCAAAATTCAGTTGAAGCAAAATGGTGTTGGTTTCACAACTTTTAAAGGCGGTACCAGTGTGTTGGCTGCTGGAGACTGTTGTTGGTGTTAAAACAGCAAATATTTAAGATTCATGTGAAGATATTTGTAATAGCGAGTTAATAATTAGCAGCAAAGGGTTTTAGAATGTAAAAGGCCATTGAAAACAAGAGCAGGTTTTCAGATTGGAGGTCTACTGTTTACTAAAGGAAAGTTCACACTATTACCCCCGATTTTTGACTTGGGATTTAAATACAAAATTAGTAAATTTTCCTTAAAATTTAAGTTGGATTTAAAATAGCTTTCTGTTTTACAGTCTAAAATTATTTTTGGTAATTAATTGTAATAAAAGTACGGCAGCACAATGTAAGTGTCAAAAAATTATCGATAACTCAATAAAAAACAGCTGTTTAAACAAACTTGGAAGCAAGTGAAATTGTGAAAAGTTTAGAAAATAATAAATTGTTTTGTAAAAATTATTAAAATGAGTAGCAAAAGTGATAAAAGGTCTCCCCATTTTCACTGCCACAGAAGTTGATTACCTTCTGGAAATAATAAAAAATCAAATTATGAAAAAAAAACATGTGCAATATTCTTAATTTGCAGAACAAAACCAAACTGTCAAAATCATATGGCAGTACGAAAAACTTAAATCGATTTTAAATGGGCACAGCAGGCCGTTTAAGTTTGATTTAAATAGCAACTGTTTGACTCAATTTTGTATTTAAATCAAATTTAAATTGAAATGGCATTTAAAATCCAAGTCAATAATTGGGGGTTAGACAGACATTGCCCTTCATTGTCCTTTATGAGACAAAGGTCTAAATACATTTTTGGTGACTGTCTAAGAATCTAATGTTTTAGGAAAATTTTTGTGAGAACTTAAAATAAAAATTAATGACCACACTGATCTATGCATGTGTTTATTGGAATAAAAATGAATAAATTTATGTATCTATTGATACAATAGTTTTGTTTTTTAGATGTCTTGTGTTACCATTTGATTTGCTGTCAAATGTCAAACTAGCTTCCTTTGTGCTGATTGCGAAGTGTTTTCACTGCTTCTCGAAAGGACAAAGGCAAGAAGAAGGTAGATATGTTATATACTGTTCGAGAGAAAATTTTATCGTATTTGAAAATTTTTCATATATTTAAGTTTTATAAAAAATTTTGAGTTTTTTTTTTTTTTAAAGAAAATGAAACTAAAGTTGTTGTGTTTCGCACTCACCGACCAAACTGCAACTTGTGTACCTCAAAGGTGATGAGAGATATGCCTAAAATATTTCAACGGTTAAAAGTATAGTATAATTTCAATTGAAATTAGAAATTGCAGGAAAAATTCATTATATAATGATAAAATACCTATTTACGGGCACCCGTTGTGAAGCCACTAGACATCCTATTGACCTAAATCTTACTTCAATCATTTTATAACTGTCCCCTCTGTTATAATTACTGAATATAGCAAAACAACATTTTAAATTTTTTCCCACATTTATTGCTTTATAATAAAAAAAAAGCAGGCTCGAACCAGCAACATGCAGGTTGATAAGCAGCTAACACCACCACTGAGCCATCGGCGGTTGCTGATGAGAGTAGCATTTTATGTGTATACATGTATTATTTCTGTATTAAGTTTATCAGGCTCAAGTTCTTTCTATATTATCCTAGTGATTGATATTAATTAAATTAGACAAAGAAGACATCAGATACATTTAGCAGGGTGGACAACTAGTTGTTTCGAAGCCGCCACACTTTCTCGTCATTTAGACAGAAAATATACAACAACTTGGGTAGCTGAGAGGCATGGTTGTCGCTTTAGAAACATGAGCCTCTGAGTTCAAAGACGGGTGCTGACGAGAAAGTGTGGCGGCTTCTAAGCAACTAGTTGTCCACCCTGCTAAACATATTGCATGATTTTTAAAATTTGATTTTTATTTTAACCATCAAAAATAAGAGTTATTTTTGATTTTTATTTTTTTAAATGAAAAATAAAAGTTATTTTTGATTTTTATATTTTTATATCAATATCTAATAAAAGTTATTTTTGATTTTTATATTTTTATTTTTATATAATAAAAATCAATTCAAAACTTGTGACATGTTGCGGACATATTACCTGTGTCAACAAATTGTATGGTGTCCCCATACAACGAAAAGTAACAATTAGGTATAACTCTCGAACCGTAAAAGATAGAAAGCTGAAATTCGCTCAGTGTATGTATTTAAAGATGCTCTAAAACAGCAAATACTAAAAACTACAACAAGTCGAAAACTACCAGGTGGCCATATACACAGTAAAGTAACAATTAGCCCTAGCTCCCAAGCTGTAAAAGACAGAGAGCTGAAATTCGCACAACATATGTATTAACGTAACAATAACAAATGCTAAAACCAACAAGAAGTCAAAAACTACCAGGTGTCCCTATGCAACGTAAAGTAAAAATTAGCCGATACTCTCGAACCGTGAGTGACAGAGGGATGATAGTTGCACAATATATGTATTTACATATGCTCCACAACAACAAATGCTAAAAACAACAACAACTCTAAAAATACCAGGCATCTCTTTACAACGTAAAGTGACAGTGAGCTATAACTCTCGAACCGTAATAGTATGTTTTCATTACAAGTTGAATCACCCGCTTTGCTCTCTCAATTATATTTATGAATCACACTGTTTACACGACTCGTTTATATGCTTCGATTTGACTTTTGTTTTCAAACATAAATTTTTCAATATTTTTTTGAAGCAAACTTTTCGAAATGGACATACAAATTGTTTCCCATTGTTTTTGACGTTTTATTATTTTATTGATTTCCAAAAGTAATTTTTATTATTATGTTTTCTTTGTTTACAATACATGATTTTGATAGATAGTGCAGATAAACTTGCGATATAAATTAGAGAAAACAGGAATTTTGGGTGCTTCGCATGTAGCTTCAATATGAAGCAACTTCATTCGCTCTCAAAATTTTGTATGGCGAAGCAGGTTGCTTCGCTCCTGATAAGGCTGTTAAGCACAAATAGAGAACGAAGCGCATGTCGTGGAAACATGATATAAGAGATAGAGAGCCGAAATTCGCACAGTGTATGTATTCCCAGACGCCTTACAACAACAAACGACAGCAACAACAACAACAACAATGTGTCCCCATACAACGTAAAGTAACACATACGTACTGAAACCTAAGTGTGCCAGCCAGCCAGCCTCCTGCTTAACTGAATTTAGTTTTTGTTAATATTAACAGTGCAAGAAAGAGCAAATAAAACCAAGTGAACTTTTGTAAGTTAATTTCGATGCTGAGGACAAGAGTGAGTGGTGGCTCAGAAACATCTGGATGTCCATGGTGCTAAACTGTATTTTTACTTTATGGATTAATATGTTTAATATTCAAAATTAGGCAAGCCCATAAAAAAATCCTTACATTATAGAGAAAAACTGAAAGCAGATTTGGGTTTAGAGCACCAAAACTTATACATATACCCCCTAATTTACAAAAAATTATTACAGGCTTATAAGACTGCTATTTGACATATTTGTATGGAAAATCTGTCAAATAAGAGCTTTATAAACCTGCTATAATTTTTATGAATTAGACGGATAGTCTACATATTTTTATTCAACAACACAACCAAAAAGTTTTATTTTGCAGCACAGTGTTGTTGGTTTTTTGTTAACAAGTTGTATGCTACCTGACGTTAAGTCCTTTAATTTCTGTATTCTTTTTCATATGCCAAGCAATTTTATAGACTTGAAAGCACACAACTTACAATTTTCAAATCGCAAATATGAGGCTGCTGTGTTGCAATTTCAATGAAAACGTTTATCTACATGATTGGAAAAATATGAAAATTTTCTATCTTTATGAAAACTATTGCATAAATAAAACTTCTAAAAAACTTAAGTTATTATTATTAGTTTAATTTCTATTAATATATTGTATATTATTTGGAAAAAAATGTGTTTGAATTGATCTTAGTTAATGATCTTTCAAATATTTCATCATTTAAAGTCAATAAAATACTGAGCAACGTCAAATAGAAAATTACAACTTATTACACCTTAAGCAGTGGGTAAATGTGCCTAATGGTTAAACTGTATGCCTTATTTAAGACTTGAAAAAAATTCCACGATGCTTAAGTAGACTTTCCTACAACTTTTCCACATTTTGTTTTAGTTTTTCTGGAAATTTTACAATAAGCAAGCTAAAGCAAGAAATTCTTTGAAAAATAAATAAAACCGTTTAGTTTTGCAATCTCTCACTCACTCACTCACACTGTCACTCACTCAGTCAGGCAGTCAGTCAGCGAGTCAGCCGTTCATAGAGTCAGACGCTGAGTTAATACTAACGCTCAGTCATAAGTTAAAAAGAGAAATGCCATAAATATCGACCCACTGTAAAGTTGAGCTGGTGACGGGGGAGGCAGGCGTTTTTGTTTTTCTACAACATTTTATTTGTTCAGCTTGGCTTAGCTGCTTAAGCAAAGACGCATTTATTTCTCTACATACATTACATATGTATGTACGTACGTACACGGGCATGTACTTGTAGACATGCTTATAAAGTTATTTGAATTTTTCTCTTTGGAATTTTTGT